>JAVGWX010000009.1:16677896-17142896 GCA_036924085.1 Ariolimax columbianus
TTGTCGGCAATGCTTATAATAATCTTTTCTTCATTTTCCTCAAGCGCATTGCACTCAATGAGTAGGTGTCGAACTGTTTCATCAGGATGAGAGCAATGCCTGCAATCTCTATGGAGAGTTAGCGGATGGCAAGAAAACAGTCAGCAGACCACAGCTGAAATTCAAAGATGTGTATAAGCGTGACATGATGACACTGGACATGGATTTGGTATCGTGCAAAGGCGACGCTGATGACCGATCCAATTGGACATGTGCCCTCAAGAGCTACCTCATGCAGAGCAAATAGGTCTTAAACACAGAGGTGAAACACAGAAGTGAAATATTCGTTGCAAGGAGCGAGAAAGTCAACAACTAAGGCGAGAGTTACCAATCAAAGTTCGCAATATCCTATAGTCATTGATTAACGAGGCTACTATTTATATATATATACGAGTGTATACATGTCTTGTATACCAAGTAGAAGGTAAAAGTCACTTGCACAATCTCACTACACAACAATTCAAAAATGAGAAGTCACTTATTTTAAATCAAATTGTTCTTCATTCATTTGAATATCAGCGTGTGGCAGTATCACGACAAAGAGCGAACCTGTTTGTGAGAAATTGCTGTTAAATTGGACACAGCCTTCCTCCTGAAATTCTTCTCGCATTGTTCATCAGTATTTCTACATCAGGGTGTGACAGTTTCATGAACAATTTGTGGTTAAGGGGCAGTAACATGTTTGACCTCCACAGGCAGCGACGCTTAATTGATGAAATCCACCTCCTGACAGTGTGCTGGGGATGATCGCCTTCCACTCCTGCAGAAAGTTTAGAAAGAATTAGTTAATGTCACGACAAAGTGGATGGTAAGCTCTTGCTGGACGCCTTGGTACGATCAACAATATTTTTTTTTTTGGGGGGGGGGGGGGGGATGGGGGGGAGGAGATGATGGACAAAATGATGGATCTTTTAAAATATAAGATATGCAGGTTGTTTGGGGGTGAGGTATTAGAAGAGGTGACCGTGTTGAAAGGTGGAGAAAGAGTGCAATTGGAATGTTGTGCAGGAGAATGGTGCGGGAATGGGTAGAACCTTTAAATATTAAACTGCTGCTGCTTATTTCATATTAAACAGTTCGAATAACGGACATAAGGTCTACCCGGGTCTGCTTGCAGAATTCAGAAATCCCAACCGGGGAAATGGGCATGCTGGATCTCACCGGGCGTAGCAAGCAGAATAGCCTTCCGCACGCAGGGAGTGTATCTGACGTCATTTATATGGCATGTCTTGGCTTGGCTTGGCTTGGCGTGGCTTGGCGTGGCGTGGCTTGGCTTGGCTTGGCTTGGCTTGGGGTGGCTTGGCTTGGCTTGGCTTAGCGTGGCTTGGCTTGGCTTTGCTTGGCTTCGTTTATTCTCAATCTCCCACTAACAAACACTGAAATGGCTTAAGTAGCAGAATGTAGTCCAGATAACGGAATGCGCTGTGTCGTAGTTTACAGCTTGACTGCGATATTTGCACCTTTCGGTCCAACACATCCGACTTCAGCAAGCGTTTTTTGAGTACCGGGTTAGCATTCCCTCTTCGACACTTTCTCCTTAGCCAGTCTGCCCTGTTGCAGCCTGTTATCCAGGATCACCGTGTGGAGGTGTAGAAGGCTCTTGGCAGATTTGGTTCGCTGGCCCTGACGCTAGCAGTCAGCTATGGGTCGCTGACCACTGCAGCTCATGCGCTGCTCAGCATCTTGATCCCCATCATTTATATGATAATAATATTAATGTTCGCGTTGGCGTCAAAGGCCAGATGCGTCGTTCGACCACTACGATTTCCAACTGCTGAGGCTGTGTTCATGCTAGGCGTGTCGACCTAACTCTACAATGAATGAAATGGATGAGGCCATGAGAACTTTAAAGAAAAAGAAATCGTTCGGAAAAGATGGGGTAACAAACGAAATGCTGATGGGGTTAAGCCAAACAGCAAAGAGGAAGTGACTATCAGTCCTGAACCAAAGCTGGAAAAGGGGAATTGTACCGCAGGCATGGAAAGATGCTGTACTTATACCAGTACCAAAGAAAGGAAAAGATAGAACAGATCCAAATGGATACAGGCCAATCAGTCTACTGAGCTGTGTAGGCAAACTGATGGAGCGTATGATAAACACCAGACTGGTGTGGCATCTGGAAGAAAAACACATACTAATTCCACAGCAAGCAGGCTTTAAGCAGCACAGATCCACTGAGGATCAGATCACCCTCATAGCACAGGAAAAAGACAATGCTTACCAAGAGAAAAAGCATACAGTAGCGGTTTGGGTGGATCTAGAGAAGGCATTTGACAAGGTGTGGAAAGAGGGACTTAAAGTCAAGCTACGAAGAAGTGAAGTATGTGACAAAATGTATAGATGGATCAGCCACTACCTCGAAAATAGAACAGCAAGAGTTCTCGTACAAGGGCAGATGAGCAAAAAGGAGACACTGGAGCAAGGAGTACACCAAGAGGGGGGGGGGGTACTGTCACCCACACTTTTCCTGGTGTATATAAACAACATCACAGAGAATATACCAAGAAGAGTCTACAGATCCATGTTTGCCGACGATCTGGCTATGTGGACCACTGAAAAAAATCTCACCATAGCAAGCAATCGGATGCAGCAGGCCCTAACATCGTTGGAGGAGTGGGCGAACTCATAGCTGGTCAAAATAAACGAGGAAAAAAACAACATGTACGATATTCTCGCTTTCAAATAAACCACAGAACAACAAAATAAGTCTTAACGGCAAATACCTGCAGCCAAACGACAACCCAAACTACCTGGGAGTCACATTTGATCGGCGCATGACATGGAAAAGTCAGATCGAGAGAAACCGAATGAGAGCCAGACAAAGAATGGCAATCATGAGAAAACTTGCTGGCACAAGCTGGGGAGTAGACGAAAGAATACTAAAGAAACTGTACACTGGAAGAGTGAGACCAGTTCTCGAGTATGGCATTGCGGCATGGACAACAGCAGCAAAGGCGAACTTTGATAACATTAGCAAATTTCAAAACCAAGCCATGAGAGTTATAACAGGAGGCATGAAGTCAACGCCAATTGTAGAACTTGAAAAGATTACAAATCTGCAATCCATGACCGACATAAGAGACTGCAGAGTCCAGCAGCAAGCAGAAAAACTCAGAAAACTCACAGACCATCCACTGCATAAGAGACTAAATAGATTTGGAAATGGGAAACTAAAGCGGAGAAACTTTGCAGAAATAGCCAAAGCAAAGATGAGCGAAGAAGACTCTACGAAAACCGTAACTATACCAAAGCCCATCCCTACTGTACGCAAACCTACCTGGAAGCAGCACATTATTCTGGAGGTAGTAGAAAATATACCAGGTATTGGAAACAAGAAAATTAGACTGAAAAAGAAAGAAGAGACATAACTCTGAGGTGCATAACAAAAAACTACCCAAGCATGGAATGGACCCATGCATACACCGACGGTTCTGTAACAAACACAACACAGAACGGAGGGGCAGGGGTATTCCTACGCCTACCAATTGGTAGAAAAGTAACACTGTCAGTAGCAACTGGAAAATACTCAAGCAATTTCAGAGCGGAGGCAGAGGCACTGAGGGCTGCGTTAGAAGCAATGCTGACAGGCGAAAGCAATGAAAGCCAGATAGTCCTGTTTACAGCTGCCCTGGCCGTAGTCAGAGCACTAAAAAGCCAGAAAAATACTGAACTTAATAATTTAAGAGCAGTACTCTGTCAACTATGCCAGCAGTCCGCACCAAAAAGAGTAGTGGTACAGTGGGTTCCATCCCACTGTAACATCCAAGGCAACGAGGAGGTAGACAGACTGGCAAAAGAAGGTGCAAGACTGCCACAAACAGATTCTAGTGTGACCTACGAAGAGTCCAAAAGGCTTATTAGGGCCAGATACATGGCCAAACGGGAAACAGAACATACTGGCTACACCAAAAAAAAACGAAGCCTATTACTAGTTGAACAGAAGAGAGCAGGTCGTGGTCTTCAGACTCCTCACAGGCCACAACAGACTGAGGTACCACCTATTCAATAAATTGAAGATAGGTGGCACTGACGAATGCATTTGTTGTACCGGAAAAATGACCGCTGAACATCTGCTTCAAAACTGCTCGACATACGAGGACCAGAGAAAGCAGATGTGGCCATCACCAGTGGCAACACTAGACAAGCTCTATGGCAGTGTCGACAGCCTCAGGATGACCGCTGCATTCTTCAAAAAAATACAGGATGACGTTTGACAGCGTGCGAAGAAGAAGAAGAAGAAGAAGAAGAAGAAGAAGAAGACCTAACTCTATTCAGACTCATCAGGTGGAGCCGAGTACAGTGCTGACTTGGGACCAGGGCCACGAGGAGTGTGTTAAGCCAATGTTTGTGTCATGCTTTCCGTGTCAAACTCCGTTTTTCCGTGTCCCACCGCCGACAGTTCTCATGATGTCCACGTCTTGGTCAGTGTGACTCTCGGTGTGATGCGAGGTTTGGGGAGGTATCACGTAACCTCAGGTGGGGGAAGTGACAGGATTTAAATGATAATAATAATAATAATAATAATAATAATGTTCGCTTAGGCGTCTGTGGCCCCTTTCGTCAGATGAACACCACCATGTCAGTTGTAACTGCGTGCTGCCAGGCCTCCTCTAAGGCATATGGGGAAGCCACTATCTGTTGAAGCCACGTGTTTCAGGGACGATCTCTCTGGCCATTCCAGCCAGCAGAGTGAAGGTCGTTTGCACTGTTGACTGTCTTTCGAAGAATCTGGTGAGCTGGGATCTCTTTGTCCAGCCGGGCAACATGACCGAACAGGGAAATGCGGCGACGTTCCAGAATAACCGAGACAGTGGGGAGATGTGTCTTTGCAGAAACGGACAAAATCGTACCCACGAATGCCAAGGATGTGTCGTTGATTTCGCATATTGAAAGCCTCAAGTCTCGAGGTGTCGCTTTTTTGCAGGGTCCAGGTCTCGGAGCCATACACGAGGACCGGGATCACGCACGACTGGTAGAGTCTATGAGCCATACACGAGGACCGGGATCACGCACGACTGGTAGAGTCTATGAGCCATACACGAGGACCGGGATCACGCACGACTGGTAGAGTCTATGAGCCATACACGAGGGCCGGGATCACGCACGACTGGTAGATGCGCAGTTTTGTGCCCATGGAGAGTCTACTGTTCTTCCACACACGGCGGAGATCATTCATCGCTGAAACCGCTAGACAAATCCGATTGTGCATGTCGGAGTTACTATGGCAGTCGGGTACAATTGTGCTGCCGAGGTATGAGAAATCATTGGCATCCTCTTCAGTGGGACCATTGACCATTATGTCCTGAGGCCGTTTGTCAGAGCCAAGATTCTGGATTTTGGTCTTTGCCCATGATATTTATATGATGGACATAGTAATTGTGATATGTTGGAGAAAACATCTCGTTACATGGCTTATTGGTGAATTAGCTGACAAACCCCTACTGTTCTCTGGGCAACAAAAAACAAGCGGTGATGTGGTCAGGATAGCTCTACACATGTTTTATTTGCCATTTCTTGGCCCAGCTTCAACAAATTTAGGTCATAAGTTCATGTTGATCTAGTTTAGGTTTTAGTCCACACATTGAAGCAAAAGGATAGAAGAGAAAGCTGTAGACGAATTTCAAAACATTTACAAAAGGCAGTTTATATAAATACAAATTCTGCGGCCATGATTCAAATTTGCAGAGCGGGTTCTGTCATATATGCGCTGAATTTGTGCACAACAGACCTCGCTCTGCAAATTTAGGTCACAGGGTCAAGCCATACCACAGCTGGTACGACTAATTTCCGTTACACGTTGTCATACGAATGGTTGTTTGTCATGGCCCACTTCAAGAATTGCATAATAACATGAGGATGAGTTAATATAAGATTTAAAGTGAAGGAATGTGTGTGTATCACGTCCAGCAATAAAATTGGCTATAGATGTTGTGCATACTGTAGGTCGGGGGAAGGGGATTATGAGGTGGTCAGGACAGATTCAGGGGCAAGAGATGGATTTTAAATGTAAATGTAAATTATCAAATGTTCAACATCCTTCAGCTGTTAGATACCGAATCACTGCTCGCTGGTCAACTCTGGAAGGAATCCGTATTACACCCGCCATGTTTTCAACGGTCTGCTGAGGAAACTATGAGTTGGAGGATGATGGAATTTGGCTGACTTGACGGTTGGTACGTGCTGTTAACACCAGAATTTACGTCATCATGCGCATCGTACGTATGTTCACTTGTTGCAGTTTGGTCCGGTTTTATTTGAAGACGTCTCGTAATTGCAGGCACGGGACAATAACTATCAAAAGAGCTTTATACAACATCAATTGGACACAAGCTGTAACAACAAAAATGTAGCCACACAGGAGCACAGTAGTAAGTTGAAAATGTGCACTTTCAGCGCTTCTCTAAATTGCACTGGCCATCGAACAAGTTTTCCTGCTTGCATGCTCGTTGCAATATACCATTTTGAACTGATCTTTTGATTCAGCAAAAGGAATGTCAGAGGCCAGATTTGGGATTAAATTCTTGATCCTAAAAGAAAAACATACAGAAATACACATGAAGATGAAAGCAGTGTTTCATTATTTCCCCCCGTTCGCTTGAGCCGGTAAAACACTGATGTAGACAACTTGAAGTGTAGCCGTTCAGCTGTTGGTGATCAGCAAAGATCTGGAAGATGTATCTCAATGTGATACTGGAGAAATGCAGCACAAGTGAAGAAAGTCTGTGTTCAGGAACAAAAAATGACAACTGCAGATACAGCTGTAGCAGTAAAACAGCAAAACAGCAGTTTGTTAAATGTTTCCCAACAAATTAAACATGAACAAATTTGTGCCCGCTGAGTTCTGCTTCCACCGACATGTGGGTTAAAGCAAATAAGAGTAAATTGCTGTCAACAGTTGCTCACAAAGCCTCAAGTCAGAAAACATTTTGAAGACAGTTACTACTACTGCTACATTCGTTCTCAATGTCCCGATACCAAGCCCTGAACAGGGCTTTATAAGTAGCAGGATGTAGTCCGTAGAACGGAATGCGTTGTATCGCTAGTTTACAGCTTGACTGCAATATTTTTACCATTAGGTCCGACACATCCGTTTTCGGTAGTGGACACAGTTGTTATATTAGATAAGATTTGGATTCACCATTATGAGCCCGAATCCCAAAATGTCCAGCATGCAATGGCAAACGCAGTATTACCCAACACTTGTCAAGCCGAAAGCACAGAAATCTGCAAGAAAAGTGATGCGACCATTTTCCTGGACACCGACAGTGTCGTATTCAGAAATTACCACATTGTGACAATACGATTAACGGACAGTACTATTCAGATGTCCTCACTAAACTAAGAAACGATGGAACCAGAAAAAGATAGATTACATGCTTCAAGACAAAGCGCCTTCTCACAACGCCTGTATTGTACACAAAGCAGTCAACGATTAGAACATTCAATTTCCTCCACAGCTACCATATTCACAGGATTTTGGCTCTATGTGAGACTGTTGTTTTCTTTCCACAAATATGTAAATGCAGTTTAATGGAAATCATGTTGACAGTGATGAAGTCATCCTAGCATGGGATAGCCGCTTTAATTAGAAAAATCGGATGTTCTGTTCCGAGCGTCTTTCGAATGTCACGTAAAAATGACAGAAGTGTGCCACTTCATGATGCGGCTATATTGGTAAGGAATAAACGGTGTTTAACATGTTAACTCTCTATGACGTTTCAGTCATGGCCAAGTAAAGACATGCTCAGGCCTTTGTATATAGAACGGTAAGTCAGTAAGTAGGTCACCAACTCATGAATTGGATAGCTTGGAATTGCAATTGGTGGTTTCTAAATGTGTCATCAGGTGACGGAAACAACCAGCTTAAAAAGCAGACGCTATCTGTCGCATGCACGTGAGCAGCACAAAATAAACTGACGTCAGTGCTCATAGATTGTACAATCAAAAAGAAGAACGTGATGTTGTGAGTTGGGAGGCGGGAAGATAGGGGGGAGGGGGGAGGAGGGGGGATGTGTTTGGCGAGGACCAAAATGCCTTTCTGCGCAGGATTATCCTAAGGAAATGCTTCCTGCTTACGGTGAGAAGTTTTTGTCGCGTAAAGCGGTGCATCGATAGGTGGATACATTTTCTTAAGGACGCTAAAAAATTACTAATGAAGCCGACCTGGTCGTCCTGTTTAGATTGCAATATAGGTATATGTGCGGCGGGTAGGAGAGATGATTCCAGTTAGCAGACGATTAAAGACAATCTGTGTTGCAACTGCAATCGGGTGTTCGTGTAAATTAGTCTACATTATAATGCATGATCCCGCCTTTATGGGATGTTTCGCGAATGAAGAAGAGACTGAATGTGACGTACAAAATATGCGCGGTCCAGCAGACGAACGACTCCCGCGTTGCACATTTTGGTGTATTCATAATTCAACCAATGAGATAAGTGAACCAATGTTGGGGGAAAGTACATCGAGAGAAAGCAGACAACATAAGTCCACAAATAAATTGTCCAGTGCTGGACAAATGCTTGGCCAAATGAAACGACAGGGGAAATTGAGTAATTCAGTATCTATATGCAAAACTGATGTAGCTGCAATTAAAGTAGTCTGATTGGACTTAGTCACTTCATTTCTATTATTTAACGTAGATATCTTCGTATCATTCTCTTGTAACTTATATGTCCAATTCTGAATTTTGCTTTGAAATTTCAAAATTATGTTATAAATCTACCGAATCTATTAGAGGATCTTCATTTGTGCTAGGGAGTTCGTGCATTGTGCTGAGATCCCCCCCCCCCCCTTTTCCCCCACAATATGGAGAAGAGCAGAGCACATAAGTTTAACCGTGTACAATAACGTTGATTCATGGACTAAACTAAGCTAATGTCCAATTCTCCTTAAGTGCCATTTACGATAAGCCAGGCAGAATACAGTGTCACTATTATTTACTCCTGTTAGTATTCAGCTATGGAGGCTTTATCAAAGTTCGAATATAAACATGCAGGAAAGGATCCAAAGTAGAGAGACAAAACTGATAATGGGATTTCGGAATTATAATTATCTGGGAAGAATGAAAAAGGCGGTCTACATTGTCAAGAAATAAGAATATATGTTAATCAATAGAAAGGATTCATTATACTATAAAATGTACAGGCGGCTACAATAAAAAAACAAGATGGCACAGCGGCAAATTAATTAAAGAAAGGTCCAGATTCATTTTAGTTCAAGTGCCATCTCCGTATCGAATATCGGCTATTATGACTCGCCTGTGTACTCTTTTTGTAATGGTTCAATCTGACAGGATTTTTCTAATCCATCTCCTGATATTATCCACCCACTTGTAACGTTGTCTTCCCCTTGGACGACTGCCTTCCACCCTACTCGCTAGTATAGTCTTCAACAAGGATGAATATCTTGTTATATGGCCAAAAATATCTTAACTGTCCAACTTTGATTTCGGTCACTAATTCTCTTTTCACCCCATATATTAAAAAATGTTAGTCAGAGAGTAGTGAATGCTTGAAATGTATTGCCACGGGAAATACGGGCAGAAGGTTCGGTTAATTCGTTACAAAATAGATTGAAAGCACTTTTTGGTATTTTAGATCAATTTAAGTGGAAGACACTGGTTGTAAAGAGATTGTACAGAACCTTCAAAACCAGTATAAAGGAGTTACATTTTTGATCCGAACACTAACACACAGACGAAAAACTAACGCTGTTAGTATTCATTACCCACATATACGTAAATACATACTAACTCATCTCAAAATCCCGCACTGCGCTCTTTAGTTCAATTGCAATTCGTGTAAATGCAAAACTTAATCTTGTATATGCGCCCGCTTCGACACATTCCAATCAATTTAACTGTAATTGGATTCCTGATTCAGAGTTAGGGAATGCACACCAGCGAAAAAGAGATCTAGTGACAATATGATATTAAGTAAGATGCTGTGTTAAGTGCAGCGAGCCAAGCTGCCAATATCCTTCTACGCTTTCACGTGTTGAACCTGGATAACAGGTTGCAACAGGGCAGACTGGATAATAAGAGGGTTCTAAGAGGGAAGGCGAACCCGGTACTAAAAAATACCTGCTGAAGTCGGGTGTGTCGGACAGAAAGGTGCAAATATCACAGTCAAGCTGTAAACTATGACACAACGCTGTCCGTTCTCCGGACAACATCCTGCTACTTGTAAAACTATTTTCAGGACGTTTGAGAACGAAGAAGAAGAGGACGAAGAAAGATAAGTATAAATAAGGAACAATGGTATTGCAACAATAAAAGGTTTTTAAGCTCGCATCTCATTTAGTTGTTTAAAAAAATTTAAGACATAATCACTGACTTGCTGTCTCTCGCGTGCTCGCGTGCACGTATGTGTTTATATGTGTGTGTACGCGCGCGTGTGTGTGTGCGTACGTGCGTGCGCGCGCGCGCGTGTTGTATATATACTAAATATGCATGACTCGGGGTGAAACATTGCTTCACGATCCCAACGCAATGGGTTCGGATCCTACCATGTCCAGTTTGTCAGAAACGGGCTTTTTACTCATGCGAACGGGGAATAATGGTAGCCAACATTACTGCACCATCTGCTAACCTAAAACGGCATACTACTTACATACACAACATACATTTACATTCATATGCAAACACATACATAGGTGCATGTGTGTATATGTATACGAATATATATCAATCTGTATATGTATATATAAATATATGTATGTGTGTATGTGTATATATGTATGTATGTATGTATGTATGTATGTATGTATATATATGTATGTATGTATGTATGTATGTATGTATATATATATGTGTGTATATATATATATATATATATATATATATATATATATATATATATATATATATATATATATATAATATACATTTGACATATTTGTATTTGTGATTCTAATGATAGTTAAGATTTATTCCGGCTCAGTCAGTCCTTATAGAAAGTACATATATCTCTTAACTGTCTGAGAGAAGTACTCTAAAATAAGTAGATTTGATAAGGCGGTGGTTCGGCTTGAAGGGGACATAAACATGGCTAGACAGAATCATAGAGGCTAATGTATTCGGATCACATGCCGTCTCTCCCAGAATTATCGCAATGTTCTCTTGCTGGTGGCACCATTTTTTCCTCAAAGTTTATCGTTTTATTTATTTATTTATTTATTTGTTGGCTGACTGGCGCCGTTGTGGATGGTTTGTAGTGGAGGGAATGTGGTGTGTTCACTGTGTCGTATGTTGAGGTGATGGTAGTATGAGGACGCTGCGATTGTTTGTGTGTATAAATATTATCTAGGCTGATATAACAGATAGGTGGAAAGGATGGGAGAACGAGAGGGCAGCAAATGGGAAGAGATAGAAAGAGATAGAATTGAGAGAGATGAAGAAAAATAGAAGGAAAAGAGGCAGAGAGAATTAGAGATGGATGATGACAGACACACAGAGAAATAGAAGGAAGATGTGAACAAAGAAGAAGATGGAAATGACAAATAAAGAGGATATTAGGTGGAGTATAGAGTGATAGAATGAGTTGGAGATTAAGAGAAAAACAAAAGCTGAAAGGAAGAAAGAGCAGTAATTAATGGAAGAGATTTAAGGAAACAAATAATAAATTGATGATGGAGACAGATTGAGGGACAGAAAGAGATAAAGACAGAGATGGTAATTTAGAGAGAGAGAGAGAGAGAGAGAGATAGAGAGAGAGAGAGAGTGAGAGTAAAAGTAAAAGATATCGAATCACGAAAAGTTAGAGAGAAAGATGAGAAACGTGTTGTGCGAGAAATATGGACAGAACTGGGTGAGGGAGATGTAGAGAGATTGAGATAAAGAGAAGAAGAGAAAAAGAAAAGGAAGAAAGGGAATAGACGAAACGTTGAAAGAGAAGTGGAACAGAGAGAGGGATACATATGGGGCAGATGCAGAGTCGCATAGAGAGAGAGGGACATGTTTTAAATGAACTAGAATTCTTCTCTTTTCTAGACACTGTAGGCCGGTTTTCTGAGTCTTTCCTTTTAACTATAATTTTGGAATCTCACAATCAGCTTTGCCGCTCTTCTTTGTCTACTATCGAACATGTTTATTATTCCTGCACGATAAGGACTCCACACCTGTACACAGTACTCCACACCTGTATTCAGTACTCCACACCTGTATACAGTCCTCCAATCTAGGTCTAGCTAATGCTATATACTGTTTTAATATCACTTCCATGCTCCTATGTTTAATATTTCTTTTTATCATACCTAACATTTCATTTGCCTTTTTCACTGCTACCTGGACTTACTCACTCACCTTACCCGTATGATCTATTATAACCCTTTTCCTTTTCTAAAACACTAATATTTTTCTCTCCCATTCTGTAATTCTGTTCCATTTTGGATCTACCCACGTGGAAGCAGAACATTTATCTATATTAAACGCCATATGCCAGCTCTCAAACCATTCCCACATGTAAATCTAAATTCTACCTCAATATGCCGACCTCTTGGTCTTGTCATCGTGGCCACCCACATACCAACGGGTCAGGTAAAATTGGGAAGAAATCATCCTCATTGCATGCGGTCTCGGACTCATCGAACTGCTTACTCTATACACTTCCGTCTTTCCAATGAGAATTATCATGATTATATCAGGTACTTATTATATTAAGGCGCTTTGAAAAGTACGTGACAATTGATTAAAAAAACTAACTACACAACAAAATATTCCTGTCCATAGTATGCTATCAGTGATCAAATTTGGCATTAAGAAACGAAGTTAAAAGGCACATCGTAGCTACAGATGCGAAATTCCTGTGAAGAATGCTTGGGGTAACAACAATTGATAGAATCAGAAACGAAAATATTAGGAGCCAAGTAGGTACAAAACCAATGCTAGACCTCATCAAGAAACAGCAAGCCAAATGGTTCAGCCACGTGACAAACAGCAAAAAAAGTATTCATACGAAAACAGTGCTGTACAGATACAATGGATACAAAACCAAGGATCTCCTACGCAACAAAATGGATAGCAGAAATAAAAGAAGCAGTGGAACTTCACATGTACGAAGCACATTCTAGGGCCAGATCAAAAGACGTATCCAAAACATGACGCTGAACGGCAGAAAGAGGACAAAATAGCAAATAGAAGAAGATTTGAAAAGTTGTATCTCCAGCGCCGTAACCATGACAACAGTGCTCAGAGCCACGTACACCTATGTGAAAATAATCTCTAATGAATGACTGTAGGGGCATGTATGGGCATGTAGGGACATGTAGAGACATGTAAGGACATGTAGGGGCATATAGAAACATGTAGAGACATGTAGAGACATGTAAGGGCATGTAGGGGCATGTAGAGACATGTAGAGACATGCAGAGACATGTAAGGGCATGTAGAGACATGTAGGGACATGTAGGGGCATGTAGAGACATGTAGGGGCATGTAGGGGCATGTAGAGGCATGTAGAGACATGTAGGGGCATGTAGAGACATGTAGATACATGTAGAGACATGTAAGGGCATGTAGGGACATGTAGGGGCATGTAGGGGCATGTAGGGACAGGTAGGGGCATGAAGGGACATGTAGGGACATGTAGTGACATGTAGGGGCATGTAGGGGCCTGTATGGGCATGTAGGGACATGTAGGGACATGTAGGGACATGTAAGGGCATGTAGGGGCATGTAGGGGCATGTAGAGACATGTAGGGGCGTGTAGTGGCATGTAGGGGCATGTAGGGACATGTAGGGACATGTAGTGGCATGTAGAGACTTGTAGGGGCGTGTAGGGGCATGTAGGGACATGTAGGGGCGTGTAGTGGCATGTTGGGCATGTATGGACATGTAGGGGCGTGTAGTGGCATGTAGGGGCATGTAGAGACATGTAGGGGCGTGCAGGTGCATGTAGGGACATGTAGAGATATGTAGGGGCATGTAGTGGCATGTAGGTGCATGTAGTGGCACGTAGGAAATGAAGTGACTATAAGAGCATATAGCTGTATGCGCCTGAAACGGATGCATGCGCATATCAGGTAGTAAAATGGCGGCTTACATGGAAACGTTGTTGAAGTACCGTTCTGTGATTGAATTGCTGACGGTTGACGATTGTGTGCCCATCGACATGCATCAAGGAATGGCTGCTGTTTATGATGACGTCTGTTTGAATGTCATTACTGCAGGAGTTGGACACAGACTGAAAGAGACGACAATCCAGCCACAACGAACCTGAATGAGAAGGCTTGCAGCGGACGAACGATCACAGCTGTGGATGTACCGCATCAAGCTCGCATGGACGAACAATCACAGCTGTGGATGTACCGCACAAAACTCACAGCGAACGAACGATCACAGCTGTAGAGGAAACGCACAAAACTCTCAATGGACGAACGATCACAGCTATGGATGCACCACACCAAGCTCTCATCGGACGAACGATCACAGCTGTGGATGTACCGCACAAAACTCTCAGCGGACGAACGATTACAGCTGTGGATGTACCGCACACAACTCTCAGCGGACGAACTGATTCCTACCAAATCGTCGTGTCAAGCAGAAAGATAGCGCTGCAGTGCTAATTATTTAGTGAGTCCGTCACCTTGTCCATGCTATGCTTTGGTATAGGACAGTCTGTCTCAGATGGGTCCCTCGCATGCTGGATATGAAAGAGCGACAACAGTAGGTGTGTAAGAAACCTCTGACGCGATATGAATAGGAACGCGAGGCCTTTATCCGTCGAATTGATTTTGACAACGAATCATGGCCACATAATTATGACCCAGAAAACAGGCGACAGTCACTGGATAACGCGCATTAAAAACTCACCTAACCCCCCCCCCCCCCCCCCCCCCCCCCCCCCAAAGAAATATCAAGGTCTTTGCTTCAGTTAGAAATGTGATGATCATCATATTTTCGGACTGCCATGACGAAGTCCCCACATAATTTTTGGAGCACGGCAGTACCGTCAACTCCGATCGATATGTGAAAACTTTACAGAAACTTCGAGCAGGATTGATGTATGTTTGAGTCGGCAAGCAGGCAATTCTTCAGCACGACAATGCTCGCCCACACACGAGTCAACAAGCAGTGGCTACATTGTAGCGTCTTAAGTTTAACGATAATGTTCTGTCCCTATAGTACAGCCCCGACACGGCGACGTACGACGTCTTACTTTTCTCGAAGCTGAAGAACACATCAAGTGGCATCCTGACGAAGAGGTTCAAGTAGCTGTTATGTTATGGCCATTTTTATTTTGACAGACGGTCAGTAAGCCAGTCTGTAGTAGAGATGGCGATATCTGTCGTGGAGAGACATCGACTTTCGTGGCTGATTTTGTCGATTCTCGATTGACAGGGACGACAGCAGTGTAAACAGAACAAGTTCGATAAGCTTCTTTATTTTGCTTCGCTTGTCTTCCATCTTTGTCATCAGGACTAGCTCTGATGCCTCGATGCCCGTTCTCAATGTCGCTCTTCATGTAGCTCTATCCTCTGCAATCTCTTCCCAGGTATTTGGATTGATCGTAAAATTGTTCATGGATCTTTTGCAAATGTCCTTGTATCTTGATTTGGCCTTCCTTGTGATCTGGTACCCGATATGAGTTCACCCAGGACTGACTACTTCGGAATGCGGGTATTTAACATTCGTTTCACGTGACCCAACCATCTGTCTCTTATTGGTCAGAGTTAAGTAGCTGTGAGTATCTGGTTCCTGGAGAAGACGTATGGTTGTTACTTCCATACTTGTTACTTCCAAACTTGTTACTTCCAAACTTGTTACTTCCAAACTTGTTACTTCCAAACTTGTTACTTCCATACTTGTTACTTCCAAACTTGTTACTTCCAAACTTGTTACTTCCATACTTGTTACTTCCATACTTGTTACTTCCATACTTGTTACTTCCAAACTTGTTACTTCCAAACGTGTTACTTCCATACTTGTTACTTCCATACTTGTTACTTCCAAACTTGTTACTTCCATACTTGTTACTTCCATACTTGTTACTTCCAAAACTTGTTACTTCCATACTTGTTACTTCCATACTTGTTACTTCCAAACTTGTTACTTCCATACTTGTTACTGCCACACTTGTTACTTCCATACTTGTTACTTCCAAACTTGTTACTTCCATACTTGTTACTTCCATACTTGTTACTTCCATACTTGTTACTTCCATACTTGTTACTTCCATACTTGTTACTTCCAAACTTGTTACTTCCATACTTGTTACTTCCATACTTGTTACTTCCATACTTGTTACTTCCATACTTGTTACTTCCATACTTGTTACTTCCATTTTTTTCGAGAACGGGTCCAACGTTGGCGTGTGTGTTGGGACCGGGCTGGTGACAAGTCATACACATCACCTAAACGACATTACAAGCTTTAAGGAAATGCCCGGCTGATGTGTAAATCTTGCACATTAATGAAATTATGTCCTCAAAGGCGAAATGAGCGAAATGTTTCAAATGCGCAGTTCATGTGTAAATCTTGCACATTAATAATATTATGTCCTCAAAGGTGATACGATTCCAATCAGCCTCAAATTATTAGGACCTGACCGGTCAAATTCTCATCGACAAGAAGCTGTGACGGTATTCACATTTCCAAAGATACTTTAAGTAATCAGTTTTAGGATGATGATGCCGTTCGATCTGAAATATCAACGGATCTTAATTCGACAGATTGTGGGGACAAATTAAACTTCTGTATTTTTCTGTTAGCTTCCAGCAGCGGCACATCCAGTTCACAAATATGCTATATTCATAGTTTAGTGTTTGGGCTTACTGTGAAGACTTGCAAACGTTGTTTGAGCTCATCATGTAGCATGTCTTTTATAGAATGCCGCTGAAATCACAGTTTGTCTTCTTCTTCTTCGTTCATCATGAGATCAATGTCCTGGTTTCTGTTACAAGAACACCGTTGTTTGTGAAGCTGTTTTATCTCCATACAGCTTTTGTCTCATATCTGTCTCGCGCGGTCAGTATTTTTCCATATTTTCCTGCGTGAGGGTGCAGCTTTGTTGGATGTGTTCCACATTCATGATATGATCCACACATGGAAACTTGTCATCTGTCCCAATCCTCATTTTGTCGTAAAGTTGACCCTTGAGTCTGTTACGCCCAGTTCTCAGTCTGAAGATGATGACTTGCACATCTCTAGTTAAGTTACAACAGTCTGTTTGAAAGAAACTTTTTCTTTTACCAAAACTCCAGCCTCTGTCAGTCATACCCAGGCACTCCTGGATATCTTAGTGCATCGTCTTCTTAGTCTACCCCTGCCTCATTTTTTCCTGGCACAATACCTTCCATCACAGTTTTCTAAAGACTGCTGTGTCTCTTGATGTGATCAAAATAATTACGTTTTCTGGCGAAAATGGAATTGATAAAACAGTTCTCCTGTATGTTCAACTCTTGTTTAAGCTAGCAGACGTTATCCTCGCGTTGTTCATTCCGATGTTCTTAACTTTGGCTTTTTTCCAATCAGGTGTAACTGTGTTTCTCAAATATATAAGAGATTAGTCCAGAAAGAAAATAGACTTTTAAATCTCCACAGGTACTAAGTAAGACCGTTAGTTACCGCTTAAATATGCACCAGTGACATTCATCTTCAGTTTAATAATAACCGCATCACGTCTTTGATGTGCATCCAGTGATGGAATACACGTGTTTTGCACTTGGCGATTTCTGAAAATTGCGCAATGAAAGGTCTTGGAGAGAAACGTTTTTGCGTGAAGTTCTGCTTCATATTAAATAGCAACTGCTAGTGAATGCCGACGAAGACTTTCTAAAAAAATGTCATGAAATATGATGACATGGGTTTATGGACAGATGTTTAATAAAAAATCATTCCGAATTCGTACTCAACACATACAATTTAACAGTCACTAGAGAAGAAACCAACCAGAACATACTCCAGAGTGCTGGCTGTGCGCTTATTATTTTTGTTTATTTTTTTTGTTTTTGTTTTTGTGATCGCTTTATTTTTTTAATTCCCTAGGCAGTGTGCGTTGCGCTGTGGTTTTTATTTTGCGCCTGTCGGCCCAGTGCATCCGACTTCAGCAATCATTTTATGTAAGGACCTGCTTCCTCCTGCATTTTCTAAGACTTTGCTTTCCCGGGGTAAAGGTACTGTGATGGGGATCGAACCCAGCACCTTCTGGTTGTGAGCCGTGTCACTTAACCACTAGCCCACGCCGTCCCCATACATTCTTATGAAACTGTTTAACATCATTTTTTGTGTGTCCGTCGCTTTCCGGTATTAGGAAAGTGCTTCTTCCTCCAAGGCCGGACAATTGGAACACTCTGTACGGAACTAAACAACAGCTTACAAACGCTTCCAGATACCACTACATGGCATTGGGCCAAAGCTCTGTACCAATAACCAATCAACCAATCAACCAACCAACCACCCAACCAACCAACCAACACAAAAGGCGTCATCACAGTCAGTTGGAACGGCATAACCGCGGTCAATAGAAAACACGTCAGTCATTCAAATATCAAGGTTCTGTTGATCGTCTGAAATGATTGAAGGAACACTGTTAATCATTAGCTTGTCCCGCGTGGTCAGGCAATCATTATTGAGTATTACTTAGATATTATGAGGTGTTTAAGAGACGCAATACGAAGAAAGAGGCCTGAAACATGGATAAACCCAACGAGGCTGCTGCGCAACGACATCGGAAGTGCACACGCGTCACTGCTTATTTGTGGCGTTTTGAGAAAACATGAAACAACTGTTGTATTACAGCGCCCTCTTTTCTGGCCTTGTCTCCTGTAGATATTGTTTCGTTACCAAAGTTAAAATCCACATTTAAAGGTCGTCAACATCAGACCATAGAGAATATCAAAGAAACTGCGCTAGGAAACTGCATATCCCTACACGCTATCTCAGAAAACGAGTTGCAGAACGGCATTCAAAAATTTGAAAATACGTTGGGCATAGGAGCGATGTATCAGCACAATGGGGGGAATATTTCAAAGGAGGCAAGTTTGAATAAATTATAAGTAAAGAACACATTTTTATTGTTTCAAAATTAGGTTCCTTTTTCCTACTGTCAATGAGTCAGCTTTTAATAACTCTTTTTGTTCCTTATATTAATTGCTATTGATTTTAAAAAAAATTACATTTAGTTCTGTCATGACCTTTACGTGTCATTAAATCAATGTTTGGTCCCATTTGCTGGATATGTTTACCTTAGTCTATCGGTTAACTCTAAGAAATGTTTGCTCGAGCATGAAAATAGTGCAGTCTCCATATATTCCAAGTCGTCCATCAAATATACAGCAGAAAAAACTTTATTTTATAGAAAAAATAATGCGTTTCCGCCAACAGGAACGTCCTTGGTGAAGATAGATATTAAACAGACCTAGGAAACTTTTCGTAATAAATTATTGCATTTCTATTACACACTCGAGCGATTGAGTTACCAAGTAGTTAGAGACATTTTTTCATGACAGACGTTCCCATTTCTTCTTCTTTTTCTTCTTCTTTTTCTTCTTCTTGTTCTACTTCTGCTTCTGCTTCTTCTTAGTTTTCTTTTTCTTCACCTACATCTGCTACTTCTTCGTTTTCGTGTTTTACTTCTCTTTTTCTTCATCTTTATCTTAGTTCTTAGTCCACCTGTACTTCTCCAGAAGCAGATGTCTCTATACAGGCCCCCAGCTCTGATATGAGCTGGATGTAGCCGGGAGAAGGGTTTCCTGCTTACGAGGCTAGGCTTGAGCAGCTTAGTACTCCGCTGCGTTCGGACAAGCGCTTACGGTGGGTAGTTAGCTGATGTGCGATTCCATCTTAATTGACTCAAACACTAGAGCAAAGGAGATCCACAGCCTGTTAGGCGCCATTTATGCTGCTCTCAGCAAACCATCAAACTATGGCCGGTGTTATACCATGCCACACAGTTAGTCGCCTCTTTCGACATGCTCTCTGTGAGGCAGTGGGGCTATCCTTGTCCTTGTCATACATAAAAACCCCGTCAGACCACTCTGGAATTCTTCATCATCTTCTATTATTGATTTTACTTCTCTGCGTTTTCTTCGGCGTTCGTCCTCAAAACAACGTACTGATACAAAGCTGCGCCTTTCAGTCCAACACACCTTTCTTCAGCGTAGCATTGTTGGTACCAGTTCCCCTTTCCTCTTCGATCCCCGTTTTCTTAGCCGGACCATACCAGTGCATCCTGTTTTCAGGGAGGCTATATTAACGCTGACCATGTACTCTGTCATCTCTGGTTCACTGACCCTGATCCGAGCAGCCAGCCGTGAGTCGGTGTCTGCTCTCAGCCAGCCGTGAGTCGATGTCTGCTCTGAGCCAGCCGTAAGTCGGTGTCTGCTCTCAGCCAGCTGTGAGTCGGTGTCTTCTCTCAGCCAGCCGTGAGTCGATGTCTGCTCTCAGCCAGCCGTGAGTCGGTGTCTGCTCTTAGCCAGCCGTGAGTCGATGTCTGCCCTGAGATCTTTCACTGCTACCTCTTCGACCCAGTTATGAATTGTAATCCTTGTTCTTGACTTGCTAAAGTCTACCCAGCTGTAAATGGCTACCTGGTTTATTGTAGGGAATGAGAAGTAACGAAGACTTATAGCCATTGAAATGGACGTCTGACGGCAAACTAAGACGAAGAACAAAAAGGAATATTTAAAAAACTCTTTTTTTTCGAAATACACCATATTGTTTAAAGGGTAAATCTGTTAGAATTAAAAACACCATTTTGATACAGATTCGGTGTCCCACCTTCAAGCATTAAAAGTTGCTGGTCATCGTAGACCTGACTTTATCCAAATATGTCTAGACATTGACACCATTATCACTACCCATGTTGTCAAAATAGTTGTGCAGTGGATCCCTGGACACTCAAACACGCCTGGCAATAAAAAGTCAGACATATTGGCAAAGAAGGGATCAATAACAAGACAGACAGACTAGCAAAGAATGGATAAATACAGGAACAACTTCATACAGGAACAACGGTATAAGCAAGCAAAAAGATTACACGAACAGCAAACAAACAAAATTGGCTGGATAGATGGACCATGGGAAACACGGTGATAGCAGTCTACATGCATAGGACAAGCCACTTCATAAATGACAGTATAAATCAACTCAGAAGACAGGATCAGAGGACTATATTCCGATTGCGAACCCAAAACATCCAACTAAACAAGCACCTGAACAGAATCCAACCACAACACACACCTGAGTGCCAACTGTATATACACCTGTATGAAACCGTTGATCATCATCTCATTCAGTGCTCAGCGCTCAACGATTTTAGGAAACGCTTTTTCCTCCGAGGCCAGATAAATGGCACACTTTCGTATGGCACTAGAGAACAACTGATAAACATATGCAGATACAATTAAATGGCATTGAGTTGAAGGGTGAGAGCTCGGAAGCTGCTGCATCCATAACAACAACAATAAAGTAGATAGATCGACAGCAAACATTGAAAACGCTTCAAACACAATGTATATACTCCCCACCTCCCAGACTGACTTGCTTATGAACTGAATATTGTTTAACTAGCCAGCAATGTCTGAATCGATTTCTCTTTTCCGAAAACCAGCACCCCCCCCCCCCCCCCCCCAAATCAACCCTTTATACTTGCTTCCCACTTCATAAAACGGAATCTATTCTGCAACCGCTTTCCCGTCCATCTCTCGACCAGATGAATCGCCCCCACGAACATACTGCCGCCCCAACATGCAGGCTAAAATAGTCTTCTCATTCCAGTAACCCAATTTAGAAATCAGAGTCAGCGACCCCAATATAAGCCAAGGATATTACCCAATGGCGGAGGCGGGTAGAGAAACTGGCTTCAAGTCTGTTAGAGAAATTAGGATCTGTTAAAAATTAGACGTATAAACGATCCAAAAAATTGGGTTCGTAATTAGAGGACAAAATGGATTGTAGTGTAATAATAATTTTTAATAATGGGTTCGTGTCTTATTTATAAGATGTGTATGAAAAAATAATTGTTACAAAATTGAGAACCAATCCAGCTTTCAAACCCTGTCGAAACTAAATGTTTTTCAATACTGTTGAAACTACTCGCTTTCTAGCCATGTAAAAACTACACGGTTTCCAACCCTTTTGAAACTAGATGATTTCCAATCCTGTCTAAATTAGACGCAGAAGGCCTATGAGTTAATAAGTCAAATCAGGATTAATAATAAATAGGAAAATATTTCCAGATTCAACAGTGCATGAGCTAGCAGCAAATATTGAGTCATAGCTGATATCTTGGATCAGGGTAATCGAACCATAGCTGACTCCTTGCGTCAGGGTCAGCGAACCATAACTGACTCATTGCATCAGGGTCAGCGAACCATAGCTGACTCATTGCGTCAGGGTCAGCGAACCATAGCTGACTCATTGCGTCAGGGTCAGTGAACCATAGCTGACTCCTTGCGTCAGGGTCAGCGAACCATAGCTGACTCATTGCATCAGGGTAAGCAAACCATAGCTGACTCCTTGCGTCAGGGTAAGCGAACCATAGCTGACTCCTTGCGTCAGGGTCAGCGAACCATAGCTGACACATTGCATCAGGGTAAGCGAACCATAGCTGACTCCTTGCGTCAGGGTCAGCGAACCATAGCTGACTCATTGCATCAGGGTAAGCGAACCATAGCTGACTACTTGCGTCAGGGTCAGCGAACCATAGCTGACTCATTGCATCAGGGTAAGCGAACCATAGCTGACTCCTTGCATCAGGGTAAGCGAACCATAGCTGACTCCTTGCGTCAGGGTCAGCGAACCGTAGGTAGTCAAGACTCTATTATGCTTCCCTGTGGTGGCCCTGGAAACAGGCTGCACTAGTCACTAGTGTAGTCTGACCAAGGGATCACAATGGGAAGGTAAACCATGTACTTAAAAACATCCGCTGAAATTGGATGTGTCGAACCAAAAGAGACAGATACTGCAGATTCGCTGTAACCTATGGTGTGGTTTGTAGAACGGAGAAGGAGTGTAAAACCAGCAAGCTGTAGCCACAATTTTCCACAGTATTCGCTATTTCCTGAGAAGGTCTTAACACCTATGGGTCTGCACGGAGTACAGTAACGTCGTTTCTTCTCAACAGAACATAACAAAACAGAAAAATAGATTTCCCAGATGATAACTAAAAGTAGGTTCAGGATAGAGAACATGAAAATGGGAAGAAGAGAGAACATGAAAATGGGAAGAAGAGAGATACGAAATCTGGATAAACACGTGAGAGGATGATAGGATAGATAGATAGATAGATAGATAGATAGATAGATAGATAGATAGATAGTTAGATAGATAGATAGATAGATAGATAGATAGATAGATAGATAGATGAAAATTGGGTGAAACTGAGAAATGAAAACTGGGTAGAACTGAAACGGATGAAAACTAGGTAGCAGAGAGATGAAAATTCGGTAGAACTGAAGCGGATGAAAACTGGGTAGAACTGAGAAAGACGAAAACTCGGTAGCACTGAGAGAGAGGAAAATTGGGAAGAACTGGAGAGAGATAAAAACTGGGCAAAACCTAAATGAATGAAAACTGGATAGACCTGAGAGAGATGAAAACTGGGTAGAAACATTCGAGATGAAATATTGATAAATTTATGAGGTGAAACATTGGCAGAAGTATGAAATGAACACTGGGTAGAAATATGAGTTGATAAATATGTAGAAGTGAGAGATGAAAACTGGGTAGAAATATATTGGTTGAAAACTATGTAGAAAAAGAAATAGAACTGAGAGATGAAAACTGGGTAGAAATATTTGGGTTGAAAACTAGGTAGAAAAAGAAATAGAACTGAGAGATGAAAACTGGGTAGAAATATTTGGGTTGAAAACTAGGTAGAAAAAGAAATTTTGCGTGAAGGAAATTTTGAGTGAAGGAAACTGGGTAGAAATGGGAGATGATCTCTGTGTACAAGAACTGAGCGAATGAAACTGGGTAGAATCAATGTGTACAATAACCGAGAGAAGGAAACAGCGTAAAAGAACTGAGGAAATAATTGGACAAACAAGCTGATATCATTACACCACAGAACCGGGTTTATTTCAAACAGTATCAATGCTTTTTATCACTCAATGATCACGTGATATCGTTCTTTGCTTTCATTCTGCAATGGCTTTCGATCTGAATCTTCCCGTCTCTGTATCTCTCTCTTTCTTGCTCGGTCCCTCTCTCGGTTAGCCCTTCCAGCTATCTCTCCCTCTCTCTCTCTCTCTCTCTCTCTCTCTCTTCTTTCTCATTGTCTCTTCCAGTCGCCTATTATCGCAAAATGTCCCCTCAACCTCCCGTAACTTACAGCAGCCAAAGACAGTTAATTCTCACATTTCAGCGTCGATTATTCCTCTCCCTCCTCCTCTGCCTACTCTTAGCAGACACCCACGTGTCGAAGCCTACGCTACATTCCCTCCCCTCATTCGCTTCTATTGCGCAATCCGCGTTCCTACAGACGCACATTTTAAATCAAGGATTTACGCTGTCCTTGGCTAAATCTTTACAGGAAATCACTGCTACACAGATATCTTAAACTTTCCATCCACATAAAGCTACTTTCCTCCTGAGCTGTTATTTTCGTTCATTCGTTCCTTGTCTGTTTTTTTTAAAAGAGAAAATAAAACGGTGTTTTTAAAATGTCTCCAACTTTAGAAATTACCTTTGCGGAGATAACTTTGAAGGGTTAATGTGAAATGATGGAGAAGAGAGGTTTAGTTTGGAAGTTAAGAAGATGGACGGTTTGTATTATTTGTTCTTTTACACAATTCTCTTTTTCCTTATCTTACTTCGATACTCAGGAAATGTTATAGTAACTCGTGTTTTCCCGCCATTTACGGGTATATATATATATATATATATATATATATATAGGGTATCATATATGGGGTATATTGTATTCTCTGTTTCATATAGAGATATATTCTCTGTATTATATATGGGATATAGACTGTATCATACATGCGAAATAGTCTTTATAACATAAATGGGGTATAGTTTCTTTTTAATATATAGGTGTCATCTCTGAACCATCTAAGAGTTATAGTCTCTGTATCAACTATCAGGTATAATATATGTATCCTAAATGGAGTATAGTCCCTGTTACATATAGAGGTATCATCTCTGTACCATATGTGGGGTATAGTCTCTGTATCATATTTAGAGTATAGTCTATATTTCATATAGAAGTTTAGTCTCTATTTCATATAGAGGTATATTCTCTGTTTCATATAGAAGTATAGTCTCTGTATCATATATAGGGTATAGTCTCTGTATCATATATTTGATATAGTCTCTGTTTCATATAGAGATATAGTCTCTGTTTCGTTTAGAGGTGCAGTCTCTATATCTTTATTGTCATATAGTCTTTGTTTCATATAGAGGTATATTCTCTATTTCATATAAATGTATAGTCTATGTATCATATATGGAGTATAGTCTGTGTTTCTCTATTTCATATAGAGGTATAGTTTTTTTCATAATGACGTAGTCTCTGTATCATATACATGTATATTATCTGTATCCCACACATATATATTTGTTGTTTCGTACTTGAAGTATAGTCTCTTTTTCATATTGATGTATTGTCTCTGTATCATTTACATGTATAGTCTCTGCTTCATATAGAGGTATAGTCTCTGTTTCAGATATGGAGTATAGTCTCTCTTTGATATAGAGGTATTGTCTCTTCATCATATTTGAAGTAAAGCTTATGTACCATATATTAGGTGCAGTTTCTTAATCACATGTGGTGTATAGTCTATGTACCATATATGTGGTATAATTTATGTACAATATATGGGATATAGACTTTGTACAAAATATGGATTTTGGATTCTACATCAAATTTGCGATTTGTTTCAGTATCAAATGTGTGATTTAGTTTCTTTACAATATATTGTTTCTGTTTCAGTATCAAATGTGTGATTTAGTTTCTTTATAATATATTGTTTCTGTTTCAGTGTCAAATTTGTGATTTAGTTTCTTTATAATATATTGTTTCTGTTTCAGTGTCAAATGTGTGATTTAGTTTCTTTATAATATATTGTTTCTTTTTCAGTATCAAATGTGTGATTTAGTTTCTTTATAATATATTGTTTCTGTTTCAGTGTCAAATTTGTGATTTAGTTTCTTTATAATATATTGTTTCTGTTTCAGTGTCAACTGTGTGATTAAGTTTCTTTATAATATATTGTTTCTGTTTCAGTGTCAAATGTGTGATTTGGTTTCTTTATAATATATTGTTTCAGTTTCAGTGTCAAATGTGTGATTTAGTTTCTTTATAATATATTGTTTCTGTTTCAGCGTCAAATGTGTGATTTAGTTTCTTTATAATATATTGTTTCTGTTTCAGTATCAAATGTGTGATTTAGTTTCTTTATAATATATTGTTTCTGTTTTAGAGTCAAATGTGTGATTTAGTTTCTTTATAATATATTGTTTCTGTTTCAGTGTCAAATGTGTGATTTAGTTTCTTTATAATATATTGTTTCTGTTTCAGTGTCAGAATTTAACATTAGCAAAAACCAATTTAAAAAAAAAATATATTACAATAGAGATTGCAAAGCCTCCGACATATGCTTGAAGTAACAATAATGAGCATTATCAAAATCGAAGATGTTAGGAGACAGGTAGGCACAGCACCAGTGCTAGATCTCATCAAGAGATAAGCTATCAAAATGGTCAGGCAAGGTGACACGTCAAAAACCAGATATTATCCATCATAAGGCAATGAATACAAAGCCAAGGGCAGACCACGCAAAAGATGGATCGCAGAAAAAACAGAAACGGGGAATCATGTACATCACAAACAAGCTCAGAGTGGCTCCAAAGGTATGAATGTAGAGAATTCATAGTGGCGTCCAAAGATGTGAATGTAGATAAAATATACTCCCAAATATGTGAATATGGATAATATAGAGTGGCCCCTAAAGATGTGTATGTAGATAATATAAAGTGGCGCCCAAATATAAGTATGTAGAAAATATAAAGTGTCGCCCAAATATGTGTATGTAGATAATATAAAGTGGCGCCCAAATATGATAGGAGTGTAAATAAAATACAGTGTCGCTCAAGGATTTGTATGTAGATAAAATATAATGGCGCCAAAAGATATGTATGTTGATAATATAGAATGATGTCCAAAGATATAAATATAAATATATGCGCAGTGGAGCCCAAAAATATGCATAAAAACATACGCATCTACGCCAAAATATATGTATGCAAATATACGCAGTAGTGTCGAAAGATAAGTGTAAAAATATACGCAGTGGTACTCAAAGATATCTGTGTAGATAAGACAGACTGGCGCCCATAACTATCTGTGTAGATAAGATAGACTGGCGCCCATAACTATCTGTGTAGATAAGATAGACTGGCGCCCATAACTATCTGTGTAGATAAGATAGACTGGCGCCCATAACTATCTGTGTAGATAAGATAGACTGGCGCCCATTACTATCTGTGTAGATAAGACAGACTGGCGCCCATAACTATGTATAATATAAAACAGACTGGCGCCAATAACTTTGTGTGTAGATAAGACAGCCTGGCGCCCATAACTATTTGTGTAGATAAAACAAACTGGCGCCCATACCTATATGTGTAGATAAAACAAACTGGCGCCCATAACTATGTGTGTAGATAAAACAAATTGGCGCCCATAACTATGTGTGTAGATAAAACAAACTGGCGCCCATAACTATGTGTGTAGATAAAACAAACTGGCGCCCATAACTATGTGTGTAGATAAAACAAACTGGCGCCCATAACTATGTGTGTAGATAAAACAAACTGGCGCCCATAACTATGTGTGTAGATAAAACAAACTGGCGCCCATTACTATGTGTGTAGATAAAACAAACTGGCGTCCATAACTATTTGTGTAGATGAAACAAACTGGCGCCCATAACTATGTGTGTAGATGAAACAAACTGGCGCCCATAACTATGTTTGTAGATAAAACAAACTGGCGCCCATAACTATGTGTGTAGATAAAACAAACTGGCGCCCATAACTATGTGTGTAGATAAAACAAAGTGGCGCCTATAACTATGTGTGTAGATAAAACAAACTGGCGCCCATAACTATGTGTGTAGATAAAACAAACTGGCGCCCATAACTATGTGTGTAGATAAAACAAACTGGCGCCCATAACTATTTGTGTAGATTAAACAAACTGGCGCCCACAACTATGTGTGTAGATAAAACAAACTGCCGCCAATAACTTTGTGTGTAGATAAGACAGCCTGGCGCCCATAACTATTTGTGTAGATAAAACAAACTGGCGCCCATAACTATGTGTGTAGATAAAACAAACTGGCGCCCATAACTATGTGTGTAGATAAAACAAACTGGCGCCCATAACTATGTGTGTAGATAAAACAAACTGTCGCCCATAACTATGTGTGTAGATAAAACAAACTGGCGCCCATTACTATGTGTGTAGATAAAACAAACTGGTGCCCATAACTATTTGTGTAGATAAAACAAACTGGCGCCCACAACTATGTGTGTAGATAAAACAAACTGCCGCAAATAACTTTGTGTGTAGATAAGACAGCCTGGCGCCCATAACTATTTGTGTAGATAAAACAAACTGGCGCCCATAACTATGTGTGTAGATAAAACAAACTGGCGCCCATAACTATGTGTGTAGATAAAACAAAGTGGCGCCTATAACTATGTGTGTAGATAAAACAAACTGGCGCCCATAACTATGTGTGTAGATAAAACAAACTGGCGCCCATAACTGTGTATGTAGATAAAACAAACTGGCACCCATAACTATGTGTGTAAATAAGACAAGGACGCCAAAAAAAATGTATGTAGACAAGACAGTGCATGCGAGATACGCCCATTGATTGGTGTATAGATAATAGACAGATTTAGAAAGGGTCCCACACACATTACATAGACACATGTATTCAGATCCGCAGGAATATACAAACACTTTGGCACCTGCACACACACAGAATTACAATTTTCTAAAGATTTTCATTAAGATCATGACCACAACGATTTCCAAGAGCCACAGGGGTCAAATTTCTTCGCCGCTGAGATGGAGAAGCGGTGAAACCACTTCTGACAATGAGATTTCCTCTAATGTCAGCGCCATGCCTAAGATTATATAAGTATTTATATCTCTTTATCAATGGTGTTGATCAAGAAAAGGGACGCTGTGTTGTAGTTTATAGAGAGGCTGCGATTTCTGTGTCTTTTGGTCCGCCCTATCCGATTTCAGCACATTATTTTTGGGACCAGGTTTGGTTTCCTCTTTAATCCCTAATTTATTAGCCAGACACAACTGTTGCAGATTGTTTCCAGAGCCGCCAGTTGGAGGCAGCATATAGTCTTGGTCAGTTATGGGTATCTGACCCTGATGCAAACAATCAGCGATGAGTCGTTGGCTGCTGACAGTTCGTTTACCACCATCTTGTAACAGGCTAAGTAGATTATCTAATGTTGAAGACTCCCTAACCTATATCATTGCACACCCCTGCCTTCCATACAGTCTGAGACTGCTCAGTGTGGAATAACCTTCTCTGCTGCATAGAACGCTCTATGAACAATACTTTTGTGAGATAGAGTAACAGCGGGTGAACGAATCGCTCCACAGAGGATCTATAGAACAATTCAACAAGCATCGTGCTGCTGTGCATTAGGCGTGACATAATTCTCGTTGCTAACATCCTGTGCTGAAGCTGTTAACGTTTGGAAGTGGGAGGGTAGAGAAACAGCAAGGCCGCGTGAAATTATACTATCCAATCGCTCGCCTTACCTCCTCGAAGTACTTCTTGAAACCTGCTGTTTTGCAGCAGCTTGGTCAGCAAGGTAGAGATTGTACTGTGTTCACCAAAGTGATGAATAAACTAAAAGCCCTTGCATATACTTAAGACTTAGAGCAGATTTAGTTTTAGATAGCCATGTGTGACCTACTTACTGACTAACCCTCGTATAATTTTCGTCTGCAAGAACATAGCTCGATGCATTTCCTTCTTAAAGCATAAATCAGGTACCAATTTACATCTGTGTAGAATGAAAAGAGTCGCAGTTACTAAAGCATTTTACAGGATCTCGAGATGAACACCTTCATTCAATACAGACAATAAGATACGACAAAGACCAAAAATGTGATAATGGAGATCAAAGAATGAACTAAACTTCTTCAAGAGACGGTTGTTTATTAGATATGTACTAAACCCGTAATGGTCACGTGCAACATACTAACCTAAACCCAACTTAACGCCTGCGTCGTGCTCTTAGATGAAATGGGTAGTGTTTCAGCAGCCTAGTCAGCAAAGTAGGAATCGTCACTCTTATCCTGGTGTGAACCTGCTGATAAACCTTTACGTGCATTGCAGCCATGAGGAAACGTGTCCAGTTTCTTCAAATTACCCCTGGGATATATGAGACGAGCCACTTCTACTTGCTAGCAGAACAAAACTTGCCGTAGTAAAGAGCGTAGCTACGGGTCACTTCGAAAACACGCAAATCCAAATATTAAGTTTTCAACAATCTGTTCAAGGAAACACGGCTCTTTCAACAATAGTTCTTTTGGTTATATTAGAGCCCGCGAGCTATTATAAACATATTTGGCATCCAGACTCTTGGATAAGATAGCGAACTTCACATACCTAGAGAGCATCCAGACCTGGGATCAAGATGCTGAGCAGCGCATGAGCTGCAGTGGTCAGTGACCCATAGCTGACTGCTAGCATCAGGGCCAGCGAACTAGAGCTGCCAAGACCCTTCTACACCTCCACGAGGTCATCCTGGATAACAGGCTGCAGCAGGACAGACTGGCTAAGGAGAAGGGATAGAAGAGGGAATGCTAACCCGGTACTCAATAAATGCTTGCTGAAGTCGGATGTGTTGAACCGAAAGGTGCAAATATCGCAGTCAAGCTGTAAGCTACGACACAACGCATTCCGTTTTCTGGACTACATTCTGCTACTTTAACCCTTTCAGGGTTTGGAAGCGGGAGATTGAGAACGAACCCAGCCAAGCAACGCCAATCCAGACCTAGCTCTTGAATAAGAAAGCGACCTTCACATACCTAGAGAGCATCAGAAGTGGGACAGGTGGGGCAGATATGAACTCAAAAGCCAGGATACAAAGGGCAAGAGTGGCCTTTGTCATGTTGGAAAGTATAAGAAACTAAAGTGATATAGACGCTTATAAAGCTAAGGATATATAACACCAACGCGTAGTCGTTCCTTCTATACAGAGCAGAAACATGGCTGATTACTAACTTAACATTAAGAGAGGGTTTTATCAACATATCCATGAGAAAGATACTTGGCCTGCAGTGGTTTGACAAGGCTATACGCCAAAGTTTTGGGGAAACAGAACAAAATAAGGTTGAACAGAAACCTCAGGGAAAAAGTGGTCATGGATCAGTCACACACTACGAAAGCCGCCAAGTCAGTATCAGCAAGCGATCCCTTTCATGGAACCCCCAGGGGAAATGAGATACATGGAGGTCAAAGAACAGCCGGAGAAAAGACCTAGATGCCGATACAAGAAGAATGGGAAGAAGCTGGAAAGAACGGAGGAAACTAGAACAGAAGATGTATGTCTTAGAGGATTGGTTGACGACAATCTCTTGCATGGAACCCCTAGGGGAAAAGAGACAAACGAATGCCAAAGAACATACAGAGACCAATACAAGAAAAACTGTGAGAAGCTGGAAAGAACTAGAGAAAATAAAACAGAACAAGTCTGTCTAATAGAAAAAAAACAAGTCTGTCTTATCATGTTTACTTGACGACAATCTATTTCAGTAAATCACTCGGGGAAAAAACAGACAAATGAAGTAAAAAGAACACATAGAGGCCGATACAAGTAGAAAATAAAGTTGAAAAGAGGGGAAGAAACTATTACAGAACAGATCTGTCTTGACAGCGTTGGTTAACGACAATCATTTTAATGAAACCGCCATGGAAAAAGAGACAAATGAAGACAAAAGAACACCTAGATGCCTATACAAGAACAATGGGGTTAAGTTGGAAAGAACTGAGAAAAATTTAAAAGAACCTATCTGATTTGAAACGGTTGATTGAAGACACATCTCCTCTATGTTGGTAACGTCAAGGACAAAACAGAAGGTCTAGCTCTTGTGCAGCGCTAAAAACATGAATACAATTCACCATCAAAATATCTAAAGTCCAGAAAATCTTTGGGCTATCGAGAAATTCCTATATACCAACAAGACGAAAACAAACAGCCGAATTTGAGAAGCGAGTCGAGATCTGGCTGGACGGAAAGCGAACGGGTTGGGAATGGGTCGAAAGGGCAGGAGACGTCGTGGGTAGGGGTTTGGGAAAGTGCAAAACTGAATTTAAAAGCAAATGTAAATATAGATCTGGCGCGATCAGGTCATAATGACCGCTTCCACGCGAGCCCAAAAGAGAAAGGGCAATTGATTTTTCCTGGGAGTTCCGGGCGGTGGAGAAGCACCGTAAAAGCTGGTAATCTTGTGCAACTCCTGGCCGGCTGTTTGGGCGCTGAGAGAATAGCTGAAGAACACGCCAACACAGAAAGAGAGAAAAAGTCAGGCAAGATTGCTTCCGTTGTGCAAGAGTTAAGAATAAAGATAGACAGAACAAGAAAATATTGAAGATTCAATTACAGAGAGACAGATGGAGTGAGAGAGAGAGAGTGAGATAGAGAGAGTGAGAGAGAGAGAGGGAGAAAGAGAGCCTGAGAGTGACAGAGATAGTGAGAGAAAATAAATGGGTAGAAAGAGGGCGACATAGTGTAAGAGAGAGAGAGTGAGAGAGAGAGTGGAGTACAAATTTGATGAAAGGGTAACGAGGAATCTCTTAGAATGTTAAATGTAATTGTTCCTCGAAGTCTGTGTTCGCTGTCATGTATTTTGCGCCTAATGGCTCAGTACATCCGATTATATGGAATCGCTTCTCATTACGACACGACCTTGTTGTTCAGGTAATCTGAACCATAAATCTGAGCTGTGAATAGTGTCATTGACCTTTCCGCTAATCTTCAAGATCTACTTCGTTCCTAATCTTCCTTCCTTCTCTTCCTCCCCATGTTCCATCCACTCCTCTCCTCCTCGTCCTCACTGAGCGGGATATGAGGAAGTAATCAGACCTTGGCTAACAAGAATACACGCGACTGAGAGAATATTGCAGAAGACAAAACGATATCAATCACAGACAAAATATTAATGAGGGACCAAAGGAAAGCAGGCGTTTCAGAAACATTAGTTTTATTAATAATATATTTAATGTTTCTTCAACAATTGTATCCTCTATCGCAATTGAGAAGAGAGAAAGAAAGTGAAAAAGAGTGAAAGAGAGTGAAAGAGTCAGAGAAGCTGGAAAAGCGTAGTGGTGAGAATATGGCTAGTAAAGAGAGCGTTTAGACAGCCGGGCGTCAGTTTGGCAACAAAGCAACAGCTGATAAACAGTATCTTTATGGCACCTCTGTGCTACCAGTGTCAAACATGGCCTCTGTCCAGGGCACGTCAGAGCAGAATTTTGAATGACGTGTTTGAGGAAGATCATTGTTGTTACCAGGAAAGACATAAATCGAAATGTTGACATTCACAGTGTGGCCGGCACTACATCATGTGCAAAGTACAATTTCCAGGCACAAAATACACTGGTTTGGTAATCTCACGAGAACGCACCCTCATTAACTTCCCCTGATGGCTTACAGCGCTGGTATATCTGATTACAGGGCAATGAGCAGGCCGCGAGACAGGTGGATAGATGACATTAGAGTGATTACGCAACGACAAGGGCTGACATTGACCAACGCAACGCAGATGCCACAGGACAGACGAGATAAGCTCCCCACGCCGCTTGACGGCATTAGTTGAACGAAAACAGTAAAGATAGAGAGAACGAGAGAACGCAATAGAACATGATAGATAGACAGACAGACAGAAAGAAAAACGATAGAATGACAGAACAAAAGATAGAAAGAGAAAAAGATACATAGATAGAAAAAGATAGTTAGAAAGAAAAAAGAGAGATAGATATAAGAAAAGATTGAAAGAAAAAGAGATAGAAGAAACGATAGAAAGAAAACAAGATAGATACATCGGAAAAAAGATAGATAGATAGATAGATAGATAGATAGATAGAAAAAAGATAGATAGATAGATAGAAAAAAGTTAGATATATAGTTAGAATAAAGATATATATATGGATAGAAAAAAGATGGAAAGAAAAAAGAAAGATATAAAAAAGTTAGATATCTAGAAAGATGGGAGGCCGCGAGGCAGGTGGTTAGATGACATTAGAGTGATTACGTAACGACAAGGGCTGACATTGACCAACGCAACGCAGATGCCACAGGACAGACGAGATGAGCTCCCTACGCCGCTTGACGGCATTAGTGAAAAAAAAAACTAACTAAAGCTAGAAAGAGAGAAATCAATAGAACAGGATAGAAAGATAGATAGACAGACAGACATGCGGATAGACAGACAGAAAAAAAAGATAGATAGATAGAAAAAAAGATAGATCGACATAAACTAAGATAGACAGATAGAAACATGGAGATAAAAAAGATAGATAGATAGACTGAAAAAATGATAGCAAGATAGAAACACACATAGATAGATGGAAGAAAAGATAGACATAAAAAAGATAAATAGACAAATAGATGGATAGATAGAAAAAAAGGAAAGATAGAAAAAAGATAGATAGATAAATAATTAAAACAACACAAATGGATAGAAAAAAATAGATAGATAGATAGATAGATATATAGACAGATAAACAGCTAGATAGATAGATAGATAGATATATAGATAGATAGATAGATAGATAGATAGATAGATAGATAGAAAAAAGATTGATTAAAAGGATAAAAACATATATAAAATGAATGAGGCATGAGATGGTGAGTGAATGGATGGATGGATGGATAGACAGAGGAACAGACGGATTGATTAACAGATACTGCAGATGTTTTCTTTTTCCTCATCGAACAACGTTATTCACGGGATTAATAATGTATGTCCACTGTAATGGTGAGAAATGTACGAGAGGTCATGATCACCTACGCCTGTTGATGTCACTCGTGCTATGGACAGGACTAAAGGAACTGTACTTTAATTTTTAACCTGTTTATTTTTGGAATTCGAGTTCAGTTATATCTCTGAGAAGTGTCAGTGGTTAACTGTTGAATTATGGCAGTCTTGGTGACCTATATTTAAAAAAAATCTTGCCACTGGTCCAAGGTAGCTCAGGATCAGAGAGTAAGGTTGATCGCCAGCGCAGTGCCTTCCTGACTATAATCCAAATACGGCGCAAGTTACTTCTTCAAGACTAAACCGTTTGATGATGTTTGCGATGGGCAGCTAACTTCTTTGCTGGACTGATGTTGTATTTTTTATATTATCGTTTGAAAGCGGGAAAGGAGACGCTAGCTTGGTCAGGCACAACATACTGACCATAACGCCGCGCTATGGTCAGGCACAATATACTGACAAAGACTACTAACTCTCTTCCATGTAGCGTTCCCTGGAAATAGGCTGTTTCCAAGGCAGTCATGCTCCTGATCATATATGGATCGACGTGATCCCCGTAGCAGTGAAAGTCAAGCGGATAAAGCCAAGCAAAGCACAACCGCCTGAACGACCATGACCCAACGTCATTAGCACGGATGTGAGGCAAGTTACTACAAACCGCCACTTAACGCCTTTTTCAGGTCTCACACAATAGTAGAATGTGGGTATTCTGTTTTATTCTGTTTGATGTGAGTCATTACACGACCAGGTCCCGTGTCTTGTCTATATCTCGTCTCCTCTCTGAGCGTTCGACCTGAAGGACATTGTGGTAAATTAGACAAACAATTTTTTCGAAGTATAACCGGCTACAAGAACACACATCACCGTATTAATTAAAGAAAAGTCCAGATTTGATATTCAGAAAATGTTTTTGAATTACAGGTTGATGAATGCTTGAAATTCATTGCCTCGGGAAATAGTGGTGGCGGGTCAATTAATGCATTCAAGAATATATTGGATACACGAAGCTATTCTTAGATCACGTAGAGTAGAATAGACTGGTTGTATACGTACTCTGCAGAGTCTTCTAGTCCATTATAAAGAAGTTAAGTGTCGTAGTTTACAACGAGACTGCGATGATTGCACATTTCTGCTTTGACACATCCGATATCAGCTGGCATTTTTAGGTATGGGTTTGTTTTCCCATTGCGACCACTATTCTTATAGTCAGACTACATTAGTGCAACCAGTGTTTAGGGCATGCTGCTTAGAGGCCGACATTTCTTCTTCTTCTTCTTCGTACGCAGTCAGACGGTAACCATTATTTTTTCGAAAAAAGCGGCGGTCATCCTGAGGCTGTCGCCACTGCCATAGAGCTTGTCTTGCAGTTCCACTGGTGATGGCCACATCTGCTCTCTCTGATCCTCGTATGTCGGGCAGTTCTGCAGCAGATGTTCAGCGGTCATTTTACCGGTACCGCACGGGCATTCGTCGGTACCACCTATCTTCAATTTGTTGAATAGGTGGTACCTCAGTCTATTGTGGCCAGTGAAGACAACGACCTGCTCTCTTCGGTTCAACTGGTAATAGGCATCGTTTTTGGTGTAACCAGTATGTTCGGTTTCCCATTTGGTCATGTATCTGGCTTTGATAAGCCGTTTTAACTCTTCGTACGTCATACTAGTATCTGTTTGTGGTAGTCTTGCGCCTTCTTTTGCCAGTCTGTCTGGGAGGCCGAAATTTGATTTAGGTAAGCTCTGGTTTCCTGACACTGCTACGCGCAGTCAGCTTTGAGTCTCTGGCTGCTGACAGCTCATTTACTTTGCTGTATCTTCTGGCTCTCTCTAGCTGCTGTCATCTCATTCACTGTGCTGTATCTTCTGACTCCACCTATCTGCTGCCGACTAATTCATGTGATGGATCATCTGGTTCTCTCTGGCTGCTGTCAGCTCATTCACTGTGCTGTATCTTCTGGCTCTCTCTGGCTGCTGTCATCTCATTCACTGTGCTGTATCTTCTGACTCTCTCTATCTGCTGCCGGCTATATCCTGTGATGGATCTTCTGGCTCTCTCTGGCTGCTGTCAGCTCATTGACTGTGCTGTATCTTCTGGCTCACTCTGGCTGCTGTCAGCTCATTGACTGTGCTGTATCTTCTGGCTCTCTCTGGTTGCTGTCAGCTCATTGACTGTGCTGTATCTTCTGGCTCTCTCTGGCTGCTGTCAGCTCATTGACTGTGCTGTATCTTCTGGCTCTCTCTGGTTGCTGTCAGCTCATTGACTGTGGTGTATCTTCTGGCTCTCTCTGAATTGTTGTCAGTTCATTAATGTGCTGTTCTGACCCCATTCTTCTTTTCTTACCTAGTCTATCAACGTACCTAGTCAGACGTGGTGGGAAGCTGACGTCTCTAATCATAGACATATTGTTGATTTGACACGGCTAGAATACTTTAATCCTGACAAAGAAGAGAAGGGGTGAGAACCCTGTTATGGTGTCGTTTTATTTCCGGTTTTTCTTAGTAACCTCTCGTCTATCCCAATGGAGAGCAGATGTCCTTTTTTGTACAAGTGTGAAGTCCAGTTTATATTTAAAAAAATGAAATACCCTTATTCAAACCCCAAGCGGGACGGCGTGGTCTAGTGGATAAGTGGCACGGCTCACAATCCGAAGGTGCTGGGTTCGATCCCCATCACAGCACCGGCCGTTACCCCGGGGAAGCAAACCCTTAGAAAATGCAGGAGGAAGCAGACCCTTACATAAAATGCATGCTGAAGTCGGATGCATTGGGCCGAAAGGCGCAAAATAAAAACCACAGTGCAACGCACACCCGCCTTGGGGATTAGAGAAATAAGGCGAACGCAAAAAAAACAAAAAAACAAAAACAAACCCCAAGCGCCAGATACATGACCAAATGGGAAACCGAACATACTGGTTACACCAAAAACGATGCCTATTACCAGTTGAACCGAAGAGAGCAGGTCGTTGTCTTCAGACTTCGCACTGGCCACAACAGACTGAGGTACCACCTATTCAACAAATTGAAGATAGGGTGTACCGACGAATGCCCGTGCGGTACTGGTAAAATGACCACTGAACATCTGCTGCAGAACTGCCCGACATACGAGGATCAGAGAGAGCAGATGTGGCCATTGCCAGTTGAACTGCAATACAAGCTCTATGGCAGTGGCGAGAGTCTCAGGATGACCGCCGCTTTTTTCGAAAAAATAATGGTTACTGTCTGACTGTGTACGCAGAAGAAGAAGAAGACAAACCCCAAGCAAAGTCAATCAAACAACTATGTTTCTGATATTGTTCTCGCCCATTCTGTAATCATGTTCCATATTAGATGTACCCATGTGGATGATGACACATTTATCTACATTGAATCCCATTTACCAGCTTACAGACAATTCTCGAATTTTATCTAAATCCGACCCCAATATGTCCACTTCTGCTTTAGATGAGACACTACTGCATAGTTTTGTGTCAACCACGAATTTTGCAATCATGGATCCGCTATCATTGTCTAAAACCTTTATATATAAATATCAAGAACAAAATTGGTCTCAAGACCGACCCTTTCGGGCCAAAGCCAAAGGCAACCCTATTCCAGCAAGCGCGATCTTGAGCATGCTTTTTCCGCCTCTATCCAGTTAAGGTCCAAATAGCCGAAGTTTATTTTCATTCTCTTAGGGTGTATCTTGGTCTAACTCTCTTTCTCTTCCCAGTGGACTCCATGTCAAGACCTGTCTTACTACGGTTGATTATTATTTCCGGAGCGAGTATAATATCCAAATATATTTCCTTCGTTTGATTTGTTGCTCCACTGGATTTAATTGACTCTTTTCCTACAGCTGTTCGTTTCTCAGCATGTCTTACCAGCCTATTTCTGGAAGGAAGACTAACGTCTGGTCAGGCAAACTATACTGATCAGCTAGGTTCAGGCAAAATATTCTGGCCAAGACTCTCACCTTGGCTTCATCGTAGCCCTTCCTGGAAGCGGCTTGTTTTCATGTTAGCCTGGTTAACAAGGTCAGTGCACGACGTGATCTCCGTAATAGTGAGCGATACACAGATGAAGTCAAGCATAGTACAACCGCCTGGATAACCCCGGTCTACCTTCGTCAGCACGCTCGGGATGTTAGGAAAGCTACAATAAACCGCCACTAAACGTCCTTTTTAGGGTGCAGAAAAAAGGTAAATCTAGCCATTGTAGTCATTCCATCAACAACAACATCAACACCAACAACAACATCAACAACAACACCAAAAACAACAACAACAAGAACAACCAGCCTATTCCTATTTTCCTCGGTAAACACTTATTGATGAACTACTGGGTTTTCTTCTGTACCCCCTTTAACGTTTCCCATGTCTCCATGCCATGACATTAAAATTAACTTGGTATTAGTCCTTTTTCCCATGATGTCCATGTATTATTCAGTAACAGGAGAGCTGTCCTTTCCTTTCCAATTTCGGCAGTTACATCTGCCTCTATGCCCCCTGAAGTAGCAATGGTGCTGCCAAAATATGTGAATGTGTCCACCTCTACGTGAACATCACCTCCAAGCGCGACTAGCTCTTTGCTTAAAGTGTAGATTTTACACAGCTTGGCCATCTTAATGTTCATATTTAGCCTCAACTCTTTCCTTGGATGCCAGAGAAAAAAATATATTATGTTGATACATAATGCCAGGAGAAAGATGAGAGAGAGAGGGAGGAGTAGAAATTGAATAAGGTAAAAGAGGAAAAGAAGATTACATCCTTAATAGTTGTAGCTTCTTCTGTCTTGTTTAATAAACATAGCTAGCCATCAACAGATCAATCCGCGGGGCTTAATTGGGAATGAAAACGAGAAGCTGTGGGCGGTTCACAGCGTATAACAATGCGCGAAAGCTGATACTCACACGTGGTTCTCAGATGAAACTTGATTGGAGAGAAGGTGAAAAGGACGCGGATAATTATAGAATATGCCGTAGAGTTATGGAGTGAAAGAGAGGAAAACTGGCAAGATTATGCTATGGGATTCTCAAACTTTGTAAATCGTTTGTACTTTGGGTTTCTACATTTCGACAAAATGTAAGGTTATTTTAGCTTTGGGTTTCAACATTTTGACAAAATGTAAGGTTATTTTAGCTTTGGGTTTCAACATTTCGACAAAATGTAAGGTTATTTTAGCTTTGGGTTTCAACATTTCGACAAAATGTAAGGTTATTTTAGCTTTGGGTTTCAACGATTCGACAAAATGTAATGTTATTTTTAGCGTATTCATCTACTTAATTGATGTTATTTTTCCTTGTAATTTTGTGACTTTTACGAAATATTCCAAAACCATATTGGAAAGTTTGCAAATGTTCCCGTGGTACGAAAAGGTGGACTAAAATATTTGCTATTTGGATACGGTTTAGTCAAGTTAAAGAGACATGGTTGTTGTTGTTGTTTAATGTCTACTCTTTTGTGCGACGTGAAATGGACGTTAAGTGGCGGGTTGTAGTGGCTTTCCTCCCATACCGAGCGTGCTGATGAAAGTGGATCGTAGTCCTCCAGACTATTGTCCTATGCTTGGCTTCATCTGCGTGGCGCTCGCTACTATCGGGATCACATCGATCCACATCTCGTAATGTTTCCTAAACGTCAAATGCGCTAGAAAAATAGTTCTTAATTTGATCAAGACAGTAGCAGTAATTTCTGTCGAGGAATTTGGCATGTTTGAATAACGCATACACGCACGCGTGCACGCAAGTATACAGGCACGCATTTACGAATGCATGCCAGCTTCATAGTCGCCGATAACTTTTATATTGGCATCTATTTGTTTTTGCAGAAATGACAACGAATTTGTCACAAAGCTTATATGAACCAAGAACAAAAGATAGATAACTTAAACCAGAGGAACTGTTTGTAGACAAATAACCTTAATCGACAGAAAGTGGCTGCGTATCAGATACAAATTTCTCTCAAGGTACTTTCTACCGGGTTGTAGCCCAGTGTGGTCTCACTTTCTACCGGGTTGTAGCCCAGTGTGGTCTCACTTTCTACCGGGTTGTTGCCAAGTGTGGTCTCACTTTCTACCGGGTTGTTGCCAAGTGTGGCCTCACTTTCTACCGGGTTGTTGCCAAGTGTGGTCTCACTTTCTACCGGGTTGTTGCCAAGTGTGGTCTCACTTTCTACCGGGTTGTTGCCAAGTGTGGCCTCACTTTCTACCGGGTTGTAGCCATGTGTGGTCTCACTTTCTACCGGGTTGTAGAACTGTGTCGTCTCAATTTCTACCGGGTTGTAGCCCAGTGTCGTCTCACTTTCTACCGGGTTGTAGCCAAGTGTGGTCTCACTTTCTACCTGGATGTAGAACAATGTTGTCTGGTTGCATGAACAATGTTGTCTGGTTGTATGAACAATGTGGTCTGGTTTTACTCTCACAATGTGGCCAAACCAATTCATTATCTTTTCTTCAATGTACTATAGGCAGGGAATTGTTCCAACCTTCTCCTGAATACTCATATTTGTTTTTTTCTGTCTCTTCTGGTGTTGTTAGTGACCTTTCGAAGGCATCGCATTTCGCAGGTGGCTATTTATTGTTCCAGAACCTTTTCCAATGCCCATGTCTGGCACTGGTAGTACATGTTATCATCTGCTTTTTTCATTGGAGGGAAATCTTGAGGTGTCTTTGTAGCGGAGACAGCTGATATGTGACATCGTTTGCCCTCTGCACTCTCGTCTCTTATCTCGCTATCGACTCTGTCATTCTCAGTAAAATACAGTTCCCAAATACCTAAATTCTTGTACCTCCTTTATTTTTGATTCAGTCACATGATAATCAATTGTGGTGTGCTTTCTACCCATATTCATTGTTTCTGTTTTTGATGTATTGATAGTCATATCGTACTTTTGACAGTTTAAGTACGGTGAGTCCACAATGACCTTATAGCTTTTGTTCATTGACGTGGATCAAACATTGGTCGTCTGCAAAGAGCAATTCGTTGGTATGAATTCCGGTGTCCAATATAGCGACCCATTTTGTTAGGTACCTTTTAATACACAAAGCTGACGATAATGGGAATCTGGACTAGCAAAAGATGTATTTTTATTCACTGTATTTTTATAAGCACGTTGAAACAAAAGAAGTCCAATATCCGTTGTTTAGGACTAGCAACATTACCATGTCCTACAAAACCACAACTACTATAGTGGATACACGTATTGGTACCTGATTTTTGCGAGAAGACGTGGCCCCAAATTCCGGCTGGAGCGTAAAGAAAGGATAAATGCTATTATGTGTCTTTTCTGTTCTTATTTTTGTTTCCTTTGACAAGTTTCATTCGGTTGTGTGCGTTTTACAGTGTTTTTCTCCATTCGACTTCAGAAGAAATTTTATAAATGGGTTTAGATCCGATAGAAACACTTTTCTGAATCCTAACATAAGCTGCTTAGGCTGTGAGCTGTTATCTTCTCTGTACATCCTCCCATTTGTTGCTTGTGTCATCTTCTCTGTACATCCTCCCATTTGTTGCTTGTGTCATCTTCTATGTACATCCTCCCATTTGTTGCTTGTGTCAGCTTCTCTGTACATCCTCCAATTTGTTGCTTGTGTCATCTTCTCTGTACATCCTCCCATTTGTTGCTTGTGTCAGCTTCTCTGTACATCCTCCCATTTGTTGCTTGTGTCAGCTTCTCTGTACATCCTCCCAATCGTTGCTTGTGTCAGTTTCTCTGTACATCCTCCCATTTGTTCCTTGTGTCAGCTTCTCTGTACATCCTCCCATTTGTTGCTTGTGTCATCTTCTCTGTACATCCTCCCATTTGTTGCTTGTGTCAGCTTCTCTGTACATCCTCCCATTTGTTCCTTGTGTCAGCTTCTCTGTACATCCTCCAAATTGTTGCTTCTGGTACTTCTCTGTACATCCTCCCAATCGTTCCTTGTGTCATATTCTCTGTACATCCTCCCATTTGTTCCTTGTGTCATCTTCTCTGTACATCCTCCCATTTGTTCCTTGTGTCAGCTTCTCTGTACATCCTCCCATTTGTTCCTTGTGTCAGCTTCTCTGTACATCCTCCAAATCGTTGCTTGTGTCAGCCGGACAGCATCTAGTTTTACAACCAGAAAGTAGAAGGCATTCTGCCATTTAAATAGTAGACTGGCATCGGCTATGAAGATTTGTTACATTATGTTACAGGTAGGCAACACCATTGCTCTCCGGGTAGATCCAAAGGTGCTCAATCTCTCACAGCAAGTGGCAAAGTGTTGGACTACAATTAATTCCTGTAGCTCCTTTGTTGTAGACACTGCCTCATCAACCTCTCAGGAGCACCCCTCTTTGTTGGCCCCTCTCAGGAGCACCCCTCTTTGCTCACTACTCTCAAGAGTACAACTCTTTGTTCCCTCGTTCAGGGGCACCCTTCTTTGCTAACCCCCCACCTGAGATCAAACCATTGCAATGCATGGACAATAATTCAGCAATAGAATAATCCACCAGGCGATCTTTCATTCATTTCCGCATTTATCCTCTATCCATATTTAATTTTCTAGTAGCCAAAATATTAGCTCTGTTATTGTCTTACACATCCACACATGACGCTGACACTTGGTCCATCAGTTGTGCTCGAAGTGTGAGCCTCTAAGACTGCTCCCCCACCTCTAATGCTTCATCCGCCACCGATATACATTCCAAAGCATAAATATTAGTAAAGAGACAAATGACTTTCCTGAAAATAAGACCTCAGACAGGCATCTCACAGGTGAAGAAACTGAATCTCCATAGTCCTACTCACTAATGTCATGTTTGGCGAAATCCCCTAAAGAAATATCTTGCCGAGGCGCGCAGTCCTGATTTATCAGCGTGTTCTATAAATCCATCAGTACACATGATAGTGTCGTTATCGCCATTTTTGCCACTTTTCAGTCAGTTCTCCTGTTTCAACACTCCTTGCCGACGCTGACGGTAACTTAGTGTTCATTTTATCGCCAAATTGGATCCTAGACAGAATCAGTCATGAGGTTGTTGATGTACTATCGAGTGCCGCTGAAGTTCACAAACATAATTACGATACTATATGAAGATATGAACCGTGGCGTTTTACAAGTAGGTCACTTTCTGAATCCTTGTAGATAAGAACTGGTGAGCGATAGAGATATCTTGTATCACTATTTCTCTTTCTCCTGGATATTGGCTGGATTATTTAGGTAACACCATCAACAAACAACAATTGAAATCTGCTGTGGTACACAATTTGATGATCTAGATTTTGTCGATGACTTGGCTCTTCTGTCCCATAGCCTGAATCAGATGATCTAGACTTTGTCGATGACTTGGATCTTCTGTTCCATAGCCTGAATCAGATGCACAATTAAAATTAAACTCCAGGATATGTCACATACAGTGGAATATGAGATTACACATTAAAGAACACATCATTTCAAAAAATAAATGGAACTGACTACAATTAGAAACTTGAAGGAGATACCCTGAAATAAAATGTGAAATCATTTCTTCTTCTTTTTCATCGTACGCAGTCAGACATCAACCTTAATTTTTAAGAAAAAAGCAGCGGTCATCCTGAGGCTGTCGACACTGCCATTGAGCTTGTCTAGTGTTGCCACTGCTCTCTCTGGTCCTCGTATGTCGGGCAATTTTGCAACAGATGTTCACTGTACCACAGGGGCATTCGTCAGTACCACCTATCTTCAGTTTATTGAATAGGTGGTACCTCAGTCTGTCGTGGCATGTGCGGAGTATGAAGACCACGACCTGCTCTCTTCTGGAAAACGCATATTCGAATATCTATATTGGCCACGAGATCTCGAACTCCCATTTAATGAATCGGGAGATCTCACGAAGAATAACAACGTAGTGGCTCAGCTACAACTGTATTAAAATCATTCTGCTGCAAGACTGCCACAACCAGATCCTAGTGTGATCTACGAAGAGTCCAAAAGGTTTATTAGGGCCAGATACATGGCCAAATGGGGAACAGAACATACTGGCTACACAAAAAATTATGCCTATTACCAGTTGAACAGAAGATAGCAGATCGTGGTCTTCAGACTCCGCACAGGCCACAACAGACTGAGGTACCACCTATTCAATCAACTGAAGCCCGACATACGAGGACCAGAGAAACCACATGTGATCATCACCAGTGGCAATACTAGACAAGCTCTATGGCAGTGTCGACAGTCTCAGGATGACAGCTGCTGTCTTCGAACAAATACAAGTTGACGTCTGACAGCGTACGAAGAAGAAGAAGAAGAAGAAGAAGAAGAAGAAGAAGAAGAAGAAGAAGAAGAAACCCATTCTGCAACAGGTGCAAACGACAACGCTATGACTCACACCTTGAATAGTGGGGTTATTCCAGGCATGGTATATGGCTGCGATGTGTGGAACTTACGGACAGCTGATGCAGAAAGACTACGCATTGCCCAACGAGCGATGGAGCAAAGAACTTTGAAGATTTCTTTTCGAGATCAAATCCGCAACGAGGGGACGGCGTGGCCTAGTGGTTAAGTGGCACGGCTCACAACCAGAAGGTGCTGGGTTCGCTTAGAAAATGCAGGAGGAAGCAGACCCTTACATAAAAATGCATGCTGAAGTCGGATGCACTGGGCCGAGAGGCGCAAAATAAAAACCACAGTGCAACGCACACCCGCCTTGGGGAATAGAGAAATAAGGCGAACGTAAAAAAAAAAAAAAATCAGCAACGCAGAGATCAGACGTCGAACTTGTTTCTCTGACATAGATGTCGCGCTGGTAGAAAATACAGGCGGGCCGGTTACGTGGTGCGCATTCCAGATCACAGATGGACATGTAAAATGACGTCGCGGTGAACGTAAAAACATTCAAGCAGTCCTCGCGGGTGACCGAGGATGCGGTGGAGAGATGGCATAATGGAATCTCTAGGACCAACATGGTACTAATGGTAAAAGAGTGAAATGAGTTTACTCAATATTTGACTAGCTGGCATGAGACACATTTGGCGGATTGAATACCAGAATTTTCATATTCAGCTAATCAAACCACAAACGGCGTACGATGAAGAAGAGAAGAAGAAACCACAAACGGAGAAGGGATCTCTAGACAAGCGTAAAGGACTCAGACAAGGCATGGGCGTAGTTGGAACGGAGAGCCTAGGATAGAAAAAATTGACTCGTAGTTGTTGAAAGATTGTGCTTCACGGGGAGCACAAATGTTTATCACGATAATGGTGGATTAATCTTTTTATTTTCATTACGCTTTCATTTCTGTTCTCATTGGTTTTCTTCTTCTTTGTGGTTGTTCTGTTTCTTCGTTTCTATCTTATCTTATCTTCTTCTTTTTCTTCTTCCTCTTCTCTGTCTTTTTCTTCTTTTTTTTTCATTTTCTTCGTCTTGTTTTTCTCCTCATCCTCTGTCTCCTTTTTCTACAATCGCCTTCTTTTTTCACCTTTTTCTTTTCACCTTTTTCTTTTCCGGCACTCTGTCTGAAAAGAACGGTTGTGACGAAGTGTCGCAGCTTACAACAATGCTACGATATGCATCTGTTCGCATATCTACCATCTGGACATTCTTGGCACCGGGTTTCCCTTCCTTCTTCAATCCGTAATCTCCTATCCATGCTGCATGATTGCAGTCAATCATAGACCGTCACTTGGCGACGGAATGTGGTCTTGGTTAGGGATAGGTCACTGACCCTGATGCAAGCAACCAGCTATGAGTCGCTAGCTGCCGTCAGCTCATTCACTTCTGCTTCTCCGGCCCATAATTATAACTTGAAGTAATCTTATCGTCTTCTTCACGCGACCACATTCATGACAACTTACTCTTTATCATTATTTCTTTGAAGTCTACCAAGGTTAGTGCAAAATGGATGCATGGTTAGTTCAACATCATCATTATCATCATCATCATCATCATCATCATCATCATCAGCAGCAGCAGCATCATCATCAGCATCATCATCTGCATCATCATCACCATCATAATCATCATCATCAGCATCATCATCTGCATCATCATCATCATCAGCATCATCATCAGCATCATCATCATCATCAGCATCATCATCTGCATCATCATCACCATCATAATCATCATCATCAGCATCATCATCAGCATCATCATCATCATCATCAGCATTATCATCATGATCATCAGTCCCGTAACCTGAAAGGTCATTGGGGCACCAACACTGCAGATTGTTGGATCAGTTCCCGGTACTCCTCTCAGGTTTATGCCAGGATATTTTTTCTAGCCATGGACCTTCCCGCCCACTCTCTAATGGTATTTTCCCATCTCTTTTTTGCCCCCTCCCCTTTCTCTTACGTTTCCCAGGCACGGTAAACGCATAACCGTCTTTGTGAACCAAGCCGATATTGAAAAGTGCCCATTCCATGTGAGCTTCCGTGTTTTTACCGTACTAAATAGTTCTTTATATTGGCCGTCCTCTCTCTAAGCGGTGTCCCGTACTGCCTTATTCGTGACCTGGTTTAGATACGCTAACACGCATGAAAGTGATACATCATATACACTGATGGGTCGGTGCAAAGTAGTGGAACATCAGGCTAGGGTTTCTCGGCTAGAATGAAAGACCGGATCGTTGCTGAACGAAGTGGCGCATACGAGACTACAACATCAAGTATGAGAATGGAGACTACAGGCGTTGACAGAAGCTATGAGGTGGCTGTCTGAGACATCTTCAACAGGAGCAGTCATCGTGTCAGACTCCCAAACACTACTTCGTAAGGTGCAGATCGGGTGGCTACGACATGAGTGGATAGCAGAGCTGGAGACCTCAAAACTCCAGGGGCTGGTGTGGATCTACTGTCCTGGTCATGCCGGTGTTCCGGGCAACGAGCGAGTTGATTTTTTGGCGTCACACGCGCCCATAACAGGCACAGTGGACATGGATAAAGGTGACATAGTGAAGGTTATCAAGAACCACCTGCTGGAAAACGACACTGCTTTGGATGAGTCTGCAAGGCACAGGCTGCGGAACTTTGGGATCAAACTAGGATTCAGTGGATCAGGAAATCTTAGAGGAGGAAACAGGAAGGTGTACAGCCAACAGGCTGCAGGCACCATCAGCATCCACACTTTGCGACATCAGCTGAGAGAGACTGAGCACCTATGGGTATGCCCGGAGTGCAGTAAAGTCGACTCCTAGAACAGAACAGATACGAAATGCCGAGGATTCAACGCAAACATCTCATCTATTTTTGTACAATAGCGTGCACATAATCTATTGTCGGAGCCGCGTCATATCTAAATTTAACCGACAAAAGGTAGCATTCATTGGAAACAACTGTTTGAAAGACAGTCTATCTTACGAGATATGAATCGACATGATTCGTCTGACTGCGTACGATGAAGAAGAAGAATCGACATGACCCCGCCCCCCCCCCCCCCCTTTTCCGTAGTGACCATCACGTAGATGAAGCCAAGCACAGCACAACAGCCCGGAAAACCACGGTCTACCTTCAACAGCACTAGAGGCGAGGAAAGCTACTGCGATCTGCCACTTTACGACCCTATCAGGCCGCACAAAACCTTTACCCATCGTAAGCATTCAACAACTGCCCATAAAGTCCAAGCATGTATCCGAACTAGACGTTCACGCTGACCCAAGATCACAGTGCCCTCAACCTTTAAAGATATTTTGTTTTGTAAATTTAAGTGTTCCATGTCCTTTCCACGTGATCACAAATTTTAATTACTTCGCGCGCTACATTATCGATACGGCGTTTATAAAAAGACGAACCGAGGTCAGACTACACCAATTTTGTGAAACAAACAACTGTCATCGCTTGGGACTTCATGTGTAGACAAGATTGCATGGATACACTTAGAAAAGTTGAACAATATCACACATTAAATTATATATGGACAGAGGAAACGATTTAGCTATATAGAGTGAGTGAGAGAGAGAGAGAGAGAGAGAGAGAGTTGTTTGTTTCTTTTTTTATTTGAAGCAGCTCGTTTTTCAACTCTGACGATGTAACTCTGGTAGCAGGTCACAGTGGCGCCTCGCATTTCCCTAGCCGTGGTAAAGAAGTTACATTTGGGTGCTGTTGGATATAGCGAAATGCGAGCCTTCTATGTTGGCCTTCGACAATGGGGATCATATTTTCGATACCAATCTCGACGCCGGTTGATGTAGCTAGTTCTCTGGAGCTCAAAGAGGATGTGTTGTCAGTTTATGTCAACAAGATATGTTGTCAGTTTATGTCAACAGGATGTGTTGTCTGTTTATGTCAATAGGATGTGTTGTCTGTTTATGGCAATATGATATGTTGTCAGTTTATGTCAACATGTGTTGTCAGTTATGTCAACATGATTTGTTGTCAGTTTATGTCAACAGGATTTGTTGTCAGTTTATGTCAACAGGATGTATTGTCAGTTTATGTCAACAGGATGTGTTGTCAGTTTATATCAACATTGATTTGTTGTCAGTTTATGTCAACAGGATTTGTTGTCAGTTATGTCAACAGGATTTGTTGTCAGTTTATGTCAACAGGATTTGTTGTCAGTATATGTCAACAGGATGTATTGTCAGTTTATGTCATCAAACCCTGACGTTAGCTTGCGTCTCCAGAGAGAGTGAGTGAGATTGAGAGAGAAAGAGAGAGTGAAAGAGATATAGAGGACGGACACAGTGATAGAGAGAGAGGCAGGACAGAGAGAGACATAATAATAATGTTCGCTTAGGTATCTTTGGCCAATTGCGCCGGCCGGCCGGCCACATCCTTGATCCGCAGCTGTGGCGTGGTTCCAGGCCTCGTCCAGGGCGGAGAGGGGGGTTACTTCTTGCTGGAAGCCATACTTTTCGGGAACGGGCATTTCTGCGCCTCCAGCAGTTCGGGGGAAGACTTTTGGCGCTGAGGAACGACTTGTGTAGTTTCTCATGGGCAGGATTTTCCTGGTCCAGCCGTACAACATGACCGAACAAAGAAACTCGGCGTCGGTCAAATGTTTCTGAGATTGTATGGAGGCCTGTTTCAGCAGAGATCTCCACGTTGCGGATGTAGTCATGCCATCGAATGCCCAGGATACACCGCTGGTTGCGCATTTGAAAGTCTTCTAGTAAGACATGTCATGTTTCAGCAATGTCTAGGTTTCGGAGCTGAAAGTCAGGACTGGGACCACGTAGGACTGGGACCACGCAGGACTAGGACCATGCAGGACTGGAACCACGCAGGACTGGTAGATGCGGATTTTTGTCCCAAGGGAGATCTTGCAAATTACTCCACATACGTCAGAGGTCGTGCATAGCCGACGCAGCTAGTCCGATCCGACTTGATATATCGGGACCGTTGCGCCCATCAGATATCATGCAACCGAGGTAGATGAATTTGCTGGTGCCCTCCGCAGTGTGATATTTAGTTTCCATACCCTGGGGTGCTCGGTCGGAAATGAGATTCTGAACTTTTGTTTTGACCCAGGATATAGAGAGGCCTAGGGAGGGTGTTTCACTGTCTAACATTTCTAGAGATCTGTCTGTGCCAAATAGGACAATGTCGTGCTCGTAAACGAGAACAGCGACGACTGACTGATCAATATCTCCTGATGGGCGCTCAGGCGGTCAAGAAGTAGTCGACTGCTCGGTCGAATAGGTCAGGGGCAAGTATACATCCCTGTCTGACACCAGAAGTCGCGGGGAATTTGTCAGAGAGAGGGCCACCTAATCGAATTCTGGGGCCGGTATCCTTGTGTAGCTCATTGGTCAGGTTCAACAGGTGGGAGAGTAGGGGGGGGGGTGGGGGTGGGAATCACGATGTGATTTTTCCCTGGAGGGCTTTCCATAAAGCCGGCCTATCAACCAAGTCGAAGGCGGACTTCAAGTCCACATACGCAGCGTACAAGGTGCGATTGAAGGTGCTGTGCAGTTCTGCGAGGAGGCAGCAAGAGACTAAAAGAGAGCTAGAGATAGAGAGCAATAGACAGAGACTGAGAGATAAGGACAGAGAGAGACGGAGAGAGAGAGGAAGGGCAAACAGAGATAGTGCAAAACACTGAGAGATAAGGACAGAGTAAGAGAGAGACGGAGAGAGAGAAAGTGGCAGAGAGATAGAGGGCAAACAGAGATTGACAAAGAGAGAGAATGAGAGATAAGGACAGCGAGAGAGACAGAGAAAGAGGGACATAAAGAAACATAGAGAGACGCATAGAGAAACAGGGATGTCAACTAAACTAAACTAAACTAAACTAAACTAAACTAAACTAAGCTAAGCTAAGCTAAGCTAAGCTTAACTAAGCTAAGCTAAGCTAAGCTAGCAAAGCTAAGCTAAGCTAAGCTAAACTAAACTAAACTAAACTAAACTAAACCAAACATGAATGTTGGAGTGAAGTACTGGAGAGTCTAACTAACGCGTTGAAGATCTGCCACGTGTAATTTTTCCGCATCGAGGGTACCAGACTGCTGTTGGTATGCTACAACGTCCGTCATTTCGTCTGATTATTTTTTTTGCCCATCGATGTTGTGATATACGATAAACTTGAGATTTAGGATACAAGTGAGGTACATGAAAGCCGTAAGGTATGTGATAAAAGTGAGGTATATGTTGAAAGTGAGGTATATCTTCTTCTTCTTCGTACGCAGTCAGACAGTAACCATTATTTTTTAGAAAAAAAGCAGCCGTCATCCTGAGGCTGTCGACACTGCCATAGAGCTTGTCTAGTGTTGCCACTGGTGATGGCCACATCTGCTCTCTCTGATCCTCGTATGTCGGGCAGTTTTGCAGCAAATACTCAGCGGTCATTTTCCCGGTACCACGCGGGCATTCGTCGGTGCCACCTATCTTCAATTTGTTGAATAGATGGTACCTGAGTCTATTGTGGCCAGTGCGAAGTCTGAAGACCACGACCTGCTCTCTTCTGTTCAACTGGTAATAGGCATCGTTTTTGGTGTAGCCAGTATGTTCGGTTTCCCACTTGGTCATGTATTTGGCTTTGATAAGCCGTTTTGACTCTTCCTATGTCATACTAGTATCTGGTTGTGGTAGTTTTGCACCTTCTTTTGCCAGTCTGTCTGCCTCCTCGTTGCCTTGGATGTTGCAGTGAGATGGAACCCACTGCACCACTACTCTTTTTGGTGCGGCCTGCTGGCATAGTTGACAGAGTGCTGCTCTTAAATCATTAAGTTCAGTATTTTTCTGGCTTTTCAGTGCTGTGACTACGGCCAGTGCATCTGTAAGCAGACTATGTGGCTTTCATTCGAAAGTGAGGTATATGATACAAGAGAGGTATATGATACAAGAAAGTGTGTGTGCCCACATTGGCCTATTCAGCCACATGCGCACTCACACCCAACAGGGAAATCTGTGACAAGGATGATGCCGGCGGTCCTCATTGACAACCATGGACAGCTATTACGTCACTTGTTTTGAAGATTTATTACAACAAATCTTGGACATCACTTGTTTTGGGGGTTTATTACAACCAATCTTGGACATCACTTGTTTTGGCGGTTTATTACAACCAATCTTGGACATCACTTGTTTTGGAGGTTTATTACAACCAATCTTGGACATAACTTGTTTTGGAGGTTTATTACAACCAATCTTGGACATCACTTGTTTTGGCGGCTTATTACAACCAATCTTGGACATAACTTGTTTTGGAGGTTTATTACAACCAATCTTGGACATCATTTGTTTTGGAGGTTTATTACAACCAATCTCGGACATCACTTGTTTTGGAGGCTTATTACAACCAATCTTGGACATCACTTGTTTTGGAGGTTTATTACAACCAATCTTGGACATCATTTGTTTTGGAGGTTTACTACAACCAATCTTGGACATCATTTGTTTTGGAGGTTTATTACAGCCAATCTTCGACATCACCTGTTTTGGAGGTTTATTACAACCAACCTTGTACATCACTTGCTTTGGAATTCCATTACAACCAATAATGGCGGACTCTCTCTCCGATCCAAAATTCGTATTTATCAAACGTTTGTGATTCCTGCCCTTCTGTATGGTTCAGAAACTAGGCCCATACTTAAACAGGACATGAAGACTCGATGCCTTTCTTCTGCGCAACCAGCGACACCGCCTCGGTTTCCGGTGGTTCGATCTCGTCCAAAATGTCGAAGTGTCTGCAAAGACGAGTCTTCCCTCCATCTCGGATACTTCGGTCCGCCGCCACCTGTCTGTTTGGTCGTGTGGTCCGACTGGATCGAGAAGCTCATTCACCAGATAATATCCAAGTCGGCTAAGTGTAACAACATGGAGTGTTTTAGATATTAACAAATGCCTAGGTAACAACGGTCTCCCACTAGCCGACTGGAGGGTCACCCACGTTCTACATGGCTCCGACAGATAGCAGTCTCGCGTTCAGCACTGAACGCGTCTTGACCTCAGCAGTTGGACATGGTAGTAAACGATCGACGCAACGGGCCTAGATACCTAAGCGAACATTATTATTATTAATATTATTATTAAAATTATTATTATTATTATTATTATTACAACAAACCTTCGACCGTAATTGTTATCAGCAGTCTAGGGATTCCGACTGTTGTAAAATATGTATACTGGGGTCTTATGTAACATGACCAAGGTCAGTGTCATCATTAATTTATTAAGTACTTGAACACATTATTTGCGGTATATGCTTCGCCAATTTTGTGTGTAGGTATTCAGGTCATCGGGTTACTGTGCCGAGATATTCTTTTCATTTTAAGTAAGTCACATATACAACCGTCTTATATTGGATTTGTATATCTATAGATGTCGTTGAGTGAGGGAAGGCGATTTATTGAATTATTAGTTTTGAGAGATAGAGATAGAGAGATGGGGAAGCCGAGAGACGCGGAAGAAAGAGATTCATTGGTTAAAAGCAATATTTTTTTTATTTGTCGTTGAGGAAGGTAAGGCAGCTCAAGGAATTATTACAGTTTTAAGATAGAGAGAGAGAGAGAGAGAGAGAGAGAGAGAGAGAGAGAGAGAGTTGCACGGTTAAGGAGTAGAAGTAGAGGAAAAAGACATGAAATGCCACCTGGTGTTCGAATGTTGAGGATCGGAGAGGTTGATTGATGGAGTAGAATGGGAGGGATAAGGAAAGAGTGAGAGAAAGAGTGAGTGAGTGATGTGTGAGAGAGAGAGGGAGTGTGAGACAGTGAGAGGGAGACATATTAAGAGATAGAATGAAAGGGAGGGTGAGTGAGTCTTTGAGAGTGAATGAGAGGGAGTACAGGAGGGAGAGGTGGTATGTAGAGTTTATAAGTCAAGGTGTGTGTGTGTGAGTGAGTGATGGTGAATGAATGAGTGAAATAGAGTAAGGATACGGGAGTTAGTAAGTGTGTCAGAAAGAGTGATAGTTAATGTGTCCGCAAGCTAAATAAGAGTAAGTTAACGAATGAGAGAAAATGAGAGAGAGCTAGGGTGGGAGAGAGATAATAAAAGTGAGTGTGTGAGTGAATAACAACGAAGGAGAGACTAAGTAAGATGAAGAACCAGAGTGCGCGTGAATGAATGAATGGATGAGAAAGAAGAGGAATTGGTGAATAATAGTAAGCTGTGAGTGACTGAGGGAGTCTGAATGACAGGGAGAGTGAGAGAGAGAGTGAGTGAGTGTCAGGGTTTTAGTGACTAAGGGAGTCTGAATGACAGGGAGAGTGAGAGAGAGAGTGAGTGAGTGTCAGGGTTTTAGTGACTGAGGGAGTCTGAATGACAGGGAGAGTGAGAGAGAGAGATAGAGTGAGTGTCAGGGTTTTAGTGACTGAGGGAGTCTGAATGACAGGGAGAGTGAGAGAGAGAGAGAGAGTGAGTGGCAGGGTTGTAGTGACTGAGGGAGTCTGAATGACAGGGAGAGTGAGAGAGTGAGTGAGTGTCAGGGTTTTAGTGACTGAGGGAGTCTGAATGACAGGGAGAGTGAGAGAGAGAGAGAGAGTGTCAGGGTTTTAGTGACTGAGGGAGTCTGAATGACAGGGAGAGTGAAAGAGAGAGTGAGTGTCAGGGTTTTACGTGTGTCGTGCATGTGTGTCAGTGTGTGAGTGATACTGTGTGGGAGGTAGTTCTGGGGGACAATTGAGGCGGTGTGGGGGACAATTGAGGTGGTTGTGGGGGACAATTGAGGTGGTTGTGGGGGACAATTGAGGTGATCGTGGGAAGCATTTGATGTGGACTTTTGTGACAATGACAAAAAACCGGCAGAGAGAGAGATAGCGATAGAGGAAGACAGAAACAGGAAGAAGACAGAGTCATAGACAGTAAGAGAGCCGGAAACAGAAACATACAGAGAGAAATAGAGATAAACAGAGACAGAGGTGGACTTACCAAGAGAGACTGTGACAGATAAAAGCAGAGAGAGAGAGACAAAGACAGTGAAAGGAGTAAGGAAGATCGAGACAGACAAAGACAAAGAGTACTATCGAGAGGCAACATGAGACGGAGAGAATCAGAGAGACTCAGAGAGAGCTAGTGGCAGAGAGTCAGAAACAAAGGAAGAGACAAACGAAGTTATAATGAGATAAAGATAGAGTGAGAGACAAAAACACAGACAGACAGTTGCCGGCGAGATGTACTCATGGACGCAGAGAGATATTGACATAGAGAGCTATCGAAGCAGAGCCAGAATTCGAGCGGACCAGAGACCGCGAAAGAATTAAACAGAAAGAAATACATTTAGCGAGAAACAGATATAAGAAAATGACGATGGCAGAAATAACCAGAAAGAAAAAAATATAGAAAAACACTGAGAAATACAGGAAACGCGAGAGAGAGAGAGAGAGAGAGAGAGAGAGAGAGAGAGAGAGAGAGAGAGAAAGAAAGAGATAGTTGGAAAAGAGAGAGTCAGAGAGTGATACATATAGAGCGAACGAGAGAAATAGAGGGAGGGTAGAAGCTACAAGCTGACTAAAGAGAGGTCCAGATTAGATATTAGGAAATATTTTTTTAGTCAGAGAGTGGTGTCTGCTTGGAATGCATTGCCAGGGGAGGTAGTGGAGGCAGGGACAGTTAATGCATTTAAGAATAAACTGGGTGCGCATAGCTTTTAGAGCAAGGTGATGTAAATGTAACTGGTTGTACACAGACTCTGCAGGGTCTTCTAAACCAGTATAAAGACGTTAAGTTAAGTTAAGTTAAGTTAAGTTAGGTTAGGTTAGGTTAGGTTAGGTTAGGAAAGGTAAGGTAAGGTAAAGTAAAGTAAAGTAAAGTAAAGCAAAGTAAAGCAAAGCAAAGCAAAGCAAAGCAAAGCAAAGCAAAGCAAAGCTAAGCTAAGCTAAGCTAAGCTAAGCTAAGCTAAGCTAAGCTAAGCTAAGCTAAGCTAAGCTAAGCTAAGCTAAGAAGGGAATGAACTATGGAAGTAGCCTTTTGTCTGCACACTTGGTATGTCGGAGCGCTATGGGACTAAAGATGTGACGTAACTGATGGAAGTTTGAGTAATTCAACGAACTATTACTGCACTGCGAGTGGGAGAGCGATGTAAAGTGTGTTGGAAGAGCGAGGGGCGGTAATAGCATAAAATCTAGATGTATCAACGTACGTAACGTAGTGGAAGGTAGGCGAGATTACAAGATAGTAGACATATTGTACAAATAGTTCAGTAAACGATAACGCTTGAGTTATCGTGATGTGCCGCCAGCGATGAGCAATATAATGAAACTGATGTCAACTGAGTAGGCCATCAGCAAAACATGTATTCTGTTTTGGCAGAGGGGGATATCAGCTGGGCAATAAGGAATTATTGCTGCTCGTGCCAGATTGCGCAGTCGTTTATCAGTTGCTGTGTATATTTGTTTATTATGAGTAATTCTTGTTTCGTTTCTTTCTTTCTGAGTTGAGGTAACTCTTGTTGAGGTGAGATAACTCTTGTTTAGGTGAAGTAACTCTTGTTTAGGTGAGGCAGCTCTTACTGAGGTGAGGTAACTCTTTCTGATGTGAGGTAACTCTTTCTGATGTGAGGTAACCCTTGCTGAGGCGAGGTAACTTGTCTAGGTAAGGTAACTCTTGTTTAGGTAAGGTAACTCTTGGCTGCTAATCTGCTCAATCAGTACTTTGGCACAGTCTTCACAAAGGAGGACTGCTCCGAGATCCCAGAGCCTATAGATATTTTTCAAAGAGACATGGATACAGCGGGATTAAGATCAATCTGTATTACAGAGGTAATGGTTTTTAAAAAATTGGAGGGGTTGAAAGTGAATAAATGTCCAGGTCAAGATGGTATTCACCCAAAATTGCTGTATGAAATTAGAAACCAACTAGCAAAACCATTGGCTATATTATGTTCTCAATCACTTACAAAAGGGATTGTTCCACGGGATTGGAAAGATGCAGGAGTGATCCCCTTATTCAAAAAAGGCAAAAAATCAGATCCGGCAAATTATAGACCGGTGAGTTTAACGAGCATAGTCTGTAAATTGTTAGAGTCAATAATCAAAGAAAACATTGTAATGCATTTAGAAAAATTTAATCTAATTAGAAATAGTCAGCATGGGTTTACTAGAGGGAGATCATGCTGAACAAATCTATTAGAATTCATGGAGGAGGTTACTAAAATCATAGATAAAGGGGAGCCAGTAGATGTTATTTATCTAGACTTTGCAAAGGCCTTTGATAGAGTACCTCATCAAAGATTATTTCGAAAGTTAAAATCACATGGAAGTTGCCAAATGGATTGAAAATTGGTTAACGGGAAGAAGGCAGAGGGTGGGCATAAATAAGGAGTACTCTGAGTGGAGTGAAGTGAAAAGTGGTGTGCCACAGGGCTCGGTTTTGGGACCAATTTTGTTCTTGATATATATAAATGATTTGGACATTTATATGAGATCCATGATTGCAAAATTTGCTGATGACACAAAACTATGCAGTAGTGTCTCATCTAAAGCGGAAGTGGATATATTGATGTCAGATTTAGATAAAATTCGAGAATGGTCTGTAAGCTGGCAAATGGAGTTTAATGTAGATAAATGTACAGTCATCCATATGGGTAGATCCAATATGGAACATAATTACAGAATGGGAGAAAACAATATTAGAAAGATAGATAAGGAAAGGGACCTAGGGGTTATAATAGATCATACAGGAAAGGTGAGTGAGCAAGTTAAGGTAGCAGTGAAAAAGGCAAATGCAATGTTAGGTATGATAAAAAGAAATATTAAACATAGGAGCAAGGAAGTGATCGTCAAACTGTATAAAGCTTTAGTTAGACCTAGATTGGAGTACTGTGTACAGGTGTGGAGTCCTTATCATAGAGGGGACATAAATATGCTAGAAAGAATACAAAAAAGAGCGACAAAGATGATAGTGGGATTCCAGAATTACAGTTATGAGGAACGACTCAGAAAAACCGGCCTACAGTGTCTCGAAGAGAGAAGAATTCGTGGTGACTTAATACAGGTTTATAAGATGATCAGAGGAATCGATAAATTAGACTATAACAAGTTTTTTAAAATACAGCCACCTACAATAACACGAGGGCATAGCTACAAGCTGATTAAAGAGAGGTCCAGGTTAGATATTAGGAAATATTTTTTTAGTCAGAGAGTGGTGTCTGCTTGGAATGCATTGCCAGGGGAGGTAGTGGAGGCAGGGACAGTTAATGCATTTAAGAATAAACTGGATGTGCATAGATTTTAGAGCAAGGTGATGTAAATATCAACTGGTTGTATACAGACTCTGCAGGGTCTTCTAAACCAGTATAAAGATGTTAAGTTAAGTTAAGTTAAGTTAAGTTGAGTTAAGTTAGGTAAGGTAACTCTTGTTTAGGTAAGGTAACTCTTGTTTAGGTAAGGTAACTATTGTTTAGGTAAGGGAATTCTTGTTGAGGTAAGGGAATTCTTACTATGGTGAGGTAACGCTTACTGAGGTGAAATAACTTTTGACGATGTTTCTTTGACAAATAATGGCATTGGCGTATCTTTAATCTTGAAATAGACTGCACCGAGACGCTTCGTTAAACAAGGCGCTCTACTAGGAATTGTAGAGACTTTACACAACCAGTTTTGAAAGTAGTCATGCATCGTCCATCTTTGCCTAAACTTCTCTGCATAAATAATATAAATATATTCGGGTAATATGATGTAATTCAGATAAGGCGGACTTGGGTTTTCAGACCGCAATGGCTCCCGGGTCAACCCAGCCTTAAATGGGTACCTGTTCAGTCCGGAAAGTAAAAGTGGTCTGTGTGATGCTGACGATGACCATATCATGCACTAAGGGCCGTGGGTTACACAATAATATGGACAACACCATATTTCCTATTCCACGTATGGCGTGATGGGATCTAAAGATACATTTTACATTTTACTGGAATGTTATTGAAAATGCCCACTTTTGATATTTGCCAATTACGCTAGCACATATCAATCCATAAGCACTCTAAGGCATTAAATGTTGTTGTTGTATGTTCACAGTGAGTAGGATTACTCTTTTGTGCGCTCTAAAAGAGACATTAAGTGGCGGTTGGCGTAGTTTGCTCCCATCCCGAGCGTGCTGAATAAGGTAGACTGGGGTCCTTCAGGCGGTTGTGCTATGCTTAACCTCTTCTGCGTGTCGCTTATTACTACGGGGATCACCTTGATCCCTCACTTTGTTAGTCAGGCTGTCGTGAAAACAGCCTCTGTCGTGAGAACAACCTGTTTCCTGGAAGGGCTACGAGGAGGCCTAGATGAGGGTCTTGGCCAGCATATTTTGCCTAGCCGTGACTAACATGTAATTATGTTTTGCCTGACCTGTCGTTAGTCGTCCTGCTAAAGGCATAAAATACAATAGAACACCCCAACAGCAACTGTACTGCTTCGTACAAGTCGACTCAGGAAATAAGATGAAACTGAAACCGGAAACTAGACTTCTTGGACAGTAGCTTTACTTCCGCTTTGATATATCACTCTATTTCCGCCAGCGAGCGGCAGTCGATAAGAGAGGACATTTTTTTCTTCATATTAAAATACCAATTTGTTCTTGCGAGCTAAGTTAAACAATTATATCAGCGCATTGGTATGGTAAAGATGAAATAGTTGTAAATAAATGAGTCTGTAATACGTTTTAAATCTTAAATAAGTTATACATTTCAATAATATGTTCCGGCAAAGAGAAGGAATACTTTATTGCTGACCCTTCTAATATCTAATATCGGGCAAAGACACGGAGGAGATGAAAATACACTATTTATTCCTACATTGTGTTACCAATGTCAATCTTGGTCATTACTAGCAACCCATAAGAGTAAGATAAAGAGCTGTGAGATGCGCTGTGTGGGAAGTGCCGCCAGAAAGACAACCCGTGACAGAATCTGCAGCACCACAATGAGCCAGACAGACAATGGGGACAAACCAAGTTAGTGCCTACAATGAGCCAGACAGACAATGGGGGCAAACCCAGTTAGTGCCTACAATGAGCCAGACAGACAATGGCGACAAACCCAGTTAGTGCCTACAATGAGCCAGACAGACAATGGGGACAAACCCAGTTAGTGCCTACAATGAGCCAGACAGACAATGGGGACAAACCCAGTTAGTGCCTACAATGAGCCAGACAGACAATGGGGACAAACCCAGTTAGTGCCTACAATGAGCCAGACAGACAATGGGAACAAACCCAGTTAGTGCCTACAATGAGCCAGGCAGACAATGGGAACAAACCCAGTTAGTGCCTACAATGAGCCAGACAGACAATGGGGACAAACCAAGTTAGTGCCTACAATGACTTCCAACAAATCAAGTGGTTTGGTCATTAGTCAGAATTCATTATGACCAGCCTGCATCAAGAGCATGTCAAATGCAGGTCTCCGGTCCACGAGCAAGAGGCAGACGTCGACGTCTTTGAGAATGTCTCTGACACGCTCAGGAAGTTTCATCTAATGACAACAGAAGCCTCCCACTTGGCGATAACAAGAAATTTACTTATTGCACATCTCTGCAACGACTTATGGACAGGGTAGTAGGACAGAAGACGATGATTAACTGAAATGCTGAAGTGTTTTATAATATAAGCTACATTTTTGGCTCACAGAAACAACTTTGTTTTCGTGGGATAGACAAATCAGATCTAGGTAAATATAAGCACCTTCTGGATAACAGGCTGCAGCAGGACAGACTGGCTAAGAAAAAGGGATCGAAGATGACCCCGGACGTGGTGGCTCTCAACCCTCCATAGTCATACCTGTAAATATCAAGATTGTAAAAAGTATTTCTGTGGATGTGGATTTTATATCTCGTGGTGGCAGTATCCACAGTGAACAGTACATTTGCATTTTGAGTGATGTACATAACCGTTTGTAAATAAATCCGGCCTGGTTGAATCACAAATGGTGTCCCGCTAGTGCAAGATAACGCTCGATCTCGTACGGGTCCCATTAAGTGCCATCTGCAGTAATTCGGCTGGGAGGTATTGCCACATCCACCTTATAGCCCAAACCTCGTTCCAAGCGATTTCCCCCTTAGAGTCCTACTAGAATTCAACCAATCCTGAATTGGTTCAGACATACTAACAAACAGGTTTACGCTGATGCTTATCAAGCATTAATTAAACGCTGGGAAAGGTGCATAAACGTTGCAGGAGATTATATCAAAAAATAATTGGCATATCGACTGCTTGAAAATTTTTTTTTTCATTGCAAAAAAAACAATCCTATGTTGACTTAAATTACCCTCCTATGAGTAAGTTAATGGGTAACTTCCTTATCACGACTAAACTAGCACAGAGGAAGGTGCAGATGTGTGGTATCCAGCCACCTAGTTTTTCGTTATTGATTTTTGTATCCTCAGGTCATCTCGTAATCAGTGAGGTAGTCGGGGCATACATGGCGATATCCTCACAACCCAACGCCACCCTTCTCTAACAGCGGCTGCTGCCTGTGCATCTTCTGGTCGGAGATTGGTCCATTCTTTTATGTTGTCAGCCCACCTCTTTTTGGGACGGCCTCTTCGTTGTCTGCCTTGCTCCTTTCCTTGGAGGATTGTATTTGCAAGACCATTGGATCTCGATATGTGACCCTACCGAGTGAGTTTCATTCTTTTGACAGTTGCTAAGAGGTCTTCAAAAGGCCCTATTGCTGTTGTAATTCTATATCGTATTTCCTCAATTGTAACTCGATCTTTGTATGTGAAGTTTAAAAGTCTTCGGAAACATCTCACTTTCAAGGCCTGTAACTTTTGCTGAAGGCCAGCTGTAACTGTCCATGTCTCATAAGCATAGAGGAATATTGACAGGATCAATATACGCATGAATCTGATTTGTATTATAACTAGTGGTATTTAGCCGGTATTATGTCTTTGGTAGTGCTGGCAATCGATAAGCTGTCATTGAGCTAGATAATCCTACAGTGAGTTTCCACCACTACGATTATGATCTACTAGGCGTGTTCAAATCAAACTGAAACAAGTGAACATACGTAAGAAGCGCATGATGACGTCACTTCTAGTATAAACAGCACACACCAACCGTCATATTTTCAAAAATGTCGTTTTCCTCCTACTCATAGTTTCCTCAGCAGACCGTTGAAAACATCGCGTGTTTGATTTGGAATCCGCCCAGAGTTGATCAGCAAGAGGTGATTTGGTTTCTAATAGCTGAAGAATGTCAATCAGTTTTATTCATCCTAGAATGCAGGCAGTGTATTGTGACAAAAGTGTGACGAAAACAACAGTGAAGAACTGGACAACGATGTTTAAAATATGACGTGAGTTAACGAAACAATATGCGCCTGACCTGGTCTCGGAAGATCTTTCGTTAACTCACATCTTTCTTTAAACATCGTTGTCCTGTTCTTCACTGTTGTCTTCGACATACTTTTGTCACCCTACACTGCTTGCATTCTGCAATGAATATCAACTGGTCGGTATCCTTCAGCTATTAGGAACCGAATGCTGATCAACTCTGGACGGATTCCGTTTCACACTTGCCATATTTTCAACTGTCTGCCGAGAAAACAATGAGTCGGAGAAAAATGAAATTTGTCAAACTTCACCGTTGGTATATGCTGTTTACATCAGAAGTGATATTATTATGTACATCGTACGTATGATCACTTGTTACAGTTTTGTCCGGTTTCATTTGAACACGCCTCGCATGTCAAAACTGATGACAATATTAAACAGAACGTGTAATTAATCATTTTAGATCAAATAAACGAAACGTCTTTGTGAACGTTTAGTCATTCAGTCAGCTATAAATAGATGATGACCACTTTGCTCTGGTTATTAATGTCGGCGATGTTCGATATCACAAATATGTCATTTGTCACATTCCGCTATAAGTTATCATCAAAACAGAGGGCGGTCTGTGTGGTAGCGTGTGAGATGCCTTATGATTTATAGGGGTCGTAAAAGTTGAGAGTCGTATTTTTGGTGGTGATTTAAAGAGTGTTGTTTGAAAAGGGAAGCTGCACAGATGGATTGTGGTGTGAATTTGTGGATGAATGTTGTGTTGTGGATGAATGTGTTGTGTAATGGCTGGATGAATGTGTTGTGTAATGGCTGGATGAATGTGTTGTGTTGTGGATGAATGTGTTGTGTAATGGCTGGATGATTGTGTTGTGTAATGGCTGGATGAATGTGTTGTTTAATGGCTGGATGAATGTGTTGTGTAATGGCTGGATGAATGTGTTGTGTTGTGGATGAATGTGTTGTGTAATGGCTGGATGATTGTGTTGTGTAATGGCTGGATGAATGTGTTGTGTTGTGGATGAATGTGTTGTGTAATGGCTGGATGATTGTGTTGTGTTATGGCTGGATGAATGTGTTGTGTTGTGGATGAATGTGTTGTGTAATGGCTGGATGAATGTGTTGTGTAATGGCTGGATGATTGGTGCAGTGTTTCCCAACCTCTTTACACTCTGGACACGTGATAACCGGAACAATTTTTATCACGAACCGATGAAAACAAGTAAAAAATTTTACCCGGGCCGGTGGAAACAAGAACAAATTGTACCCGGGCTGGTGGAAAAAGGAAATAAATTGTTCACGAACCGGTGAAAACATGGAAAAAAATTGTCCCTGACCGATGAAAACAAGAAAAATTTTTACCCGGGCCGGTGGAAACAAGAACAAATTGTACCCGGGCTGGTGGAAAAAGGAAATAAATTGTTCACGAACCGGTGAAAACATGGAAAAAAATTGTCCCTGACCGATGAAAACAAGAAAAAATTGTACCCGGGCCGGTGGAAACAGGAAACAAATTGTTCTCGAACCGGTGAAAATAGTAACAATTTTTGGCGGACAGATCAGACATAAAAAAAATCCCATTTGTTTATATAATATTTTGTTCATTAGCTGTTAAAACTAATATTATAAAATGTAACATTTTATAGCCATTTAAAATAACCAGAATTAAAGCAGTAAGGATTCGGCAGCATGTTTTTTTTTCCGCAGACCGAAAGGAAATTGTTGCGGGCTGGCAGGATACTGAGGACCGACGGTTGGGGATGGCTGGATGGGTGGGCAGAATGGTTGAGTGGTGGATAGGTCGATATTTGAATAGAATGAATAGGTGGATTCAAAGGTCGATTGGCAAATGGGTCGATGTTTGAATAGAATGAATTGGTGGACTCAATGGTTGATTGAGAAATGGGTCGATGTTTGCATAGAATGGATTTGTGGAAGAACGGTAGATCGGTGGCTCGGTTAGTCTATCGGAAATAGTTGACTCGGTGGGTGAATAGATGTATGGATAGGTGAAAAGAATATATGAATGACAGACTGGGGGATGGGTGGATAGATTAGTGGTTGGGTGTGTGGATCGATGGATTGGCGAATGAATGCATCAGTGAACGGAATGAATGTTTGGAAATGGATGAAAGACTGGGTGGATGAGTGACGGTGTTGTTTCCAATGCCCACAATGAATGAGGTTATTATTTTGTGCTCCCGAAAAAAGACGTTAAATGACGATTTGCAGTAGCTTTTATCACATCCCAAGCGTGCTGATGAAATTGAACCAGGCTCTTCCAGGTGGTTGTGCTATGCTTGGTTTCATCTGCGTGTCGCTTATTACAATGGGGATCCTCTTGATCTCTCACCCCGATGGCCACAACATGACACCATCAGACAGTTTTCTCTTCATGTAGCTTGCGCTGTATTTGGATTAAAGTGAGGAAGAAGTTGCGCTGGTCATCAACCTCACTCTCTGGTCCCGAGCTACATTGGGCCAGTGGACAGACATAAGTCAAGACGACTAGAGGTAATTCAAGATGCAGGCATTATGATTCCACCTCGTTTGAGACCAGGAGTCGCTTGAAACATGTGTGGCTCGGCTCAACACTGTTTCCAATCATCCTTTGAAAAACAAATAAATGAACATAAATGTTAAAATTTAATTAAAATTAAAAATAGGTATGGTCAGATACCACACCGAGACGAAAACACAAACAAAATATACGTTACGACCAATAGACCTTCATCAACGACAACAAATAACAATAATGTTGAACCAGCAAACCATAGAAGATGGAAATAATACATGTATGAGGTATGTCAACATCGAAACAACAAATAGTGTACTGATCTGATATTGCGTCTCAAATCACGACTAATCAGGTCGAAAGCTCGACTCCAAATCATTTTCGTTCAACATTTACAGAGGCGATTGCCTTACTTATTGAACACACAGACCATTTAACCCCCATTCAGTGCTACTGGTCATACATGTTTAAATTAAAAAGAAGAAGTAAGAAAGAAGAAATAAAGAAGAAGAAGACAAAGATGAAAAAGAAGAGGAAGAATATGGAGATGATAAAGTAGAAAATAAAAAAAACAGAAGTAGGAAAAAATAAAAAAATAAAAAAGTAAAAAAGGAAGAAAAAAGGGAAAACAAGAAGAAAAGTAAGCAGAAAAAGAAAAAAGTTGAAAAAGAAGAAGCAAGAAATAGCAGAGAAAAGACAGATGAGTTAAGAGATGAAAAAGAAATTAAAAGAAGTAAAAGATGAAGATTAAAATAAATTAAAATGGAAGATAATGAAGAAAGAGAAGGAGACGACAATGAAAAATAAAAAAAGAAGAAGAATAGGAGGAAGAAGAAGCAGAATGGGAAAGAAGAATGAGTAGAAAACGAGAAAAGATTACCCTGCCTGGATTGTCGGGTTGTTTGGTTGATTAGTTGTCTGTCTGGATTGACGGGTTGTGTGGTTGATTGGTTGCCCTACCTGTATTGACGGGTTGTTTGGTTGGTTGGTTGCCCTACCTGGATTGACGGGTTGTTTGGTTGGTTGGTTGCTAATGCCCACAATGGGTTGGTGACCCTTTTGTGCACCCTGAAATTATTTTCTGAGTGCATCTGACTTCCCTGCACTGTCTTTTGTCTACGTATGTCTAGCTGAACCGCTTGCCTAACTCATGACTTTCTTTACATTCAGACACAGCAGTTACCAATAGGTCCGTATTCAAAACCCGATTTCGTATTAGTCCATTTTATTTGTTCTTATTCGGTGTACGTGTTTTCGTTGTGCCTGATCGTATATGTGTTTTTTTTTAATACCTTAACTTTATTGATCCTTAACCCCATTTTGTATTTGATAGTTTTGTTTTTGCCTGTCCCGACAAGGTTACAGACATCTTACTTAAGGAAAACTGTTTTTCACATTACGGACTCGTCATATCCAAAATGGTAAGACGTTCTCATCTCAAGAAACGAATTCCCAAAACAGTATTTCCTTGAATCCCACGTTTAATTCATCCCCTAGTCTCAGGACCCTAGACCTATCGTAGACGGACGTTAAACTCCGAGGTCTTGTGTACACGCAGTGCATGTGAAAGAACCCCCCAGAGCAGACTCTTAGGCTTTGCCTGATCGATTAGTATAAGGGTAACGATGGTGGTCTGACATGAAGGCCAACAGGATGTTCACGAAAGTACACAACATGCCAATCACATATTTGTTGGAAAACTCGACCGTAAACAGACAAACCTCAGTATTCACAAGAGGTAGCAGAGGGGCGACAAAGTAAAAAAGATCATTGTAGCAGTTATTAAGTTCGCTGAGACGTCTAAGACTCGTCGATCGGCCAGAGCGATCGTGAATCCTGGCATCTGCTGAGGCTCATTTGTGAGTGTAAGGTTTCTTCTGCTGCTCTAGCCGGTCGAGAAAAGTCCTTCCGCTGTTGCAAGATTTGTGAAGTATCTTGTGATCGAGGGTTTCCTAGTTTAGCCGTATGACATGAACGAACAAGGAGATTCGGCGGCGGTCTAGAATTTGTGAAAATGGGTAGAGGCGTATTTTAGCAGAGACCTCGAAGTTGCGGTTCATGTAATGTCATCGGATGTTCAGCTGGTTACGCATGGGCAGACCTTTACTCTTGACATATTGTGTTTGAGTAATGTCAAAATTGTGAAGCCGTAAAGGAGGACTAGAACCACGCATAACTGGTAAATGCGGATTTGTGTTCTAAGGGAGATCTTGTCGTTCCTCCATACACGTCGGAGGTCATGCATATCAGATGCAGCTAGTCCGATCCACATTGACATGCCAGTACCGCTGCGCCCATCAGATGAGATCGTGCAACTAAGATATATGAATTCTTTGGTGTCCTTCGCCATGTGGCCTTGAATGTCTATGCTATTAGGGGTTCTGTGTGAGATTCAGGACTTTGGTTTTGGCCCCGGATTTAGATAGGCTAATTATAGCTGTTAGGGGGAGCAATTGATATCGATTTTCTGGAGAAATGAGCCACTAATGACCAGTTCAACTTCCTGTCTGTTATCAGCTGGTTCTGAATCTTGTGATAGCCGGTGTCTTATCAAATTACTTCCTCTTGCACAACTAAAAAAATCCTGCATGTGAGAAAATGAAACGGAAACAGATATTGAAGAATTGTGAAACTGTACGCACAGAATAGCCGCGCTTACGTTTAAACAAATTGCATATTGATTTGTGTAGAGCAAATCCTGTCATATGGTTTCAAATTATAGACAATTGCTGTAGGAAAACATTAAATGTACATCACAACAATGTGATTTTGCAGAAGAAATGTAGAAACAAGTAAAAAGCAAACAACGAATCATTGTTTGCCAAGACAACTCAACGTTGCAAGGAAAACATTATAAAGGATACAGGAAACAATTCTTTCACTTCACGTGAGCCCACATCATTTCTGGTGGGAGATGAACTTATGAAAGAAAGAACAGAATAGCCAAGCCAAAGACAGTCTTCCAGAGTATGAGGGGAAACTTGTGCAACAAAACACTATTTATGTTTTCAAAGTAGAGAATTCTAGGGTTGAACCAGTTCTAACGAACAGCAGCCAGTCATGGACAGTAAACAGATACGTGCAGGGATCATTAGAAGCAATGTAAATGCCGTTTTTTCAGAAGAATGTTGAAAATTCTATGGATTGCAAAGAAAGCTAATAACGTGTTTGTGAGGAAGCACAGACACAATGAAAGCTAATAACGTGTTTGTGAGGAAGCACAGACACAATGAAAGCTAATAACGTGTTTGTGAGGAAGCACAGACACAATGAATGCTAATAACGTGTTTGTGAGGAAGCACAGACACAATGAAAGCTAATAACGTGTTTGTGAGGAAGCACAGACACAATGAAAGCTAATAACGTGTTTGTGAGGAAGCACAGACACAATGAAAGCTAATAACGTGTTTGTGAGGACGCACAGACACAATGAAAGCTAATAACGTGTTTGTGAGGAAGCACAGACACAATGAAAGCTAATAACGTGTTTGTGAGGAAGCACAGACACAAAGAAAGCTAATAACGTGTTTGTGAGGAAGCACAGACACAATGAAAGCTTATGGCAAAGACAGGACAAGACAATCATCTTTTTCGGGCATGCAATTATAAGAGGCGGATTGGAATACACGGTTGACAACAGGTCAATTCTCAGGAAAGAGGGACAGAGGGAGGCAAAGAGAGTTAATATTAGAAAGCTTGAAAGCATGGCATGGCAGACGATCAACAGCGGAACTCATGAACGACACACATGATAAGAGGAAATGGATATCCATGATCGCCAACGCGAACCGACAGGACACTTGATTAGGAGGAGGCAGTTAGCTACTTGTGAGCGTCATATTATTAGAAGATTAAAAGCGCATTTTCTTTGTGTTCTTCGTTGTTCGTTCACAAATAATTACAACTCCTTCATTCATTAACTTGTCGTTCCGTGTCTCAGGTTTTTCTGAACATATTACATGTCAAACTCAAGGCTTTCCAGAGAAGACCTTTTGTCTGCTGATTAGACATGGTGTCGACCAGCGAGTTTCTAACATCCTAAAATCAGAGACAATTTCTTCGTGCAGTGGAGACCTCAAAGTGCAGCTCGTTTGTAGAATGAAAACTGATTTCATACTTACTGCTGCCTTGCGGATGCAGATCGACTGTATATAAGGTTGCACAGAAAACAGTAGACAGTATCAATAGACGACATTCGTTAACTCTGAAACGCAAGTTAGGTTAAGGACATCTTTTTCATCGAATCGGCAACTGGCTTGAAGGTAGGATAGGGAAATATCACGTCGTAGGGACGTTAACTCGATTTAACAAGATTTGCCGGAAGAGGATGAGCCAGGTTACATGGAGCAGATGTCTCAGCTCAGGTGACACATGTAGCAGAAGATGCAACCGTGAATGAGCTGAGAGCAGCCAGCGACTCAAAGCTGATAGCAGACATAAACTCAATGTTGGCAGCCAGCGACTCAAAGTTGACAGCAGATAGCGACTCAAAGCTGACAGCAGCCATCGACTCAAAGCTGGCAACAGTTAGCGACTCAAAGTTGACAGCAGCCAGTGACTCAAAGTTGACAGCAGCCAGCGACTCAAAGCTGACAGCAGCCAGCGACTCAAAGCTGACAACAGTTAGCGACTCAAAGTTGACAACAGTTAGCGACTCAAAGTTGACAGCAGCCAGCGACTCAAAGTTGACAGCAGATAGCGACTCAAAGTTGACAGCAGCCAGCGACTCAAAGCTGACAACAGTTAGCGACTCAAAGTTGACAGCAGCCAGTGACTCAAAGCTGACAGCATACAGCGACTCAAATTTGACAACAGTTAAGCGACTCAAAGTTGACAGCATCCAGTGACTCAAAACTGACAACAGTTAGCGACTCAAAGTTGACAGCAGCCAGCGACTCTAAGTTGACAGCAGCCAGCGACTCAAAGTTGACAGCAGCCAGCGACTCAAAGCTGACAACAGTTAGTGACTCAAAGTTGATAGCAGCCAGTGACTCAAAGCTGACAGCAGCCAGTGATTAAAAGTTGACAGCAGCCTGCGACTTATAGCTGACAGCATCCAGCGACTCAAAGTTGACTGCAGCCTGCGACTTATAGCTGACAGCAGCCAGCGACTCAGTTGACAGCAGCCAGCGACTTATAGCTGACAACAGCCAGCGACTCAAAGCTGACAACAGCCAGCGACTCAAAGCTAGCAGATTGTCTGAGGGTCAGTGAACTATAGCTTAACAAGACCATATTCTGCCTCCAAGTGTTAACTCTGAACACAGTCTGGAACCAGGCAGTGTGGTCAAGAGATTAGGGCTCAAACATTGAACCCAAACACTAACACAAAAATGTATTGCTGGAAACAGATGGGTAGGAACCGAAAGACGCAGATAATGCAAATTTACTGTAATTCACGACGCAGCTTCAAAAAAGTCTTTTCAAGATAAACGCGAAAAAGAAGAAGAGGAAGAAGAAGAACAAAGATAAGAAGAAGAAGAGGAAGAGAAGAAAGAAGAAAAAGAAGAATAAGAAGAAAAAAATGAAATAAAACCAAACAAACAAAGAACAAAGATAAAGGAAACGGAAGAAAGAAAGAAAGGACGCAAATAAAGAAGGAAGACAGGATGGATGGATGGATGGAACAATGGAAGAAATGAAAATACAAAAAAATAATATAACAATCATTGAAACAAAAGCAATTTAAAACAGATGGCACAATTGATAAAGAAAAACACAATAGAGTCTAAGAGAAATAGTTTATCGCCATCATATATCATTAAACATACAATAACACTGATTAGCAGCACTAAAGACAAGCAGTTGCGCAAACTGAGTTATTGAAAAAAATGTCTTTACGTTTTCTGTGGCAAAGTACAACCAGGGGAATCTCCGCACAAGTAGGAAGCCAAATTGAAATCCGCAACGGCGCATGACATGGAAAAGTCAGATTGAGAGAAACCGAATGAAAGCCAGAGAAAGAATGGCAATCAAGAGGAAACTTGCTGGCACAAGCTGGGAAGCAGACGAAGGCATACTAAAGAAACTGTACACTGGAAGAGTAAGACCAGTTCTCGAGTATGGCATTGCGGCACGGACAACAGCAGCGAAGGCGAACTTCGACAAAGTTAGCAAACTTCAAAACCAAGCCATGAGAATTATAACAGGAGGCATGAAGTCAACGCCCATTGTAGAACTTGAAAAGATTACAAAACTGCAATACATGACCGATAGAAGAGACTGCAGAGCCCAGCTGCAGTCAGAGAAACTCCGAAGACTGACCGACCATCCAATGCACCAGAGACTAAACAATTTGGGAAATGGGAAACTAAAGCGGAGAAACTTTGCAGAAATAGCCAAAGCAAAGATGCACGAAGATCCCATAAACGCACTAACAACACCAAAACCCATCACTACTGTACGAAAACCTACCTGGAGGCAGGATATATTTCCAGAGGTGGTAGAAAATATACCAGGTATTGGAAACAAAAACTGCCAGACTGAAAAAGAAAGGAGAGATACTACCCTAAGCTTCATATCGAAAAGCTACCCAAGCATGGACTGGACCCATGCATACACCGACGGTTCTGTAACAAACACCACACAGAACGGAGGGGCAGGAGCATTCCTGAACCTACCAAATGGCAGAAAAATAACACTGTCATTCGCTACTGGTAAGTACACAAGCAATTTCAGAGCGGAGGCAGAGACACTGAGGGCGGCAGTGGAAGAAATGGTGACAAACAATGAAAATGAAAGCCATATAGTCCTGCTTACAGATGCTCTCGCCGTAGTCACAGCGCTAAAAAGCCAGAAAAACACTGAGCTTAACGACTTAAGAGCAGCACTCTGCAAGCTGTGCCAGCAGTCCACACCAAAAAGGGTAGTGGTACAGTGGGTCCCATCACACTGCAACATCCAAGGCAACGAGGAGGCAGACAGACTGGCAAAAGAAGGTGCAAGACTACCACAAACAGATACTAGTATGACGTACGAAGAGTCAAAACGGCTTATCAAAGCCAGATACATGACCAAATGGGAAACCGAACATACTGGTTACACCAAAAACGATGCCTATTATCAGCTGAACCGAAGAGAGCAGGTCGTTGTCTTCAGACTTCGCACTGGCCACAATAGACTGAGGTACCACCTATTCAACAAATTGAAGATAGGTGGTACCGACGAATGCCCGTGCGGTACTGGTAAAATGACCGCGGAACATCTGCTGCAGAACAGCCCGACATAAGAGGATCAGAGAGAGCAGATGTTGCCATCACCAGTGGAACTGCAAGACAAGATCTATGGCAGTGGCGACAGCCTCAGGATGACCGCCCCTTTTTTCGAAAAAATAATGGTTACTGTCTGACTGCGTACGAAGAAGAAGAAGAAATCCCCAAGTCAAGAGAAGTAGAGCCAGACAAAACACACTCTTGGAGAAGATGATCGAGACGAACATACAAGCATCAAAGGATATGTGAATAGAGTCAGAACGAAAGCAACACGTTTTCTTCTGTAATTATTTCTCACTTGACTTGACTGGATTCTACAATAATTTCCGATGTTTGTTCAGATCTCAATATTCGCCTCTCAAAACGATGAACGGAAATAGTAAGCGATATAATTCAATACGTTTTCAAGCGACCTCTAATCTCCAAGGATGTAAGATCACAGAGTCTGCTTTAGGAGTTACCTCCGGTCGTCTTGACTCATGTCTTACCACTGGTACAAGGCAGCACAAGACGAGAGAGTGAAGTTGATGACCAGCGCAGTTCCTTCCCCAATATAAAAAAAACATGGCACGTTACGTCCTCGAGACAAAATTGCCTGATGACGTCCCAATCATCGTTTGTGATGGACAACTAAAAAACGGACTGAATAATTGGGGGTGGGGGTGGGGGGGGGGGAGGGGTTGTAGATCTGCTGTTGTGGTCAGGCTTTGGGCGGGGTGTGGATCCAGTGTTCTGGTTATGATGGGATAGGGGGATTGTGTTGGTTCTAATGACCCAGGTTATCCTACTGGCGGAGTGAGGGTGTATCTGCAATACTGGCCGTCCAAGGAAGGGAGGAGTGTGCATCTGTAATCCTGGCCGCCAAAGGGAGGGAGGGGTGTGTATCTGTAATCATGACCGTCTAAGGAAGGGAGGATTGTGTATCTGTAATCATGGCCGTCTAAGGAAGGGAGGAGTGTGTATCTGTAATCCTGGCCGCCAAAGGGAGGGAGGGGTGTGTATCTGTAATCATGGCCGTCTAAGGAAGGGAGGATTGTGTATCTGTAATCATGGCCGTCTAAGGAAGGGAGGATTGTGTATCTGTAATCCTGGCCGTCCAAGGGAGGGAAGAGTGTGTATCTGCAATCCTGGTCGTCCAAGGATGGGAGGAGTGTGTATCTGCAATCCTGGTCGTCCAAGGATGGGAGGAGTGTGTATCTGCAATCCTGGCCGTCCAAGGGAGGGAAGAGTGTGTATCAATAATCCTTGCCGTCCAAGGGAGGGAGGAGTGTGTATCTGCAATCCTGGCCGTCCAAGGATGGGAGGAGTGTGTATCTGCTGTCCTGACCATCCAAGTGAGACACGAGTGTGTATCTGCAGTCCAGGCCATCCAAGTGAGACACGAGTGTGTATCTGCTGTCCTGACCATCCAAGTGAGACACGAGTGTGTATCTGCTGTCCTGACCATCCAAGTGAGACACGAGTGTGTATCTGCTGTCCTGACCATCCAAGTGAGACACGAGTGTGTATCTGCTGTCCTGACCATCCAAGTGAGACACGAGTGTGTATCTGCTGTCCTGACCATCCAAGTGAGACCCGAGTGTGTATCTGCTGTCCTGGCCACACTGGAGTCGTGACAGGAAGAGCGAACATCGTTGCCTCGAAGACATTTGTAGTAGCAACATTGGGTACGGCTAATTATACCTTTTTGAAGTCAACTTTTGCCCGATCTTGGACGATAACACAACATTTGATTATTGCAAAACCCACAACACAACAGATGAGATATCCATATAGTTTTAAAAAAGTGTTTACAGTTTAATTTGAACCTGGCAGCTCTGATTTTAAAGTTTCTATAAATTGGAAAATGGAAATAGAAGTTAGAAAACACACCCTCAAATATAAAGTAGTTTAAGGTTATCTTTGCTCTCCTATGCTCCTGTGGGCTCGCTCCAGTAAAGTCGAGTAATTGAAACTATTTTAAAATACACTTCGCTGCAAACTGTCACTACGTGGTTGTGGACTCGTTCACCTGGGATATTTCTCAAATTTCCATAAAAGGAGAAGTGAAAAGTGCTTTGACACGGCCCAACAACCAAATTAGCCTTCCTGGAAATATGTCTATTTTCTCAGAAAACGCAGGTGTTCTGTCGCTCATGCATTGAGGAACTTAATTACTAGAAGGAAAATGCAAGATAAAAATATCTGACGAAATAAAGTACCCAGAGTCGCTTCCTGTTTGTAATAGCTATACTAGCAATGGATTATCCTTCCCTTTGTATTGTAATAGGGGCATAGTTTATAATAGAATCTCATCAATCCCAGAAGCCTTGGTCTTGATCTTGATGACCCGTTCCTCAGAGTAGTTGCGGGTTCCGACTTCCTCTCCAGCGACCCTGTCTTCGGCCACTGAAGTCCAGTGCAAGGTAAGACCTCCTCCTGAGGCGTCTGGGATGTTTTTGTGTACAGGAAAGGAGTCTGACCAACACATTGGGGGTCTTCCCTGCGATTTATTTTTACCTCGCAGTACCAGATTGCTGTCACCGTGCTCCATCGATTCCATGTGACTTGCCCATCTATGTTTTGCCTGTCTGCCTAGATCACCGTATCATTCACCAAGAACAATCGTCCAGTAGTTTGAATAGAAAATACAGTTTATTAATTACGCGTGATGTACAAGTTTGCTTGGCTTATACCCATAATTGTCAGTTTTCAGTTTATGTTATTTTGTTGAATCACAAATATTTGATAGAACTTTTACAGGCATTTAGTGGAACTCGTTCAGACATTTTGTGGAACTCTGACATACATTTTACAGAACTCTCAAAGACCTTTTTACATATCTCTTAAGGACATTTCTTGCAACTCGGATAGACATTTTACACAACTCTTAGAGACATTTTATGAAACTCTGACAGACATTTGTATAGAACTATTAAAGTCATTTTACGGAACTCTTAGAGGCATTTATTGGAACTATTTGGACACATGTTGTGAAACTCGACAGACATTTTACATAACTCTCACAGACATTTCTTGGAAATCTCATATTAATTTTGCAAAACGCTCAAAGACATTTCATGGAATTCTCATGAACATTTTGCAGAACTCTTAAAGGTATTATTGGGAATTCTCATGAACATTTTGCAAAACTCTATTAGATATTTCACGAAAGCCTATGTTAAAGTTGCCTTCTGAATATCTGGAAAAAAAACACTGCCAGCCAAAACTAAAGGAATTCAAAGATATGATATGATGGCGAGACCCCTATGTCAGGCAGATCAAGTATTCGTAGTGGGAATGAATCCAACACCAGGTTAAGTACAAGCAAGAATAACGACAGCCGAAAGCATGACTGCATTACAGCGGAAAACCCTAACCCAGGTTCAGGTAGGGAATGGAGAATTAGAACTTGGAACACACAGAGCCGGTTCCAATGGAACCTGCACATGCTTCAGTGGGAAATGGGAAGGACTAAATTGGACGATTTGAGAGTTTCAAAGCACAGATGTGCTGGTTAAGGCCACTTCAACTTCCATATATGGTTTATATTCTCAGGGAGAGATAAGAACGGATATGGCGAGGTTGGTTTCCGCCTATCACAAAGGTCGTCAGCATGATTCGTTGGCTACAACCCTATCAGCGAGCGTATTTTTTGCAATCAGGTTGAAGAGGAAAAGAAGAAACATTTCGATAACACGGGTTTATGCATCAACAGCAGCGGTAGAGAAATAGTTAGAATCTATAATAGTTTACACGAGAGCATCCACAGAGGAGAGAAGATAGTGATAACCATAGGGGAACAAAAAAAAAAAGAAAGATAAATAAAAAAGGAAAAAAGAAAGTGTAGAAAGATTAGAAAACAAAATCAGCGAGGAAGTACAACTTTGTTTGCAATTTTGTCAGGTGTCTCAACCATTTTATGTATTCCATGCATGTCGTTGACCCACCGTCTGTCAGATTACTTTGTTTCGTACTTTGTCCTCGTACTCTGGGTCTCTGGCCCTGACGCTAGTAGTCAGCTCTGGGTCTCTGGCCCTGACGCTAGTAGTCAGTTCTGGGTTGCTTACCCTGACGCAAGTAGTCAGATCTGAGTCTCTGGCCCTGACGCTAGTAGTCAGCTCTGGGTTGCTTACTCTGGCGCTAGTAGTCAGCTATTGGTCTCTGGCCCTGACGCTAGTAGTCAGCTCTGGGTTGCTGACCCTGATGCAAGAAGTAAGCTCTGGTTCTCTGGCCCTGACGCTAGTAGTCAGCTCTGGGTTGCTGACCCTGACGCAAGTAGTCAGCTCTGGGTCTCTGGTCCTGACGCTAGTAGTCAGCTCTGGGTCTCTGGCCCTGACGCTAGTAGTCAGCTCTGGGTCTCTGGCCCTGACGCTAGTAGTCAGTTATGTGTCTCTGGCCCTGATACAAGAAGTAAGCTCTGGTTCTCTGGCCCTGACGCTAGTAGTCAGCTCTGGGTCACTGACCCTGACGCAAGTAGTCAGCTCTGGGTCTCTGGCCCTGACGCTAGTAGTCAGTTCTGTGTCTCTGGCCCTGATGCAAGAAGTAAGCTCTGGTTCTCTGGCCCTGACGCTAGTAGTCAGCTCTGGGTCACTGACCCTGACGCAAGTAGTCAGCTCTGGGTCTCTGGCCCTGATACTAGTAGTCAGCTCTGGGTTGCTTACCCTGACGCAAGTAGTCAGATCTGTGTCGCTGGTCCTGACGCAAGTAGTCAGCTCTGGGTCTCTGGCCCTGACGCTAGTAGTCAGCTCTGGGTCTTTGGCCCTGACGCTAGTAGTCAGCTTTGGGTCTCTGGCCCTGACGCTAGTAGTCAGCTCTGGGTCTTTGGCCCTGACGCAAGTAGTCAGCTCTGGGTCTCTGGCCCTGACGCTAGTAGTCAGCTCTGGGTCAGCATCTTGAACTTGCGTCAACTGATTGCAATCAGAAAACTCTGTATATTTTATGTTTGTGTTTCTTAGGTGATGAAATATAATATAATTTGTGTAGGATTTATTATCGTGGACGCATTTGGTTGACCATCTTTTTGTGATTGTTTGACGTCTGAAAATGTAATTTACTTTTTAGGGTCATTGTTTCTTGTGAGAAAATTATACTGTCTTTTTTATCTGCTGTTTCGGGTTGGAAAGTTTGGCAGAATTAAAAAAAAAATTTCTGACAATGTTTTAGAGATAATTGGCATTATAATAACTAAATTCGCTTTTAATGGTTTTTGTTTTGCAAAAATATTTTAGCAGATAGAATTAAACATTCTTTACTGCAATATTGAAAACAAAAACATAATAACAATCATGTAACGTACTTGCAGACACGAAGACACGAAGAAGAGTGCTCGCAGCCAATACAAGAGAAATCGTCCACGTATCTCCTGGTTAGGTAAATTCGGAAAGACATCATCCTAATTGCTTGCAGCCTGAAACTCATCCGCTCATCATGCTAATGGACGTTTTGCGCAACGGTCTACCTACCTAAACTTTTCCCATCAAATATACTGTGGGTTCAGTACCACGTCTCATTACCTCAGTCTATCTAGCTGTAAATGGGTACCCAATTTACAATTAAGGAAGAAAAAGCAATGAAGACTGGAATTTTGTTAAACCACTCAAACATGAGACAAGAGAGCTAATAGAAAGACGTCTCCCACACATCATCTCCGACAACAGTATCAGATATACAACTCATCCTTCTCTCTCTCTGTCTGTCTCTCTCTCTAGCCCTATGAACAACTCCCTTTAGTCGCCCTGTACGGCATCCAGTGAGGAAGAGTGAGCTTATTCTTTCCTCCTCTGTAAAAATCCCAGTGATCCACTCTGGGAAGGCATGACCTTGGCCTTTTTCTATCTGTAGTTTAAAGGGTTGTAACTTGGCCACCAGGAAGGTAACAAATCATCAACCACAATAGTAACAACTGAGCAACAACAACCCGACCAAGCATTGAGGAAATAAAGAAATACTTCCTGGAAACGCCCACAATTCCTAGAAAAACCTTTTCCCTGGATAAATTTAACAGGAGGTATAAAGCGAAAGTCTGGTTTTTTTCAGAAGGTCAAGGTTTCGAGATTGCCTTTTGCATCCCCTAGGGGGTAATAATTTGCCCACTATCCCCTCCGTGCAGGTAACTGACGAAAGAGAGTTGTGTATGGGGATAGCCATATGATCTTGTAAAACTAATTCCTACAAATACCACTATTGCAAATTTACGCAAACTCATTTAGTGCAGTTGTCCTTAAAGAAGACATTTACATTTCATTTATAAAATATGGACAGTAAGGCAGTGTGAAAATAAAGGATACTAACTGAAAAGCCTTGCCTTCCACTATATCCAAAACTATCCCAGTTCCCTTTCCCACGTATGTCGGTGGATGTATGAAGAGCCACTGTAACTCGCCCATAAAGATACGTATGGTTAATTGAACTCAGTATATGTAGAGTTTCAAATCACAGAAATCTTTATGCAATGAACTGGTCTTAATGTGTAGATGTAATATATTACATGGCGAACGAGAAGAAGAAGAAGAAGAAGAAAAAGAAAAGTAAAAGAAAAATATAAATAAAAAGAAGCAGAAGCACAAGAAGAAGAAGAAGAAGATGAAGAAGAAGATGAAGATGAAGATGAAGAAGAAAATGAAGAAGAAAATGAAGAAGAAGCAGAAGAAAAAAAGAAAAAAATATAAATAAAAAAGAAGCAGAAGACGAAGAAGAAGCAGAAGCACAAGAAGAAGAAGAAGAAGATGAAGAAGAAGATGAAGATGAAGATGAAGAAGAAAATGAAGAAGAAAATGAAGAAAAAGCAGAAGAAAAAAAGAAAAAAATATAAATAAAAAAGAAGAAGAAGACGAAGAAGAAGCAGACGCAGTAGAACAAGCAGAAGAAGAAGATGCAGTAGAACAAGCAGAAGAAGAAGACGCAGTAGAACAAGCAGAAGAAGCAGACGCAGTAGAACAAGCAGAAGAAGCAGACGCAGTAGAACAAGCAGAAGAAGCAGACGCAGTAGAACAAGCAGAAGAAGCAGACGCAGTAGAACAAGCAGAAGAAGAAGACGCAGTAGAACAAGCAGAAGAAGCAGACGCAGTAGAACAAGCAGAAGAAGCAGACGCAGTAGAACAAGCAGAAGAAGCAGACGCAGTAGAACAAGCAGAAGAAGAAGACGCAGTAGAACAAGCAGAAGAAGCAGACGCAGTAGAACAAGCAGAAGAAGCAGACGCAGTAGAACAAGCAGAAGAAGCAGACGCAGTAGAACAAGCAGAAGAAGCAGACGCAGTAGAACAAGCAGAAGAAGCAGACGCAGTAGAGGAGAAGTCCCTGCTTCTCCCACCAACTTCAAAGGTCAAGGTAATGTAGCTTGGCTTAGCTTGGCTTCGTTCGTTCTCAATCTCCCGCTTCCAAACCCCTTAATGGGCTTAAGTAGAAGAATGTAGCCGAGAGAACGGAATGCGCTGTCGTAGTTTACAGCTTGACTGCGATTTGTGCACCTTTCGGTCCAACACATCCGACTTCAGCAAACATTTTTTGAGTACCGGGTTAGCATTCCCTCTTCGATCCCTTCTCCTTAGCCAGTCTGCCATGCTGCAGCCTGTTATCCAGGATCACCGCGTGGAGGTGTAGAAGGGTCTTGGCAGCTCTAGTTCGCTGGCCCTGACGCTAGCAGTCAGCTATGGGTTGCTGACCACTGCAGCTCATGCGCTGCTCAGCATCTTGATCCCATATAACAAACGATACAGAAACTGTTGTTTATATGGTTTCGACAAGTATTAACATAATTTATTTAGATTAAGCCTAACCTTGGACTAGTTTCGAATGTGCAACTATTCCAATGGTTAATTATGTGCGTTCCTCTATTCTCATAGTCAGCGTTACAAATATTATGTTGTTAATATTTATTATTGCTTGGTTTTAATGGCTTTCCGTTCCTATGGAATATAGTCGTCCATCCCCAACTACATTTTAAACAATTAAACAGTTGCTAACACTTTTTTCAAATTGACACATACCATGTTTGTTAGAGACATATAATCATGTTTTGTTAATGACGAATGGCATGTTTTATTAGTCGCATTTGTCATATGTTATTAGTCGCATATGTCATGTGAATACGGACAAATAACATGATATATCAGTGACATCTGACATGTATACTTATTAACATATATCATTTTTAGTTAGTGACATATAGTGTGTTTTACTAATTAATTAGAAAAACATTCATGCAGATAAATAATTAGTTAACGAAAATGAGGCAGAAAGTTAAACACTCTAAACAAATCTAATCAAACAAGTCTAATCAAACAGTCTAAACAAAGTCTAAACAAGCAGTTTAAACAAACAAAAAAGCAGCTAGATAATTTAACAAACTCATAAGGTAGGCAGATGATTAAAATAATAGACAAACGGCTTTAAAATTAAACAGACCAAGAAGCAGATAATTAAACAGAAGAAAAGGCAGATAATTAAACAGAAGAACAGGCAGATAATTAAACAGAAAACAGGACGATAATTAAAGATAAGACAGACAGATAACTAAACAGATGGCAGGAAGATAATTAAACAGAAGACAGGCATAAACGTACACCGGACAAACACCCAAATAATTAAACCAATAGACAAAAAGTAATCATAAATAATAAAATATAATTGTTCTTAACTCCACTAAACTTCATTATACTGGTTTAGAAGGCTCTACAGAGTCTGTACACTAAAAGTTTATTTCACTCAACCTGTACTAAAAATAACTGTGAGCATCAATCTATTTTTAATGCATTAAATGATCCTGCCTGCACCACATCCTGTGGCAATGCCTTCCAAGCATTCACCACTTTCTGACTAAAAAAATCATTCCTTACGTCTAAAATTCCTATTCTTAAATCTAACTTGAAGTACCAACATCAGATGTGAAACAACTGACGACACAAATCTGTTGCCAGACCAAAAATAAAATTAAAAGAAATTGTGCTCGCACAGGAGACACTTTTGTCGAGGATGGAGTGTTTGTAGCCAGTTTCCTCCCTCGCTGCTTTTCCTTCCTTAACGGATTGAACCCTAAAACATTTTGTTGTTATTAGCTTTTCTACTCATCTATTCGGCTAAAATAAAGCAATTTCGAAGAACATAAAAACGAAACTTGAAATGTTAAGTGAACAATTTAGGACGTAGAAAATCAAAACCAGCAATTTGCTCTAATCACACAAGAGTGTCAGAAAAACACCACCCACGCCTGGAGCCTAATTGCTCGCAAGCAGCGGATTTCCCAGTGTGAAGGTAGCAATGCTGAACCACATCTCTTAAATAGGACACGGGTAAATGCAAGAAAACATTGCCGGTTTGTAAATGTATTACAACTCGCAGTATATCCTGGCGACACCTTACTGGCTGTAACAAAGCGATATAATAGACACGATGGGCGGAGCTTTCCCAAATAGTTTTTAAGACTTAGAGAAGACATCCCTTTATATAAAACATGTGAAATAAATTAGAAATTGAAACGTTATTAGTCATTTTTGATTTTAACTTAGTGGCATGTCAGCAAACGCAGGAATCGGCAAAGTGAATGTATCAGTTACTATTGCAAAGATATGCTGATTGCGTCCTACCTAACACAGCCTAGAAATCAGGTCAATTGGTAGCTAGGAGACGTTCATTAGAGCGCTATGTTTTCTCATAGCCAACTAGCCACAAATTAAACACGCTTTCCTTGGCGGAGAGTGTTAAATTCCAAGCTCTCAAAGTGTGTTTCAAATGTTATTTCAAGGCAGTTTTGTTTAGTTTTGTGATTGCGATTTGTATGTTATTATTTTATTGAGTTGCGTGAAGTTGTGTCAAATTTCGTGTTATAATATCAGTAAATGTTTTAGATTTCACTGAAAATATCGTAGAAAATCTGACATGCTTTTGATATGAACAATGATTCTTTCGATTCAGTTGACTTTTTTTGGCAAAAAATTGTTATTGATGCTTTGTCTTATGAGAAAAAGTGCATCTGAAAGAAAATATAGCAATTCCAAAATCAGATGTTTCATTGAAGGATGAAAAATATACAAGAACTTTTAAATAAAACGGTACTTGGAATACAGATGGTTAATAGAAAACAAAATAAAAGAAACGTATCAATGCTAGTATTGCCTAATGTTTGGTGGAGATGAATCTCGAAGTACTTCTTCTTCTTCTTCTTCTTCGTTCGTTCTCAATCTCCCACTACCAAACCCTGAAAGGGTAAGTAGCAGAATGTAGTCCAAAGAACAGAATCCGACTTCAGCAAGCATTTTTTGAGTACCGGGTTAGCATTCCCTCTTCGATCCCTTCTCCTTAGCCAGTCTGCCCTTCTGCAGCCTATTATACAGGATCACCGCGTGGAGGTGTAGAAGGGTCTTGGCAGCTATGGTTCTCTGGCACTGACGATAGCAGTCAGCTAGGGGTCGCTGACCACTGCAGCTCATGCGCTACTCAGCATCTTGATCCGAATCGTGAAGTACAAACGGGCATTGGATATTAATAAAGCTTCAAAATACTCAACTGACAAATTGCACATTGAAGAGGCTAAGACTTTTCACATGCTGGGAAGAAACAGAACTGATTTTACATTTTATAAAGTGCTTGCATTCAAGCTGCTAAACATAACTGTAATATTTTGAGTAATCGAAAAGTTGTAGGATGTCTCATTGCTGTGGTGTGTCATTTAGGAAAAACAAAAACAGGCTTTCAGTGGACACAATGATATCGTAGATTCTCTCAATAAAGGAAATTCATTTTAAATTATAAATTTGCTTGTCTTTTAAAAAGGATTAAGAAAGGACCATTTACAAAGCAGCATGGTGGTTAAGGGAATTTTGTCTGATATTCAGAATGATTTATCAATTTAGTGGCTGCCGACATAAATAAGACAATTCGAAGTGAAATAAATGAGACAAGTTTTGTGTCGATTCAAGGGGATACAACTACTGACGTCTTCAGCATTATTGTTTGGTATGTTCAGTGCAAAAATATTGACGAACGTTTTATGAGATTTGTTGCTGTTTCTAGAGACACAATTGCCGAGGGGATGGGAAATAGTATTTTTCCGTCATGTAAAAATATAATTTGGCGGTAAAACGTATTTGCCATAGATTATTTTTTTTTGTTTCACGTTCGCCTTATTTCTCTGTTTCCCCAGGTGGTGTGCGTTGCACTTTGGTTTTTATATTGCGCCTGTCGGCCCAATGGATCCGACTTCAGCATGAATGTAATGTAATAGTCTGCTTCTCCTGCATTTTCCCAGAGTTTGCTTCCCCGGAGTAACGGCGGTGCTGTGATGGGGATCGAACCGAGCACCTTCTGGTTGCGAGCCGTATCACTTAACTACTAGCCAACGCCGTCCCCATCTGTCATAGATATGATGGAGCATCGGATATGGCCAACTGTCGCGGGGGAGAGCAAGCCATCATCAGTTGAAAATATCCGAAGACAATTTTTTTTGCAACTTTTAAGGAAATGGGAAAATGGAATACACCCGTAAAGTGCCATGAAAGGGCCGTGACTGTAACCATCTTTCGTAGCAAGCATAAAATAAAATGGGACAACGATGTGGGAGAGAGTAACAGTTCAAACCCAATCCACCAGCTACAAAGATACCAGAAAACTGCAATCTTCCGCATGAGAACGAGCAGACTACTGGGCCACCTATATCGGCTCAAAATCTCCCAAATAAATAAATATCCATGTGGGACAGGAGTCCAGACCCCTGAGCATGTACACTATAGGGTCACAGCTCAGACCTTAAAAGGACTGTGGAATTTATCCTGGCGATAGGACTGTGGACTCCATCCTGGCGATAGGACTGTGGACTTCCTCCTGGCGAAAGGACTGAAGATATAGAACGATAAAGAAAAACCTGAGCGCAGAAGAAGTGTAACTGGTATGCGCACCAACTGGACTTGGTGCTATCACAGTGGTAAAACAATTAAGGACGTACATTTTGTAAATCTGCAATCTTACTACATTTCATTGCCTTTTCAATATATCTGCATTGTGTGTAAAAGGTACATCGACAGCATGGGTTTCAACTTCTTCATCCATCGCAAACAAGATGGAACTACAATTCACGTCCCGTATCAACCATTGAATACCATTACCAAGAGTTACGAAATGCCATGACCTAGGTAACTGAATCTGATGACTGGGATCCAGAGTATATCAATTGTACAATTGGTCTTCTGAGATTATTAGATTTTTTAATATTTACATTTTTATTGTGCTTGTTCTGTAAAATGTGTGACTTCATCGAATATTTGTTCAGCATTTCCGTGCACACACGTGATGTAAGCGTATGCATCAGTGAAAAAAAGATTGTCAAATGAAATATTTCGTCTCCACGTGTAGAGAAGGTTTTCACGAGTGCCTTCAAGAGAGTATGATGTGGAACAAAAACTATCAAGAAGACTTCCAACCGCAGCGTTTTGTTGGAAATCACAAACGCGTTGCATTTGTTGAACTCTTAAACCATGCACAATTTCCGCACTCCAAACAATATTTTCCTGGCAGTCAATTTCAAAAGCTTAAAAGAACATACCCTAAGGCGTTTAACTTGATAGCACTTCACGATGAGCTGGTAAATAGTTACAACTCAGACGACAAAGCCAAACTATGCATTGAATTATTGGGTTTATTTGTAGATAACGACCTCCAAACATTGTATCAACAGGCGATCAAGGTGTCACTGATTTTCAGTATTTCAATGAGATCGGATGCTACAGAACGTTCAATAAGTACATTGAAAGGAATTAATTCTCACCTGTTCTATTGTTTGTCAAATAATAGTCTAATCTTGCAACTGTTTTAATAGACATTGAACTTTTTTGTAAATGTGATCAAAATCACGTGTTAAAGGAGAGGCTGATAGTGAAACAAAGACAATTACAACGGACTTACAAGAAAACGAAGACAATTGTGCAGAAGTACGTCGACAGCATGGGTTTCAGCTACCTCAGTCAGCACAAACAGGAAGTACGTCGACAGCATGAGTTTCATCTACCTCAGTCAGCATACACAGGAAGTACGTCGACAGACTGGGTTTCAGCTACCTCAGTCAGCACAAAGAGGAAGTTATTTTCAACAATTCTTCGACGTCGTTAATTGTGATGATAAGTTCAGGACTCAACTTACCATACAATGACTGCTTACTTGGTAGGAAGAATGGGCACTGCATCTCCACGCAACATTTTTGTAGACACAACAAACTACTATGATGTTGTTGAGTAGCAATGAGCAAGTTTACTCATTCGTGTGCACTTAAAATGGCGTTCAGCAGCGGATTGCAGACGCTTTCCTCACATCCAGAGCATGCTGGTGAAGGTGGTCCGATGTCCTTCAACCGGATGTGCCATGCTTGGCTTTATCTGCGTGTCACTAACGACTACGGGGATCACGTCGATCTTCCACCCCGTGAACCAGACTGCCATGGAACAGCCTGTTTCTGTGGACAATTGCCTGGAAGTGATATGGAGGTATTGGTCAGTTTTTGATGCAGGCTTCATTTAAATTGTTGTTCTTATCGATTCGTGCCGAATTGTCTTGCAGTTTCATTGGCAGCGGATTACAGTGGTCCTCGTGGCTGTAGTGCAATGCGAGGCTCCTCAGTAACCTCACCACCATTGGAATCACAGTATATAGTTGGTCAGACTGCTGTGGCACAACCAGGAATATGAGTGAGGACGTTAGACAGGGTCTTAGTCATTATATTTCCTCCTTCTCCTCGTTGTCTTTATTTTTCTTCTGCAATCATTGCTCACTTGGACTGGAATTTTGGATTCTATAATAAATTCTCCTGTCCAGTTCAGAGTGTATATATCACTGTGCAGTTTCTTCTCGAGAGGCGTCAGCATGGGCTCCATCATTCTTCTCAGATCTGTGTACTTGGGACAGTCCTAAAGTGCATGTGCTGCTGGGATGTTTGCCAGACAACAGGATCATAGGCTGGGATGTTTGCCAGACAACAGGATCATAGGCTGGGATGTTTGCCAGACAACAGGATCATAGGCTGTGATGATTGCTAGACAACAGGATCATAGGCTGGGATGTTTGCCAGATAGCAGGATCATAGGCTGTGATGTTTGCCAGACAACAGGATCATAGGCTGTGATGTTTGCTAGACAACAGGATCATAGGCTGGGATGTTTGCCAGACAACAGGATCATAGGCTGTGATGTTTGCTAGACAACAGGATCATAGGCTGGGATGTTTGCCAGACAACAGGATCATAGGCTGTGATGTTTGCTAGACAACAGGATCATAGGCTGGGATGTTTGCCAGATATCAGGATCATAGGCTGTGATGTTTGCCAGACAACAGGATCATAGGCTGTGATGTTTGCTAGATAGCAGGATCATAGGCTGGGATGTTTGCCAGACAACAGGATCATAGGCTGTGATGTTTGCCAGACAACAGGATCATAGGCTGTGATGTTTGCTAGATAGCAGGATCATAGGCTGGGATGTTTGCCAAACAACAGGATCATAGGCTGTGATGTTTACCAGACAACAGGATCATAGGCTGTGATGTTTGCTAGATAGCAGGATCATAGGCTGGGATGTTTGCCAGACAACAGGATCATAGGCTGTGATGTTTGCCAGACAACAGGATCATAGGCTGGGATGTTTGCCAGACAACAGGATCATAGGCTGTGATGTTTGCTAGATAGCAGGATCATAGGCTGGGATGTTTGCCAGACAACAGGATCATAGGCTGTGATGTTTGCCAGGCAACAGGATCATAGGCTGTGATGTTTGCTAGATAGCAGGATCATAGGCTGGGATGTTTGCCAGACAACAGGATCATAGGCTGTGATGTTTGCTAGATAGCAGGATCATAGGCTGGGATGTTTGCCAGACAACAGGATCATAGGCTGTGATGTTTGCCAGACAACAGGATCATAGGCTGTGATGTTTGCTAGATAGCAGGATCATAGGCTGGGATGTTTGCCAGACAACAGGATCATAGGCTGTGATGTTTGCCAGACAACAGGATCATAGGCTGTGATGTTTGCTAGATAGCAGGATCATAGGCTGGGATGTTTGCCAGACAACAGGATCATAGGCTGTGATGTTTGCCAGACAACAGGATCATAGGCTGGGATGTTTGCTAGATAGCAGGATCATAGGCTGGGATGTTTGCTAGATAGCAGGATCATAGGCTGGGATGTTTGCCAGACAATATGAACATAGGCTGGGATGTTTGCTAGATAGCAGGATCATAGGCTGTGATGTTTGCCAGACAATATGAACATAGGCTGTGATGTTTGCTAGATAGCAGGATCATAGGCTGGGATATTTGCTAGACAATATGAACATAGGCTGTGATGTTTGCTAGATAGGAGGATCATAGGCTGGGATGTTTGCTAGATAGCAGGATCATAGGCTGGGATATTTGCTAGACAATATGAACATAGGCTGTGATGTTTGCTAGATAGCAGGATCATAGGCTGGGATGTTTGCCAGACAATATGAACATAGGCTGTGATGTTTGCTAGATAGCAGGATCATAGGCTGTGATGTTTGCTAGATAGCAGGATCATAGCCTGGGATGTTTGCCAGACAATATGAACATAGGCTGTGATGTTTGCTAGATAGTAGGATCATAGGCTGTGATGTTTGCTAGATAGCAGGATCATAGGCTGGGATGTTTGCCAGACAATATGAACATAGGCTGTGATGTTTGAAAGACAACAGGATCATAGGCTGGGATGTTTGCCAGACAATATGAACATAGGCTGTGATGTTTGCCAGACAACAGGATCATAGGCTGTGATGTTTGCTAGATAGCAGGATCATAGGCTGGGATGTTTGCTAGATAGCAGGATCATAGGCTGGGATGTTTGCCAGACAATATGAACATAGGCTGTGATGTTTGCCAGACAACAGGATCATAGGCTGGGATGTTTGCCAGACAATATGAACATAGGCTGTGATGTTTGCCAGACAACAGGATCATAGGCTGGGATGTTTGCCAGACAATATGAACATAGGCTGTGATGTTTGCCAGATAACAGGATCATAGGCTGGGATGTTTGCTAGATAGCAGGATCATAGGCTGGGATGTTGCCAGATAGCAGGATCATAGGCTGGGATGTTTGCCAGATAGCAGTATCATAGGCTGGCGGTAACCTATCTTTAATTTGGTAAACAGTTGATGTCTTATGATGTGACCAGTTCAGAGACGTAGTATGATAAGTTCATTTCTGAACAGTTGGTGATGTCCGTTCATCTGCGTGGCATATAGGGCATTCTTTCTCCCACTTTACATTGTAATGCACTTTTATTATGGCTTTCGCTTCTTCATAGTTAACCAAGTGTTCTTTCTGTATCAGTTTGGCTAGACTGTCGGCCTCCTCATTTACATTGATGTTACAGTGCCACTGTATCACTGCTTTCTGGAACCCATAAGATATTTTCGCCACAGGTTTTCCTACATTCGGCTAAGTCAGTATTCTTGTTAGGCCAAATATGCAGCACAGCGCATGAGATGACAGCAGCCAGCTATGAGTAGCTGGCTGCTTGCATCAAGGTCAGCCAACCATCAGATCTGACGATGAGCCTATCCCACCTGCAAGCGTTTACCCTGGAAACAGATTGCAATAGTTTAGTTTGGCTTAGAGAATGGACATCGCAGTGAGATGTCGAACACGGTAACTCCCCCAGGACAGCTGAAACCGCATCCTCGCTGTAAACTGTGACAGAGTTTGCTGGGTGGTCTCGAGGTAAGTCGTCGGCCTCGGGTACTGGATTTTACGGTTCAAATCACGGTGGAGACCGGGGTTTGTTGACGTGGACTTGCATTTTCCCCGGATCTCTAGGTAGTAGAGATCGGACGCATGTGTTCCGTGTCGCGCACGATAAAAAAAAACAGTTGGAAATCGAAAAGAGTAGGCGTAATAGCCGCTGTCCGGGCAAAAGTCAAAATTATGTTTAAAATCTACCCAATCTATTACTGGATCCTCGCCGGTGTTACGTAGTTCGTCCATTGTGCTGAGATTCTCCAAAAATATTTAGAGGAACAGCGCACTTATGGGTTAAACCGTGTGCAATGTCGTGATTCCTCTGCTAAAGGTTAGAGGCGAGGGCTTGACTTTATCGACACGGTTTCCCCATATGGATCAGTCTCTCTCAGCAGAATGGTACAACCCCCCCCCCCCCCACCCCCCTTCCCCTCGCCGAGAGTATCGTCTCGGGTTTCCCTATATGGGCCAGTCTCTCTCAGCAGAGCAGTAGACCAAACACACTAAATCAGACAGACAAGACAGACAAGACAGACCAGACGCACACACACACCCACTAGACCAGACAGACTAGACAAGACAGGACAGACTGGTCAAGACAAGACAGAACAGACCAGACCAGACTGACCTGATCAATCCAGGCCTGACCATACTAGACGAGCCCAGTTTAGACAAACCAAACAGACTAGGCAGACCAGGCCTAGTAGACAAGACAGACAACAGACAGACCAATCTGCCGAGGCAGAACAGAAAAAACACATAATAAATAAAACTGGTGGACAGACCAAACAGACAGACATACAGATTTACAAGACCAGATAGATAGTATAGGTTTAGACAAACACTCGAGAACGGCAGATCAAGCAGGTCAGACATACACACACACCAGACAAGCAGACGGGCATGAACAAAAAAAGCAAGGAGACCAGACAGACATACGAGATAGATAGACATAGAGGCAAACAAAACGTCATATCAGACAGACCATTCAGACATACATAGCAGATCAGCCAAATGGACCAGACCAAAACACAAACTAAATTGGCACTCACCCTTGTCCTAATGGACAAACTGAAACAGACAGACATCGTGACACGCAGAACAAGCACAGTGTGGTGTCTGTCTTGTCTAGTGTGTCTGGTTTTTTGGTCTTTCTCCCTGTTAGTCGGTCAGGCTAGTAAGTACGTCTGTTCTGTTTAGTTTGTATGTTTATCTGTTTGTCTGGAATCTGTGTCTGCCTGTACTATATGTCTGCCCACCCGAACTGTCTGACCACATGGATGCAAGTTGTGTCTATCTAGTGTAGTCTGGTCTAGTCTTTTTGTCTGCATGTATGTCTGATCGGTATGTCCTATATGTATAGCTGGTCTATCTGGTATGTCTGTCAACTCTGTACATTTTGTGTGTCCAGTATGTCCGTCTATCTCTCTTTTCTGGTCTTGTCTGCCTATTTTGGTTGGCCTGCTGTGATCAGTCTGTCTAAACTAACTTGTCTGTCTAGTCGCAATTTGACATACTTACCTAACTTAACTTTTATGCTTTATACTTGTTTAGAAGACTGAAGAGCCTGTATACAACCAATTTCTTGGAGGGTGGTTAACCGATGTGTGAGTCCATCTTAATAGACTCAAACATTAGAGCAAAGTAGACTCGCAGCCTGTAAGACACCACCTATGCTGCTCTTAGTAAATCACCTAATTATAACTGGTGTTATGCCATGTCACACAGTTAGTCACCTATTACGACATGCTCTCTGTGGGACAATGGTGATATTCTTGTCATTGTCATACCCAAGGACCCCGGTCGACCACTCGAGTAGTCTGTCACATTCATAAACCAGACAGACAAGTAAACAACCGCAAGGACAAACACTTAAAAATTACTCAGAAAAAATGTACATAAAACAACGGAACAAAAACATATTTGTTTTGCTACTTATCAAGATGAACAACTGATTTGCAAAACAAAAAATGTAAACGTAACACACTACAACTATGTAGTATATTTGAATTGCTGACCAATCCAGGCCTGACCAGGTATACAGGTATACAGACTGATGAGAAAATCCCGTTTGTCCCTGCAGTCGCCGCATAGTGTAAAGGCTACGTTTTTATTTGTCCTCCGTTTGAAAGAGCTGGTGTGCATCACTGAAGCTTTAAGCGGATACCTTCATTGTCAGAATGTCAATATCCATACAACTCGGCCAGCCGCTATTTCTTCTTTACTGGCTATTAAGACTCGCATTTGCTGGGTATTACAATGAGCTCACGAACGGGTATATTTGGAGATCAAAGAACGACCTACTTTAGATCAATCATTCCGTTCATTAATTAATTGGACACCCACCCACTCATGAATGAAACATCAGACGGTGAGGCTGAGGCGAGGAATTATAACGAGTTAGGGAGGGGCGCATGGGAGAGCAGTTAGTGTGCTGGGTATCAATACATAATGTTTCCTGCAATTGTAAGTAACAATGCGTGCTCTCAGAAAGAGGATCTTTAACTCTTTTGTGAGTTTTTCCTCTAGACCAGTGCTCTTCAGCCTTTTTTATACCTGGCGCCCACTTTTATAACTTTCGTGAGGGTACATTTTTCTTACAGATCAGGTCAGGTCATCCCGTAATCGGCGAGGTCGTTGGGACACACTTAAGGACATCCTCACAACACCACGCCACCCTTCTCTGTCAGCGGCGGCTGCCTATGCCTCTTCTGGTCGGAGATTGATCCATTCTTTTATGTTGTCCTCCCATCTCTTTTTTGGGACGTTCTCTTCGTCGTCTACCTTGCACCCTTCCGTAGAAGGATTATATTTGCAAGACCATTTGATCTCGATATGTGACCGCACCAAGCGAATTTCCCCCTCTTGACAGTTGCCAAGAGGTCTTCAAAATGCCCTATTGCTGTTGTAATTCTATTTCGTATTTCCTCATTTGCAACTCGATCTTAGCACGTGACGCTCAAAAGTCTTCGGAAACATCTCATCTCCAAGGCGTGCACCAATCGCTGAAGGCCAGCTGTAGCTGTCCATATCTCACAAGCATCTTACAGCCCACTAAATTCTAAATTGAAGAAAACTCTGCGCTTGTCAACCAAGTCTGAATAGTTTTTGATGTTTTTAATCATAATGTAGCATCATGTCCTTTGCAGAACGTCGCTACAATCACAGCCAGTCTGAAAGACACCCGATTTTTTACCAAATCTCTAGCGTGCTTCCGAGTCATGCCCAAGCATTTCTTGACATCTTGGTGTATCGTCTTCTTGGTCTGCCTCTGACTCTCTTTCCCGGAACCATATCTTCCATTACTGTTTTGCATTTTAAAGTATTTCAATTTTATTTTTATTATGAAATTTATTAACCAGTTTAAACTATTTTCGAATAACTGTATTTTTCTTTATATCGGTCCACTGTATTCTGAGGTCCTCTCTATAACATTTCGACTCAAAGGACTCGAGGTTTGAGTAACTGTCCATGTTTCACAGCCGTATATTGCCATGTGAAAAACACAGGTTCTCAAAATTGTCACTTTTGTTGGTTTGCTAGTATTCTGTGATAGTATCTTCATGTTGTGTTTTTAATACAGCATGTAATAATTCTGCTACCGCCCTCTGAAAACAATAAACGCCCATCAGTGAGCCGTGGCGCCCAGGTTGAAAAGCACTGCTCTAGAGGAATACTGGATCAGAAGAGAACATGTTGACACCGATTCGTTGGTGTGTAGGTTCGTATCGATTATCTTATTCAGTAGGGACGATTATGTTTAAAGTTAAAGTTAATCGCAGTCAGGCTAGAGGAGCTCAGGGGGGAAATGGAATTGGCATACTGGAACATTTCAAAAATGGCGTAAATTGTGACTTTAGAACCGGAGTCTCAAACTCGCAGCATGAGTGAGGGCCGCATGAGGAGGCGTTGAATGGGTCACAGGTCGCGTGTGAAGTTGAATGAGTCATGGAGCGCATGTGAAGTTGATTGGGTCACGGGTCACATTTGAAGTTGATTGGATCGCAGGTCGCACGAGAAGTTGAATGGGTTAAGGGTCGCCTGAGAAGTTGAAAGGGTCACGGGTCGCATGAGAAGCTGAAAGGGTCACTGGTCGTATGAGAAGCTGAAAGGGTCACTGGTCGCATGCGAAGCTGAAAGGGTTACTGGTCGCATGAGAAGCTGAAAGGGTGTACAATTCGCATGAGAAGTTGAATAAATCATGGGTTGAATTTGAAGATGATTATGTCACGGGTCGCAAAAGAAGTTCAATGGGTCACGGGTCGCAAGAGAAGTTCAATGGGTCACGTTGCACATTAGAAGTGGGTGAGTGAAAGCTCAACCCCTAATACAGATCTGTATTATCCTTTCTCTCTTCGATAATCTAGGAAACATTTATGTAGACCACGTCATAAACATTTGTGCTCGCCGCTTCTGTCGGGACATTGGCCTTTGACAACCCTCCTTCAGCCCGTTCGGTCTTGAACTGTCATTTCTGACTCTTTCCTGTTGAGTTCCAAGGACCAAAAATAATTTTCCCAGTCTCTTCTCCAAGTGTTTCTTGGTCTACCGCTCTTCCTGTCCTCTGTGAATTCCATGTCATGTCCTGGTTACAGCCTACTGCATATAAAGGCCTTCTCACCTACGAAGAAATCCCTGTGAAACAGTACATTCCAAGGCTGACAAAATAACGAAACTCGCTTGTGTCAACTATCAGTAAAACTATAATAGCGTTTTCAGGAAATGACGTTGGATAAGCAGTTGGTTTCAGGGCTGGATTCTGTGACCGGATCACTCTCAACAAATATTTGTTGTGTTTTGTACCGTGACTTTGTTTTATTTCTCTGTGTTGTGCATGGATAGATTATAAACGTTTGGACAATATGAGTTCCGTTATTTAGTCGGCCTTCGAATGTGACGTTTCAAAGAAGGCTTGTACCCAAAGTAGGCCGTGGCCTGTCTGGTCATGTTTGATGGTGATTTCCGTAGGGTGCGTCCTAATCAAGCCCATGTTCTCCGTTTAATCTGTTGCTCCACATGTTGTTATTAGTTTATTTCCCCTAAGGTCTTCAATCCTCCCCAGGTTTTGCTACCTTATATATATTTCTCTCTATAAATATGTTTTAACGAGTGGCTGGACTTTCCTCTGTATTGTCTTGAGCACCGGGGTAAGGTTGGCGTTAGTGTCACTGGTCTAGTTTCTTGCTTCTCTGACGATCATCATCGATTCGTCTTTGAGAATATACTTATCTCCAACATGGGTTGCCTGCAACCACATGGGATTAATATCTTCCATACCTTTTCTTAAAACCTCATACTAGCCCCCATATATTTGTCTTCCTTTGCCCCCCCTCCCCCGCCGTTCTTCTATCACTTATTGTTCCCCCCTCCTCCTATTTTAATCTCATTCCCTCCCGGCTTATATCACCTTCTTTTTGTTCTCCCACCTGGGTCACTATTTGGCCATTTCCATATTTTGCCACCACTAGCTTTTCCGGCGCATTCCCCCTCACTTCTTACGCTCTCCTGGCCACTTCATTTGACCGCTCCCCTTCATATTCAGTCAAGCATCTGGCCCAACCGGTCGCTTAGACAGACTGGGTCTACTTTCAGACAATTTTTTCCTTATATGTTGATTTCTTAGTTCAGAATTATTGTCCCTGATGATGGCCTATTGGTCGTAACGTAGGTTTTGTTTGTGTTCCCGTCTCGGTGCGGTATCTGACCATACCCATATTTAAATTTTGATTAAACTCAACCTTAATCAACTTTTACATTGTATTTCATGTTTTATTCCCTCTGAAATGCCTTTGTTGTTCTCTGAGGTTCTACTTTGTACAGAAGTTCTAATTTGACATTGGAATTGAACAATCTTAACTTGATATTAGTCTTTATTGCCCTGGATTTTCATATATTTTCCAGTAACATGAATGCTGTCCTTGCCTTTACAAATCTAGCCCTTACATCTGTTTCTCTGCCATCTGAAGTATCAATGGTGCTGGCCAAATATTGAAATATGCCACCATTTTCCAGTGTCTCACATCCGAGTATGACTTGCTATTTGCTTAACGTCTTTTTTTTTGAAACAGCGTGATTTTCTTCATGTTAATATTCCGTCCCAGTTTTACTGAATGTTTCCTCCTCGTATTTAGTTTATCTTTCTTCTGGCTATTGCTCTGTGACAGAAATACCAAGTCGTCTGAAGTCTAAATTCTCTTTTAAAGACAGACCACATGTATTGTATTATGAATTATCTCCTAAATGTTCGATCAGACATCCCGCTACTTAACAAATGCTTGTTTCAGCTTTAGAAGTGTATCATCTTTCATTTTTATAGCCACATCATGTAGCTTTGCCGTCCACTGCATAATATTGCCGTTAACATTATTGCTCTGTTTGCACAGGAAATAAACTTCAAACTCAAGCTCAATACAGATATAGAATTTCGCGCATATTTGCAAAACATTTTTTGCTAACATGTCTGGTCGTTCTGTTTTGGACAATGTCATTTTACAAGCGTCGCTCCTAGGCAAAATTATTTGTAATTGTTGTTCGAGGGGAAGTTAGTAAGTAAGTCACACAAATTTTCTAAAAGGTGTCATTATATGGCAGCCTCATCCAACTCAGTGATTGCTGTATGTAGCAGACGTTAGGTGTCGCACGCGCGCAGCAGAGCAACAACATGGCGTCCGTGCTCAGAGTATTCAATAAATGTACATAATGCTGTTGTGCGCTTTTTTACGGAAGTGTAGGGCAGGAAGGGGGGTCGGTGACGGGGGTCCTTCTTCTTCTTCTTCTTCATCGTACGCAGTCAGACAGTAACCATTATTTTTTCGAAAAAAGCAGCCGTCATCCTGAGGCTGTCGACACTGCCATAGAGCTTGTGTAGTGTTGCCACTGGTGATGGCCACATCTGCTTTCTCTGATCCTCGTATGTCGGGCAGTTTTGCAGCAAATGCTCAGCGTTCATTTTGCCGGTACCACACGGGCATTCGTCAGTGCCACCTATCTTCAATTTGTTGAATAGGTGGTACCCGAGTCTATTGTGGCCAGTGCGAAGTCTCAAGACCACGACCTGCTCTTTTCTGTTCAACTGGTAATAGGCATCGTTTTTGGTGTAGCCAGTATGTTCGGTTTCCCATTTGGTCATGTATCTAGCTCTAATAAGCCGTTTTGACTCTTCGTATGTCATACTAGTATCAGGTTGTGGTAGTTTTGCACCTTCTTTTGCCAGTCTGTCTGCCTCCTCGTTGCCTTGGATGTTGCAGTGAGATGGAATCCACTGCACCACTACTCTTTTTTGGTGCGGCCTGCTGTCATAGTTGACTGAGTACTGCTCTTAATTCATTACGTTCAGTATTTTTCTGGCTTTTCAGTGCTGTGACTACGGCCAAGGCATCTGTAAGCAGGACTATGTGGCTTTCATTCCTTTTACCTGTCACCATTTCTTCCACTGCCGCCATCAGTGCCTATGCCTCCGCCCTGAAATTGCTTGTGTATTTTCCAGTGGCGAATGACAGTGTTATTTTTCTGCCATTTGGTAGGCTCAGGAATGCTCCTGCCCCTCCGTTCTGTGTTGTATTTGTTACGGAACCGTCGGTGTATGCATGGGTCCAGTCCATGCTTGGGTAGTTTTCCGTAATGAAACTCAGGGTAGTATCTCTTCTTTCTTTTTCAGACTGGCAGTTTTTGTTTCTAATACCTGGTATATTTTCTACCACCTCTGGAAATATATGCTGCCTCCAGGTAGGTTTTCGTACAGTAGGGATGGGCTTTGGTGTGGTTAGTGCGTTCATGGGGTTTTCGTGCATCTTTGCTTTGGCTATTTCTGCAAAGTTTCTTCGCTTTAGCTTCCCATTTCCGAAATTGTTTAGTCTCTGGTGCATTGGGTAGTCAGTCAGTCTTCTGAGTTTCTCTGATTGCAGCTGGGCTCTGCAGTCTCTTCTGTCGGCCATGGATTGCAGTTTTGTAATCTTTTCAAGTTCTACAATTGGCGTTGACTTCATGCCTCCTGTTATAACTCTTATGGCTTGGTATTGGAGTTTGCTAACTTTATCGAAGTTCGCCTTTGCTGCTGTTGTCCATGCCGCAATACCATACTCGAGAACTGGTCTCACTCTTCCAGTGTACAGTTTCTTTAGTATGCTTTCGTCTGCTCCCCAGCTTGTGCCAGCAAGTTTCCTCATGATTGCCATTCTTTCTCTGGCTCTCATTCGGTTTCTCTCGATCTGACTTTTCTATGTCATGCACCGATCAAATGTGACTCCCAGATAGTTTGGGTTGTCGTTTGGCTGAAGGTATTTTCCGTTTAGACTTAATTTGGTGTTTTGGGGTTTGATTGATAGCGAGAATATTGCACATGTGGTTTTGTCTTCGTTTATTTTGACCAGCCATGAGTTCGCCCACTCTTCCAGCGATGTTAGGGCCTGCTGCATCCGATTTCTTGCTATGGTGAGATTCTTTTCAGAGGTCCACATAGCCAGATCGTCTGCAAACATTGAGCTATGAACTCTTCTTGGTATATTCTCTGTAATATCATTTATATACACCAGGAAGAGTGTGGGTGACAGTACTCCCCCTTGGGGTACTACCTGCTCAAGTGTCACCTTTTTGCTCATCTGCCCTTGTACTTGGACTCTGGCCGTTCTGTTTTTGATTTAGTGGTTGATCTACTTGTACATTCTCCCACAAACTTCACTTCTTCTTAGCTTGACTCTAAGTCCATCTTTCCAGACTTTGTCAAATACCCTTTCCAGGTTCACTCAAACCGCTACTGTATGCTTTTGCTCCTGGTAGGCATCTTCTATTTCCTGGGCTATGAGGATGACCTAGTCTTCAGTGGATCTGTGCTGTCTAAAGCCTGCTTGCTGTGGAATTAGTATCGGTTTTTCTTCCAGATGCCACATCAGTATGGTGTTTATCATACGTTCCAACAGTTTGCCGACACAGCTCAGTAGGCTGATAGGCCTGTATACATTTGGATCGGTTTTGTCTTTTCCTTTCGACGGGGGTCAAAGAAACGTTTAGCCAAGAATTTTTATAAAGATATTCTTCTTGTTTACAATATCGTTTCGGATGAAGTGTTAAAGACAACAAATGAGGTCTCATTTTTGGAAAGTGGGAATGATTGATTTTCTACCTTTGCTACTGAAAGTCAGGTTCTCATTATTTGCTGGGTAGATTAGATCACATTACAGCTGTAAAAGACAGGAGTCACCACTAGGATATTTGTGTCAATCTGATTCAATCATCCCCGACCTAATAAACTATTGCAGCGTTAACTCTATTTGTGCGTCCTCCTATCCGTGCATTTGTCTGTCTATCCACCCATCCGCTATCCTATCCATTCACCCATCCATTTATCCATTCCATCGTCTACCTATCCATCTGTTCGTTTGTCCTTCCACTCATCTATTAACCATCCACTCTTCCATCCACCCATCCGACCGTGTAACCCTCCAAGCGCCCTATGTTTGATTCCCTAATCTTCAGACTGCCTATCTGTCCACACACCCGTTAGTCCATTGAATTATCGACCAACCTAACCGCCCGTCTATCTTTATGTCAGCTTTTAAGTACATCTGTCTGCCGCCCTGCCTGTCTGCCAACCTGCTCGTCTGTCGCTCGGCCTGTCTCTGAATTCGTCAATGTGTCTTATCACCTACACTCAAACCCCCAGAAAATCTCAAATATGTGCTTTCCACTTCAGATTTAGAAAGGCAAAAATAAAACTACTGATGAAATGTCAAGAACAAGGGCTGGAACACAGTACTCTCCCGAGTGGTCCGCCGGGATCTGTGTGTATGACAATGACAAGAATAGTACCACTGCCCCACAGAGAACATGTCGAAATAGGTGACTAACTGTGTGAGATGGCATAGTGCCGGCCATGATTAGGTGGTTTGTTAAGAGCAGCATAGATGGCGCCTAATAGGCTGCGGGTATACTTTGCTTTAGTGTTTGAGTTGATTAAGATGGTCTCGCACATAAGTTAACCCCCCTCCATAGGATTCCGTGGTGAAGTGGTTAAGCTGTTGGCCTCGTGATCAGGTGGTGTGGGTTCGACTTCGAACTCCGTCGTCTATTTCACGGATGCTTAATGCGGAGTCCCCTGCATCTCGTAGTCGCCCCATAGTCTTATTGTCCTTGACTTGCCACTAGGGTCGGGCGGCACGAAACGAGAGAGTGAGGATAAAAAGTAGTGCAGTTAATCCTTACTAAAAATAGCGCTAGAAAAATAAATTCGGCCACCATCGTTTACGATGGTCGGCGGCCTTTGCATAGGGGAGTAATTCGCTGCTCGAACCTAGCCCGCTAAGCAGGAAATCCTCCTCTTGGCTACATCCAGCTCACATCAGAGATGGGACCTGCTCGTGGGATTATGTTCCTGTAGAAGTACAGGTCGACTAAGATTAAGACACAGTACTGTCCAAAATATATGGATGTAAAGCTAGATCGCACACTGTCCTGCGCGATACACTGTCAGTAGGCCAACGGAAGATACCTTCAAGAAATAATGTCATCTGAACATTGAGTGGCACAACATGGGGAAGACGGGCAGATGTCATCTGAACATTGAGGGGCACAACATGAGGAAGACGGGCAGATGCCATCCGAACATTGAGTGGCACAACATGGGGAAGACATCCAGATGTCATCTGAACATCGAGTGGCACAACATGGGGAAGACGGGCAGATATCATCTGAACATTGAGGGGCACAACATGAGGAAGACGGGCAGATGCCATCCGAACATTGAGTGGCACAACATGGGGAAGACATCCAGATGTCATCTGAACATTGAGTAGCACAACATGGGGAGGACAGCCAGGTGTCATCTGAACATTGAGTAGCACAACATGGGGAGGACAGCCAGATGTCATCTGAACATTGAGTGGCACAACATGGGGAAGACAGTCAGATATCATCTGAACATCATCACTCGCCCTATGGTTCTCCATAGCTGAAAACGTTGCCCCAGTTTGGTAAGTCGGTGCACATGTCAAAATTATTGATACATCAATAAATCAGACTAGTCGGTCAGTCGCAGGGTGCCTAAACACTACTCCAACAGAAAAATGTGCACTATAATCAACAAGCAGCATCTGATTCATTAAGATTCTCGTGGCAGAAATTAAAAGAAAGAAACAGGCAAATGACCAAAGGTACCCTATGTTTGACCACTAGGTGCAGTTCAAAAGATTCAGATCTAGACAAAGCACCCTATGTTTGACCACTAGGTGCAGTTCACAAGACTCAGATCTAGACAAGGCACCCTATGTTTGACCACTAGGTGCAGTTCACAAGACTCAGATCTAGACAAGGCACCCTATGTTTGACCACTAGATGCAGTTCACAAGACTCAGATCTAGACAAAGCACCCTATGTTTGACCACTAGGTGTAGTTCACAAGATTCAGATCTAGACAATGTTTCTTAGTCAACACAGGGGAGAAGACAAAGGTCTGGTCTGACAAAATATACTGATCAGACATGTTAATCGGAGTCAGGCTAAACATACTGACCAAGACCCTCTTGGCTTCCTAGTAGCCCTCCCTGGAAACGGGCTGTTTTCATGGTAACCTAGCTAACGAGGTGAGGGATCGACATGATCTCCATAGTAGGGAGGCTCTCGCCAAGCATAGCACAACCACCTGGAGGACCCCTGTCTACCTTCATCAGCACGCTCGCGATGTGAGGAAAGTTATTGCAACTCGCCGCTCAACGTCCTTTTGAGGGCGCACAAAATAGTAAACCTACTCATTGTGGGCATTCGCAAACAACAACATTCAACACATGCAATGCAGACTAGTCCCAGAAAACGTTGCATCGAACAATGACACGAACTGACGCGGTCCCCCAGGATTGAACTGCGAGAGGAACCTGCCGCTGGACACCACTAGCCTTCCGTAAGACGGTAGCCCCTAAATAGACTCAGATCGCGCGTTTCACGATATAGGAAGGACTTAGAGATGGGTAAACTGGGATGAAGGGACATGCGACTGTGAAGCAACACACAACACAAACCACTTGACCATCTGCCCAAACTTTCTTAAAACATGCAATATGGATGACATATCGAGGGGCAATGACAAGGCGTTCCACGTGGCTAAGGATTAGTAACATGATGTCTGACGAAGTGCCACTGGCTGCATAATGTGGTGCTCAGGACAGGGGAAATAAGTAAGTGTGGCTATCATTATCTCTCCAGCACTTTTCTATTGCTCTTCGGCAATCCATTGTGCTAATCTGGACCATGGTCTCTAAACATAAATGATGTCAATAAATTAGAAGCTTTTGAGATGTTGTGGTGTCGATGATATGAAGAGTAAGACGCACATACAACAAGCCAAACGAATAAGACCTTAAAGATATACGACACAACGATAATTAATGAAAACTTCACAAAGGTAGATTGTCTTGCCTGGTTCATAATATGAGAAATACATACCTACTATTAATAATACTGGAAGACAAAATTAAATGACAAATACGAGAACGTCCAAATACAACAAATTGCACATGCGTAAAAAAATTATTATTTAAAAAAAAATAGTTGTGGTCAGTTACTGCACTGAGACAAAAATACCAATGAAAACTACGTTTCGATAAATAGGCCTTCATCAGGGACAACGAACAGCAAAAATAATGAACTGACGAATCATAGAAGAAGGGAAGAATTCGTAAACATGGTGTATTAATATAAAGTAGAAAAGACTTTATAATAATATACCATGTTTACGTATTCTTCACTTCTATGATTCGCTAGTTCATTATTTTTGCTGTTCGTTGTCCCTGATGAAGGCCTATTGATCGTAACGTAAGAAATGTAAGGGCGAAAAATAGGGGACTTAATTGAAAAAACCGTCACATCATTTCTCTTGGGTCGCATGCAGGAACCCAAATGACAGACACAGGAGGAATGAAGTAGCCAGGAGGGTGTCAAAAGTGGGGGACAGGCCGGAAACGCCAGTGGCGGCCAGATATCAAATGGTGATTCAAGTAGAGATGAAGGAGAAAAACAGTAGGCAGATAGTTTGAGGCTGTGATGAAAGAGAAACGTGGAAGGCAGATAGTTTGAGGCTGAGATGAAAGAGAAAAGAAGAAGGCAGATAGTTTGAGGCTGAGATGAAAGAGAAAAACAGTAGGCAGATAGTTTGAGGCTGTGATGAAAGAGAAAAGAGGAAGGCAGATAGTTTGAGGCTGGGATGAAAGAGAAAAGAAGAAGGCAGATAGATTGAGGCCGGAATGAAAGAGAAAAGAGGAAGGCAGATAGTTTGAGGCTGAGATGAAAGAGAAACGTGGAAGGCAGATAGTTTGAGGCTGGGATGAAATGAGGACTTCAGAAATGGAATGGAAGATATTTGTGCCATGCGGCTGGACACAGCTTATTCGGGAGATCAGTTTGTTCTCAAGTGCGAGTATCGTTGACGGCTGACAGAGAAACAAGAAACAATTCCCGTGACAGTGACATCAGCTGTGCCCTGAGCCATTGTGGTTGTCGATTGGGAAACCCATATGATCGCAGATGTCATTGAGGTGTTGCTGGAAAGGCACGCGAATTTTCACAAAAGTCTTGGAAAGTATGGAATATATGAGGTTGCGGGATTTGCATCGTGAAATGACATTCAGGTGCATTCTGAAGGTGCTGGGTTCGATCCCCATCACCAGCACCGACCATTACCCGGGGAAGCAAACCCTTAGAAAATGCAGGAGGAAGCAGACCCTTACTTAAAATGCAAGGTGAAGTCGGATGCACTAGCCCGACAGGCGGAAAATAAAAACCACAGTGCAACGCACACCGCCTTTGGGAATAGAGTAATAAGACGAATGTAACTAAAAAACAAAAATTGAGGGGCAAACTTAGACAGAGCAGAAAAGATGACCCGTAAACAAAAGACATTTGCTTGGAAAGACCAGATGACTTCCAATACCAATATCCGTACTGACTGGTCTAATGACGATGATTCATCATACAATTTTCTTGACAATGTTTAGCAGTCAGCTATTTAATGTCATTAGCGAAAACATTATGTTGAACACTGAATGATGGATAGAACGACCAAGCTTTTCAGGTGATAACAGGCAATGCTATCCCTTGTCAACTATTTTCTTCCTAACCGTCATTGACTTGGCGAAGCGACAGGCCACAGAGGGCAACCCAAGAAGAATATAAATGGACATTGTTTGCTAACACCGACAGATCTGAAATATCCAGATTATACTGCATTATTTGCAAACTCACAACAACATTTTCAATAGAAAACGGAACGGCTGAGTATATACTGTCAGCAAGTTGGACAGAATTTTCATCTAAAAAAGACATGACATATTTTGAATCTCATGCTAATTTAAACAGGAAATGAAAAATTGACATTCGTAGGAAGCATAGTTACACAAGTCGGCGGAACTGACAGAGACATCAACGGTAGAATTGACAAAGCCAGAATGACTTTTGCTAGCTTAAACCACGTATGTAAGACACAGCAATGCAATACAAACACAAAATCAGAATATGCAAGAGTTGTGAACCTTCTTTGCTTCTGTATAGTGAGGAATGATGGATAGTAACTGAAAAAGAAACATCAAAATCTTTATCTATTCCCACAACCTGCTTAAGAAAGATTCATGTAAATTTCTGGCAAAACATCATCACCAACCAAAAGCTGCTGGAGCAATCAAAAAGGCATGGCCACTTTCATGACCGACGAACGCTGGAATTGGTTGGGAAATGACCTAAGGATAAAATCAGACGCCATCACCAGAAGTGCCTTGGGAAGACGAAAGAGAGGCCGGCTTAAGACGACCTGAGGAAGAACTGTAAAGACCGAGATGGGATTTATGAATTAAAGTTGAGGGCACTGTGCGAAAGATGACTGCAGACAGGGTGAAGAGGAGGCAGTTTGTTGCTGCCCTTATAGACGCATTAAGGCGTTATGGTCAATAACCGCTTTGTCAGTCACTGACAAAGGAACTAACAAAAAGAATAAAACAGTTTGAATTTATCGTATAGAATACTAAATGTGCATTGAAATGTAGGACATTTCAGCATGTGTCCACAATTGCGAGCTACTTTTGAAAAAAATATTCACACACCAAAACGTATTATATTCATACGCGCAAACTGTCACTCGCAAACCCTTAGAGGCCCGCTGATCACCGGTGGCGAAGCCATGATCTAGATATTTATTTAAATACCCCTACATTACAATACGTCATCTGACATCTCTGTCATTCAAGCTATATTCTGCACAGCATGCACCGTCTGACAGTCGATAATCACTAACTCATTCACTGACTGAAATCTATGAATGAGCGTCCATAGTTACCATTCATGTCAGCCGCGTTGACACAAAACGAACACATTCATTGATGGGAGATCTCGTCATTAATAATGGCACTTCTCAGAACTCTGTGAGTCAACATGCAGCCAGTGCATCTCTGTGTACCTTTCATTTTTGCGTATTGTCTCCTCGGCTGCTCTGTCTTCAGCTTGAAAACAGACTAATTTGCTCTGTGTGTTGTCTCAAGAGTGATATCTATACCTTCTCCTAAGTGTCTTCTCTACCTTTTTTTTCTGAACATCTCCCTTTACCATTTTCTGAAAATATTTCATTAACTTTTCCTAAGGGGACGGCGTGGGCTAGTGGTTAAGTGACACGGCTCACAACCAGAAGGTGCTGGGTTCGATCCCCATCACAGCACCGGCCGTTATCCCGGGAAGCAAACCCTTAGAACATGCAGGAGGAAGCAGACCTTTACATAAAAATGCATGCTGAAGTAGGATGCACGGGGCCGAGAGGTGCAAAATAAAAACCATAGTGCAACGCACACCGCCTTGGGGAATAGATAAATAAGTCGAACGCATACACATTTTAAAAAAAAATTACATTTTCTAGAATCTCTTTCCTTCTTCCGGAATATATGTTCCCCAGTAGCCCTTTCCACATTTTCCTGAATATATATTTTCACCTTTTCTTAAGTGTCTCTCTTCACCATTTGCTAAATGTCTCTGTACATTATCCTGAGTTTCTCTCTGACGTTTTCCTAAGTGGTTCTCTTGACCTTTTCCAAAATGTATCTCTTTATCTTTTCCTAAATGTTTCTATTTATCTTTTACAAAATGTCTCTATTTATCTTTTACAAAATGTCTCTCTTTTATCGTTTTCTAAATGTATCTCTTTATCTTTTCTTAACTGTCTCTCTTTATCGTTTCTTAACTGTCTCTTTATCGTTTCTTAAATGTCTCTCTTTATCTTTTCCTAAATGTCTCTCTTTATATTTTTTTAACTGTCTCTTTATGGTTTCTTAAGTGTCTCTCTTTATCTTTTACAAATTATATCTCTCTTACGTTTCTCTGTCTCTCTTTACCTTTTTCTAAATATCTCTCTCTACCTTTTTCTGAAAATCTCTTTTGATCTTTTTCTGAATATCTATCTCTACCTTTTTCTGAATATCTCTCTTTATCTTTTTCTGAATATCTCTCTCTACCTTTTCCTGAATATCGCTATTCACCTTATGCTAAATATATCTCTCTACCTTTTCCTGAATATCGCTATTCACCTTATGCTAAATATATCTCTCTACCTTTTCCTGAATATCGCTATTCACCTTATGCTAAATATATCTCTCTACCTTTTCCTGAATATCGCTATTCACCTTATGCTAAATATATCTCTCTACCTTTTCCTGAATATCGCTATTTACCTTATGCTAAATATATCTCTCTACCTTTTCCTGAATATCGCTATTCACCTTATGCTAAATATATCTCTCTACCTTTTCCTGAATATTTGTCTTTGCCTTTCCCTGAGTATTTCCCTTTACCATTTTCTGAAGATCTTAACTTTTCCTGAATATTTCTTTTTTCCTGTTCTCGAATATTTTTTTTTACTTTGTCCTGAATCCTGAATATTTCTCTTTTTTTTCTGGTTTATTTTCATTGACCTTTTCCTGAATATTTATCTTTACCTTTTCCTGTGTAGCGCAGTTGTTAGCGAGCTGGCTTTGCATCTGAGTGGTCCAGAGTTCATTTCCTAGTCGAGCCGGAAAAGTTTTTCGAGACCGCAATGGCTCCCTGGTGGACGCAGCCTTAAATGGGTACCGGCTCATTCCGGCAAGTTAAAGCGGGGAAGGAGAGGCGTGGCACCCGCTCTCAATGAACCAAGCCATGACATGTGAGGTCACTAACACTTCACACCGCTACGGCAGTTAATGCTATGGGATACTTTGACTTTGACTTTTGAAAATATCTCTTCACCTTTTACTGAATATCTGTCTTCACCTTCTCATGAAAATATCTCTTTACCTTTTCCTGAACATCTCTATTTCCATTTTCCTGAATATCTCTTCAGCGTTTTCCTGAAAAGCCGCGTAGCGCAGTGGTTAGCGCCCTGGCTTCGCGTCTGAGTGGTCCTGGGTTCATTCCCCAGTTGAGACCGTAATGTTTTTTTCAGACCGCAACGGCCCCCGGGTCAACCCAGCCGTAAATGGGTACCGGTTAAGTCCAGAAAGTAAAAGCGGTGAGAGAGAGGAGATGGCTTCCGCCCTCATATAGCCGAGCCGTTGAAATGTGAGATCGCTAACACCTCACACCCCTACGCCAGTAATGCTTTGGGTTACTTTACTTTTTTCCTGAATATCTATCATCACCTTTTCTTGAATATCTCTCATCACCTTTTCTTGAATATCTGTCATCACCTTTTCCTGAATATCTCTTCACCTTTTCCTGAATATCCTTCTTTTTTCCTGAATATTTCTTCACCTTTTCCTGAATATCTCTCTTGTTGATCAATTCTGTCTTGCACTTTTCAAATGTTCTTTTTATTTGTAGCTCACCTTGCAATATTTTCGCACATTCTGTGGTTTGCATTATCTCGTGAATGTGGTAGCCTACCACGGGCCTAATCATTTCGCATACGCCTTTTAAGACATACATGAAAGGTGACAGTGTTAATACTTTGCTACTCTTCCAGGCCACGGTAACGAACTTACAATGTGTGAATATTCACATACGTGTTTTACTGAGTGGGCGTTTTATTTCCAGGTATTTTATTGGTCCTTATAGACCTACTGTATCCTTCTTCGGTTAGGGCTTAATGAGATTATGTTTCTTGGAACTGTTGTGTTCTCAAGCTACTAATGCTGTTATTATTTTACTGGAGTCTTGGTATTCAAACAGGCAGGCTACAACTGCTGTCAGATAGCCAAAGACTATCCATATTACGTTCTTAATTTTGCTGTGTTTACGTTTTTTTGTTTACAAGGCCTTAGAAGAAAAAATATTGCATATTGGGTAGGAATTGTATTACTTCTTGAATGTTTTTTTAAAAAAAAAATGTTTTATTTTATGTGTTTGCCTCACTTGTTTATACTGGTGGAGGGGTGCCTATCCCCCCCCCCCCCCCATAATACCGTAGTCAATTTGGGCGATATTAAGACGAATAAACCAGTGCTTGGATGCGTGTGTGCATCTGTTTGTTCCTAACCTGGTGTTTCCGTGATATTCCACCCGTTTTGATGCTTCTCTCCTTGTCTTTCGTAGGTATTTGGTTGCTATTTTCATTTTCTTGTGTTCCTCGGTTTACCCAGTCGAGTTTCTTGGGCAAAATATGCAGAATTTTTTTCCTGGGACCATTTTGGGAATGAGTATATTTATTTTCCATCATAATTACTCCGGATCCCGTTTACTTATTTCCTGATTTAAATATATATATATATATCTTTAAATGTCAAATCATCATCATACATGTTATATAAACATTGTGAAGATGTAGTAAGGTGTACAACGAAGATGAACGAAATGGAATGATTATGAAAGACGAAATAAAATATACTGGATACATACGAATTAATAGTCTGAACATCGACTATCTTTTATCGGTTTCCAACTGCCAAGTCTCTTTTACGTGCAGAGCGTATGCTCGGGATCTCCGAGTTTTTCGTCAATCTCGGAAATGGCTAGACGGTGATCTCACCTCCCTCTAAAACCAGGGAACGCTTGAAACTTGTGGGATTCGTAACTTCACCGCATCGCGCTTTCGGTTTTTGAGAGGCCATCGGCTTTACCACTCAGCTGTAGTTTACCTATTACTATTTCCCATTTTATATACGAGTCACAGCTAATGCTAAGCGTTATCAATGTTGCCTTCTGCTTCTGCTTATTCTTGTTCTTCTTCTTCTTCTTCTTCTTTTTCATCTTCTTCTTCTTCTTCTTGTCTTTGTTCTTGTTCTTGCTCTTGTTCTTCTTGTTGTTATTGTTCTTCCTTGTCTGCTTCTTCTTCTTCTTCTTCTGCGTCCTCTTCTTCTTCATCTTCTTCTTTTACTTCTTCTTCTTCTTCTTCTTCTTCTTCTTCTTCTCCTTCTTCTTCGTCTTCTGTTTCTTCTTCTTCTGTTTCTTCTCCTTCTGTTTCTTTTTCTTCTTCTTCTTCGTTGTAATCTACTTCTTCTTATAAATCTTCTTCTTCTTTTTTCTTCTTCTTCTTATTATTATTATTATTACTATTATTATTAGTAGTATTCATATTGTTTCTCATCAATCAACTGATGCTTTGCTTCCAGCCCGGTAAGGTTCACGAAAGAAACTGTGTTTCCTTTCTTTGCCTGTCCCCCACATCTTTTCAAGCATTGCTGCTGCCCTGGGCCAGACTGTCTCTCTATGGTCTACATAAACGAGACAGTCCTTCAGAATATGTTCTGGTGTTTGCTTGGAAACTCCACAATTGCACATGGCAGAGTCTATAAGATCCATTCTGTAGAAATTGGTCTGACTCTGCAATGACCCGTTCTGTGTCAATATATATTTAATCAATGCGGTGAATGTTGTGATGAATCTAATAGCAATGGGAATTCCCGTCTTTTTGTATATTGTCATGTTATGGTATCTGCCCGTGTTTGGTGTTCCATTGGCCGTGTTCAGGTCCCATCCATATATTGAGGGTCGGCTCAAATAGATATCCCACGTCATATGTTTATTGCCCTTGTAATGCTATATGTCATGATTTTACCTGTCCATGTTATGATCTCCAACCCCCGCTTGTTTAACTGTGGCTAGATTACCCTTTCCTTCCATGATTGTTTTGATCAAGGTGTTATATCCGTTGACGGGACTATCACATCTTACCTGTCTGTGACGGTGACTGACTGTGTCTGACTGTGTCTAACTGCGTCTGACTGTGACTGAATGTGTCTGATTGAATGAATGTGACTGTCTGACTGTGACTGAATGTGTCTGAATGTTACTGACTGTGACTGTGACGGCGACTGACTGTGATTGACTGTGACTAAGCGTGCCTTCCATTTCATTTATCAATTCTCTATGCACCTCTAATTTTTCTAAGACTTCATTTTTCTTTTCTTTAAATGAGATACGTTCGATTCTATAATTCCATATTTCAAAAACATCAATTCTTTTCTCCAACTGTTAGTTCATTGTCCATGTTTCTCCGCCATACAGGAATAACCAGTACACATAGCACAGTATCAAACTTATTTTTAATGTGTGCGGACTTGCCAGGTTGTCAAAATATCAGACTCATGTTAGTGACAATTGATTAGGCGATCCATAGTCTCCTTTTGATTTTCATTTCGTATCTGGTCTAGACGCACGCCCATGTTTTCTTTGATTATTGACGCCAGCAATTTACATACTATGCTCGTTAAACTCACCGGTCTTATAATTCCATGGATCTGATTTTTTGCCCTTCTTGAATAATGGCATCACTACTGCATCTTTTTACAATCCCCTGGAACAATCCCTTTTGTAAGTGATTGAGAACTTAATATAGCCAATGGTTTTGCTAGTTGGTCTCTAATTTCAAACATCAATTTTGGATGAATACCATCTTGGCCTGGACTTGTATCCACTTTCAACTCCTCGAATTAAAAAAAAAAACAACCAATTCTTCCCTAATACAGATTTATCTTAATCTCATGGTATCCATTTCTCTATGGAAAATATATATAGGCTCTGGTAACTTGGAGCAGTCTTCTTTTGTGTAGACTGTCAAAGAACTAATTGAGCAGATTAAGTGCATCACTTTTCTCTTATATTTTATTTTTCCAATACTATCTATGAGACGGCCTACTACGTCTTTCGTTCTTTGTTTATTGTCTAGTACTTTTCTGTTATTGTTACCTTTGTTGTGGTTGAACGGTTCTCCTGTACATTTTGTCCATCTGTTTGATATATCTTCTTTGTCTCGAGTAATCCGAGAATAACACTAGTGTCCCATATATAGTATGGCGACTAACTGTATGGTCTGGCATAACACCGGCATAGTTAGATGACACCTGCATGGTTAGATGACACCGGCATAGTTAGATGACACCGGCATGGTTAGATGACACCGGCATGGTTAGATGACACCGGCATAGTGAGATGTCACCGGCATGGTTAGATGACACCGGCATGGTTAGATGACACCGGCATGGTTAGATGACACCGGCATGGTTAGATGACACCGGCATAGTTAGATGACACCGGCATGGTTAGATGGCACCGGCATAGTTAGATGACACCAGCATGGTTAGATGACACCGGCATGGTTAGATGACACCGGCAGGGTTAGATGGTTTGTTAAGAGTAGCATTGATGCCCCCTAACATGGTATGGGTCTTATTTTCTCTAGTATTTGAGTCTGTTCAGATGGACTCGCACATTGGTTAACCACCCTCCGCGGCAATTGTCTAAACCCAGCGGAGAAATATGCTGCTCGAGGCTAGCCCACCAAGCAGGAAATCCCCTCCCGGCTATATCCAGCTCATGCCAGAGCAGGGAGCATCTGTCCCTGTAGAAGAACAGGTCGACTAAGACTTCGCTAATTAACGCAATTTTTTGTTTATTGTTCAGTCTTAATGTCCAATCCATATACTTGACTTTCATTATAAAGTTCATCTTCGATTTCAACTAGCAAAACTCTCATGCGCATATCTAGAGTTATTTATTGATACTCCAGCGATAAGTAATGTGATTCCATAATCTATTGAAAAAGTTGAATTGTGGGAATATTAGACAAATATGGGACGGACGGTATGCAGACTTTTCGACACCTACTTATTTAATATATCCATGTGGAGTTCAGTTCAGTTCAAATGCCATCTTAGCGTCAAAGGCTGGCTGCAATGGATCTCCAGTGTACTCTATCTCTTGTCGTAATACTGCAATCTGAGAGCCTTTTTTCCAGTCCATCTGCTGATGTTATCCCCCCCACTTAAAGGAATGTCTGCCTCTTGAACGACTGCCTTCGACCCCACCCTACAGTATGGTCTTCAATAAGGAGGTATCTCTTGTTATATGACCAAAACTACGTAACTATATATCCCTGATTTCGGTTATTAATTATCTTTTCACTCCAAACTTTTCCAATACCTCCAAATTCTTTTTCTTCTCTTTCCCCCAAAATGCGACCCAATCTTCTATATACCCACATTTAAAAGGGTTCCATATCCCTTTTTAACGTGTTATTCATTGTCCATGTTTCTGTGCCATAAAGTAGTGACGAGTATACATAACACCTGATAATTCTCATTTCCAAATTCTGATTTATCTGTTTGGATGTCAGTATGTGTCGCATGTTGATGAATACCATCTTGGCCATACTTATTCTCTTTCTGATTTCCTTTTTCACAGCTGTCATTTTCCGTTATTGTATGATCTAGATCAGAGAAACTATGTACTTGTTCAAGCAGTTGATCTGTTATTTTTATCTGCATACATGTTTTCTTGTCACTTTTCCCAATTATCATATTCTTTTTCTTTATGTTTGTCGAATCTAAACTCTTGACTTATTTTGTAGTATGTTGTCACAAGCTCCTGGTATTCTTGATCGCTTACACTAAAATTTAGCTCTCGGTATAGGTTACTGAGTCTTCGTGTGTCTTTTTCATCCGTGTATATGTTGTCCAGACATTTTAATGAGTTTTTGTTATGCCAGATTTCCAAAGTCTTTTTAAAAATCTAATACATTCATTTAATTGCTCTTTATTACTTCTATATATTTTTCTACTACTGTTTTTATATAAAGTATTGTTTCTTTTATACCGTTGGTCTGTCGAAGTAAAATATTGTTCATCCGGAATGTTTTTATATACAGTACGTCTGATTCTCTCTTGCACAATTTACGCAGTATTTTCATCGGGCGTATATTACGGGTGTGCTAATTTGCGGTTGACAGCTGGACGGATAAATAGTAACAAAAATGTAGAATTAAATAATATTAAATATGTAAATTAAATAAATAATAATACAATAAAAAGTAAAAAAATAATTAAATTCAATATTGATACCGCGAAATATTTCATATTATTTCGCTCGTTACATTTACATCCTGGCGTTGCTGTTTGCCTGGGGTGCTGAAGCTTTTCCGCTCACTTTAAATCTAGCTTCCGATGGTCACAATTCATTACACATAGGGACAGAAGCGGCTGGTGCATAAAAAAGCTATGCTAAGCAATCTAGCGGTGCTGGCTTTTACAGCTCACCTTTTCACCAGTTCATGAGAACTAAATGCCTTGTGTTGTGTAGTATTATTTGTGCTGAGCAATTAATTTTTTGTTTAATTTATTGCAAATAATTATTAACGAGGACGGCCACAAGTGTAAATATTTAATAATTTAACCGTTATAAAAATGGAAAATAGTGTAGATAATTTACTAATTTCGCCATTTTCGTCGACAAAATAAACACCTTTGAATGCTAGTAAACCGAGACCTGGTCTTGACAGTTGAGTTTCCAGACACACAGATAAGAAATATGAAGACACTGGACACTATGTAGTTTTGCAAAAAATATACTACGGAATGGTTGACAGGTTGTGAGATTCAATTTAAGCCTTTTTTGTTGGCCGTATTTACTGATTCCAAAAGATAGTCGAGTTTGGAATAAACGAGGATTTTATTGATCAGTTTCTCTTACAAAAGAGGAGATTAGAGAAGATTTATAAATACGAATGGCAAGTAATATACTTGTTTGGAACATATTTTGTTTCTTCTTCTTCTGTGTTCGTTCTCAATCTCCCGCTACCAAACCCTAAAAGGGCTTAAGTAGCAGAATGTAGTCCAGAGAAAGGAATGCGTTGTATCGTAGTTTACAGCTTGACTGCGATATTTGCACCTTTCGGTCCAACACATCCGACTTCAGCAAGCATTTTTTTAGTACCGGGTTAGCATTCCCTCTTCGATCCCTTCTCCTCAGCCAGTCTGCCCTGTTGCAGCCTGTTATCCAGGATAACCACGTGGAGGTGTAGAAGGGCCTTGGCAGCTCTGGTTCGCTGGCCCTGACGCCAGCAGTCAGCTATGGGTCGCTGACCACTGCCTTTTGACGTTGAAAGCAGCCCGTGTTTGAGATTTCGCTGTACTCTATGATTCTCTCAATCTGGCACATCATGGGGATTGTTGTAACAGCTGACCATTCACTCAAGGAAGGATCAGAGCACCATTTTCCAGCAAAGAGCACAACACATTCCACGTAACAAGCACATGAATAGAATCTAATCACAACACACAGCTGAATGTCAACTGTGTACATACCCACATGAAACCGTTGATCATCTTCTCTCTGAGTGCTCAGCGATCAATGATGTTAGAAAAATGCTTCTTCCTTAGAGAACATTTAATGGAACATGTAGTATGGCACTAGACAATATCAGTCCAATATATGCAAATACCATTACATGCATTGGGCCGAAGGGCGAGTGATCGGGTGCTGCCGGGTCCGTAACAACAATAATAATAATAATAGCTGTCCATCGTTGTCGATGAGGACCGCCGACATCATCCTTGTCACAGAATTCCCTGTTGGGTGTGGGTGCGCATGTTGCTGAACAGGCCAATGCGGGCACGAAAACATCTGCTACATATTGGGCACACGAGGTTTGTAGAAGGTGATGGTGTTCCCGCTGCTCGTGATTTCCGCGTCTCGCGTCTGCTCTGGGCTTTCACAACACGGTCGACTTCACCGGCAGCTACACCCGATTTGACTGCGCTTCTCCAGTCAGATCTGTTTTGCGCAAGACATTCCCAGGTGTCGATGTCGATCTGGCAACTTTTCAGTGAGCCCTTCAGACCGTCTTTAAAACGTTTCTTTGGGCGCCCTCTCTCGTGCCATCCCTCTCTCAGCTCGCCGTAGAGAAGCTTCTTTGGGAGCCGCTCGTCTGACATACGGACGAGGTGTCCAGCCCATCCTAGTCGTGCTTTCTCTAGCAGTGCATGTATGCTGGGCATGTTAGCCCTCGAGAGAACCTCGATGTCAGTGACACGATCTTGCCATCGGATATGGAATATTCGCCTCAGGCAACCAGTTTGGAAGTGGTTTAACCTCCTTGCATGTCCAGAGTATACAGTCCAGTTTTCGGAAGGTAGGGTTGGAATGATGGTTGCACGGTAGACTTTGAGTTTGGTCTTGACGCTGATGCCACGACGTGCCCAGACCATCGCGCACATTCTACCAAAGGCAACAATAACAACAAAATCAGATGTTATCAACCCAGACAGTAAGCATCCTGTATCGAACATGACATTCCATATTATTGATTTAATTCACAGCTAATTCCCTCTAGAGCTTCTATGGTTTCTCTATGTGTTGTGTTCATGTCTTTTTTCCCCTAATGTTTATGTATTTTATTACTTTCTTAACTTTAGATCTGAGAATGTTTGGACTGTCATTATTGAATGTTGGAGGGTGGCAGAATACCAACGTATCTCCTCTATTACATTTGAGGAACAGGTCTCGGGGCCCGCCACTACATGGGTACAATGAAGTATGCAACGGGAAATAAATTATGCTGGCATCGATTTGGAATCACGGGAAAAGGACGCAAGGGATCGTGTTACATGGAGGGGCAGGATTAAGCATGGCATACAGACAAAGGAGATACTGATAGCTGCTAGGCTAAATACTCAGCGTTTGAGAAGACACGCCACACCATGTGATACCAGCAAACGGTCCTGACTTTTCTTGCACAAACTGGGGAAGACGCTTCTCTGCTCGGATTGGTCTTGCGAGTCCCATTCGTTATCGTCATGGACTGTAGTTACATCCCTTTTTCCAAAGCACAACTTACTATCGTCTGCTTAGACGGAAGGAGCCAATGATGGTGATTGCATGTTGATGATTGGTTACCTGTGGTGTCGTGGAATAATTAATCTGCACATTCCGCCCATCTGTTTGGTGAATGTTATTATCAAGCAAAATGTCTCCATTCTTGTTATCACTTAAGTCAGCCTAAGAAATATGTTTTATTTCTGCATTCCTATCTCTCTTGGCTTGTTTTTTTCTAATGTCTTCTGTTCTCTTGCATTTTGATTCTATCAACATCTCTTTTTCACGTCAGCACGCAAAACAGCGGCGGATACATGCCTTAGATATGATATGTTTCAGAAGACTTCTAAACGTCATATACAAACCGAGTTACAATACGATAAATACGAGAAAGAATTACAATGGTCAAAAGGCTGAAACTCGCGTGGTACGGTCACATGTGGAGATAAAGCGGTCCTGCACGGAAAGGTAAAAGGCGGACGACGAAGAGGTCGTCCCAAAAAGAGACGGAAGGAAAACATCAAGGAATGGACCAATCTCCAACCACCAAAGGATACACAGATGCCGCTGACAGAGAGGGTAGCAGAGTGATTGTGGGGGTGTTTTCATGTGTGCCCTAACGACCTCAAGGGTTACGGTTTGACCTGACCTGATTGGCGTCACATTGTCAAGCAGAATTTTCATTGCAGTATTTCTTTACTTCATTTATGTTAATTTCATTTTGATTAAGATGCCATCTTTCGTCTAAACTTTAGTTTTCTAACTCTTTGATCGGAAAATTGGATTTGTTTTTTGTTTGGTTGTTTACAAACATTCCCATTAAATGCTCACAATCTCTTCTCAAACGTCTCTTTTGAATCATTTTAGATTTTTGATTTCTACAAAACATTTAAATCTAATGTCAATCTGCCTTAATGTATCAATTTGAGGATACTTTTGAAATTTCTTTTCTTATATCTGTTAATGTGATGGCGGATCTAATTACGACAGGATTGAGATCTGAATCTACTTGCTAGTTTTTACGTAGTTCAATACTAATTGTCCCATTTTTCTTCTTCAGATATAGCATCTTGCAGTCATTGCTGGGTACTCAATCCAACAGTTCTACCCTTCATCGATTGATTTTTCCCCTATCCATATAACCATTAATTGATCCATTATCCATCTATTATCCAGCCATCTATCCATGATTTGATCGATCCATTCAGGGGAGAGGATAACGTCTGGTCAGGCATAACATGCTGATCTGACATGTTAGTCATAGTCAGGTCAAACATACTGGCCAAGACCCCCATCTCACTTTCACGCGAGCCTCCCTTGAAACGGGGTGTTTGAATGGAAGCCTGGCTAACAAGGTGGTGGATCGACGTGATCCTCGCAGAAGTGAGCGACATAAAGATGAAGCTAAGCATAGCACAACCACCTGAAGTACCATTGTCCACCCTCAAAAAGCACGCTCGGTATGTGACGAAAGCTACTGCAAACCGCCGCTTAACGCCTTTTTCAGGGCACGCAAAAGAATAATCTTGCTCATTTTAGGAATTTAACATCATCATCCATCAATCCATCCGTTGATTCACACATTGATACATCCATTGATCGACAGATCAATCTATTCATCAACAAGATATAAAATGTCCTGCTAAGTAGAAATCACATCACTGGACATCCGGCATGGTCGTGAGATGATTTGTCCTTTTCAACAAATCTCGAAGGGTCAGAACGATGACAGTTTCTGTAGACCGGTGATTGCACACACTCATGATCTATTTTTTCCTCCATGACCTTCACTGTTCGTCCAAAGTATGTTTGTCAATTTCTGCAGTCTATTCATAAAATACAATTTTTATAATTATTATATGTGTGGAACATTTCCAAGATCCGAGAAAATATTATTCTTCATGCGGCTTTTTTCCCTTTTTCCTTGTCCGCCCTTTTTCCAATGTGTCCTCTATTCCTTTCTGTCTTTTTTTTTTGCTTAGATATTTGCCTCAGTAGTTTCTACTGTTGGAGGCGCGCCATTTTCCACCCCAGACCGTAGTCAATTGGGCGATATCAGGACGCATAAACCAGTGCTTGGATGCATGTGTGCATCTGTATGTACCTATGCTAGGTTTGTGCGCCCTCAGAAGCTAGCCCAACCAAAGTGCAGTGGAAGGGCTCTACCACAAGGGCGCGTGTGAAAGTTGTGCAAGGGTGTGACTGTGGGATAGAGTTTTCACTTCTTAGCCCTATTATATTCGTATCTGATTTTCTTCTTGTCCCCTTTTTCTTCTTGTACCATTTTCCTTCCTGTCCACTTTTCTTATTGTCCCCTATTCTTATTTTCAACTTTTTAAAACTGTCCCTTTTACATTCGTGTCGGTTCTCATTTCCTGTTTTCTGTTTATACTTGTCCCGTTTTTTTATATTGTCCTCTTAATTCTTATTATCCTATTTCTCTTATTGTCCCATTTTTCTTATTGTCCCCCTTTTCTGATCTTCCCTACCTTTCATATTGTTCCTCCCTTTCTTATTGTCCCCTTTTTAACTGTCCATTTTTCTTATTGTCCCTTTTTATTGTCCTTAACTTTATTATTGTCCCCCCTTTTCTTATTGTCCATTTTTCTTATTGTCCCTCCCTTTTATATTGTCCTTCCCTTTATTATTGTCTCTCCCTTTCTTATAGTCCCTTTTTGTTATTGCTCCCCCCCCCTCTTTCTTATTGTCCCTTTTGTTTATTGTCCCGTTTTCTTATTATCCCTTTTAATTGTCTCTTTTTCATAATGTCCCTTCGTGTCCCCTTTTCTTATTGTCCCTATTTTCGTATTGTCCCTTTTTCTTATAGTCCCATTTTGTACTGTCCCAATTCCTTCTTGCTCCCTTCCTTTCATATTGTTCCCTTTTTCTTAGTACCCTTTTTTTCTTAGTTTTTCCCTTTTTTAATATCTCCTTTCCCATTGTGCTCCGTTTCTGCCTAATTTTTGTTCTTATCCTATCTTCCTTTTTTTCATTTTTTTCCTCTTTTTTGATCTTCCTCTCTCCTATTTCATCTTGTCCATGTTTCCCATTGTCCTGCTTGTATTGCTCCCTGGTTTCCCCCTTCTGAAGCAGTGGGCCAAGGCTACATCTGACCCACATACAGGTATCATCTGTAGAAATACTTTAATCATCCTGATTAATGTAGCACATGGCCCTACATACCGACCTTGCGGATTTCATGCCCAGCCCACTTTGATCTCCTGAACGACTGGAATGAAACGTTATAGCGGTTCGTATTCTGTCGTCACACCGTACAACTCGGATGAAGGGCGTGTTCTCCCTGTCTACACTTAATTCCATATCACATATTCATTTAAGTCCATCTCACATATAAACCAATAAATTCATTAGTATAACCTTTCATTGTATATCGAACATATTGGCACATTTCCATTCCATATCACACGTAAGACCACCATATCACACATAAAGTCACAATTCCATTTCATATCAGACGTAACACCACCATATCACACATAAAGTCACTACATCATATGTAACATCACCATATCACACATAAAGTCATCACATCAAACGTAAGACCACCATAGCAGACATAAAGCCACCACATCACAGATAAACCACCATATCCCACAGAGATCCACCACATCACACTTAATGCCATCACATCACGAATAAAGCCATCAGATCTCAATTAAGGCCCCCATATAACACTTAAAGCCACACTATGGTGCACAAAACCACCATATCAGAAATAGCACAACATCACAAATAATGCCACCACATCACATAATGTCATATTACACAAAAAGACAGTATGCCACACGTAATGCCATCATAGCATACGTAATGTCAACATATAACACGTACAGTCAGAATATCACACGTACGGTCAACATATAACACTTAAAGCCGCCATCATATCACGCGTAAAACCAGCGTATCACACGTAAGGCCGGGATATTAAACATGAAGCTTTCAGACCACATATAATCGCCATATATCACACTTTAACACAACGTATCACACTTAAAGATAACGTATCACACATAGAACCCCCATATTTTCCAAAAAGTCACAATTTCCTCCCATATCACACTTAAACCGACCCTTTCATTCCATATCAGCATACATGTATCATTTCATTCCATATCAGCATACATGTATCATTTCATTCCATATCAGCATACATGTATCATTTCATTCCATATCAGCATACATGTATCATTTCATTCCATATCAGCATACATGTATCATTTCATTCCATATCAGCATACATGTATCATTTCATTCCATATCAGCATACATGTATCATTTCATTCCATATCAGCATACATGTATCATTTCATTCCATATCAGCATACATGTATCATTTCATTTCATATCAGCATACATGTATCATTTCATTCCATATCAGCATACATGTATCATTTCATTCCATATCAGCATACATGTATCATTTCATTTCATATCACAAATAAAACTACAATTTCATTTTATTAAACAAATAAAGCCACCATATTATTCTAGATCATTCAAAGTAAAGTAAAGTAAAGTATCCCATAGCATTACTGCCGTAGGGGTGTGAAGTGTTAGCGATCTCACATTTCAAAGGCTCGGCTATATGAGGGCGGTAGCCATCTCCTCTCCCTCACCGCTTTTACTTCCCGGACTGAACCGGTACCCATTTCAGGCTGGGTCGACCCGTCAGCCATTGCGGTCTGAAAAAAAAACATTACCGCCTCAACTGGGGAATGAACCCAGGACCACTCAGATGCGAAGCCAGAGAGCTAAGCGCTGCGCTACGCAGTCAAATAGGTTGGCAGTTACAAGCGCGACGCTCTACACAGGCCATGATACTAACTTGTTTTATCTAACAGCCACTTTTCAAATCGTCTGTACCACAGGGTCAATCAGCCTATTGACTTAATGATTCATGTGGCATGGAGATTTGCATAAAGATGATGCTGTTAATGTTGATATGATATTGGTTTTAATGCTGTTGATATTACTGTTGTTGCTGATGTTGTCATTATTATTATTGTTTATTGTTGTTGCTGTTGTTGTTGTTGATGGTGTTGTTGTTTTTGTTAGTGCTGTTTTTGTTCATTGTTGATATAGCTTATGTTGTTGCTCTTGTTGGTGTTTCTGTTGATGTTATTGCTGTTATTGTTATTGTTGCCTCTGTTGTTGTTCATGTGTTATTGTTGTTGATGTTGATGATGTTCCTTTATTGCTGTTCTTGTTTTTGTTATAGTCGATGTTGCTGTTTTGTTGACGTTGTTGTTGCTGCTACTGCAGATGATGTTGCTGTTGTTGTTATTGTTATAGTCGATGTTGCTGTTTTGTTGACGTTGTTGTTGCTGCTACTGCAGATGATGTTGCTGTTCTTGTTATTGTTATAGTCGATGTTGCTGTTTTGTTGACGTTGTTGTTGCTGCTACTGCAGATGATGTTGCTGTTCTTGTTATCATTGTTCTTTGCTATTGAACTTGCTTCTGTTGCTGCTGCTGTTGCTGCTGCTGTTACTGATGCTGTTGCTGCTGCTGTTGCTGCTGCTGTTACTGATGCTGTTGTTATAGTTGTTTTTCGAAGCAATTCGTGCTGAGCTTATTCTTGGCAACGCATCTTTGGTAGCAGGTTTCAGTGGCTACGATGTGTACTTGAGGCGGTCGACCAGACTTCTCCTGACTAAATTCTTATTACTAACGATATAACGCTAACCAGAATGCCATGAAACACACTCAATAAATACATTTGATATTGCAACCGGTTTGGTGGAAATTTGAGAAATGTGCATCTTCCTTAAACTAACAGAATGAAGTCAACTCAACAGTAATTCTCCCTGTTCAGATACTATGATAACGTTAATACCGAAGCTGCAGCCCTGATGCAGACAGTCGAAACTCTCATAAATTGCAAAGAGCAGACAGCAATGAGAGGATGTTTTTACTGGAGCCATCTCAGTGTGAACAGCCCTCAATTGCCAACAGAACAATGAACTCTGCGCCCTAGTAGTCTTACGCGAACGCTTAGCCCAGTGCTACAAAACCAGGACTTCATTGTTCATCCTCAGATCAAAGTTCCGGTTTCTCTTACAAAGGACACCGTTGTTTGTAAGGCTGTTTCATCTCCATACAGCTTCTGTCTCATATCTGTCTCACGAGGCCAACATTGTTCTCTCTTTTCCTGCGTGAGCGTGCAGCTTTGCAGGATGTGTTCCACGGTCATGATATGCTCCCCACATGGGCACCTGTCATCTGTCCCAATCCTAATTTTGTTGTAAAGATGACTCATGAGTCTGTTATGCCCAGTTCTCAATCTGAAGATGATGACTTGCTCTCCTCTAGTTAAGTTATAGTAGCTGTCTTCTTTTCGGAAGTCGGGGTGTTGTTCAGGCCATGTTACCCTGAAGTTGGCTTGAATTATGGTCTTGGTCTCATTATATGTGATACTCAGGTCTGTTTGTGGGGATGCTCCTCCACTCTTTGCTAGTTTGTTTGCATCTTCATTGCCTTCAATATTGCAGTGGGATGGGATCCACTGTATGACCAACCTTGGGTGTTCTGCTGACAGCTGTGCCACTTACAATAACACGAAGGCATAGCTACAAGCTAACTAAAGAGAGGTGCAGATTAGATATTAGGAAATATTTTTTTAGTCAGAGAGTGGTGTCTGCTTGGAATGCATTGCCAGGGGAGGTAGTGGAGGCAGGGACAGTTAATGCATTTAAGAATAAACTGGATGCGCATAGCTTTTAAAGCAAGGTGATGTAAATGTAACTGGTTGTATACAGACTCTGCAGGGTCTTCTAAACCAGTATAAAGACGTTAAGTTAAGTTAAGTTAGAACATACATTACTCGAGATCTTCATCTGTTTGTTTGTTTTAGCGCTGCTATTACTGACGCGGCATCAGTCATGAATACTAAGTTTTCTTGGTGGATATCTTTATCTTGGATTACAAGCTCAGCTGCGGCATTCAGTGCCTCTACTTCTGCATGGAAATTACTGGAATATGTTCCCGTAGTTAAAACTCGAGTTTTTTCTTCTCCATTCCTTAGTCTGTAATAGATCCCTCCACCTCCATTGGACGTGGCTTTGTTAGATGAGCCATCTGATCTGTATATACGTGTGTCCATGTTTCTGGTGGGTATACTCTCCTAAAATATTCTTCTGTGATAAATTTCCTTCTCAAAACCAAGGTTTACGTATCATCACTGGAGCTATGAGAACAACGCCAATAAATGCAATGGAGAGCATCACGCGAATTGAAAGTATGGAGACGCGCAGAGATCAAAAAACACTCCAGCAGGAGGAGAAGTTCAAACGAATGCCTGATCACCAAATATATGACAGGATAAATCGCATGGGAAGAGGGAGATTAAAGAGAAAAACCAGTACAATCCAGTGGATACCAGCCCACTGCAACATCCCAGTCAAGCTACGAACAGACAGACTTGCGAAAGAGGGGGAATCATGCAACAACTTGACACACCAACAGAATATGATGACGAAATAGCAACTATGGAGGCCACGGACAGATCAAAATAGAAAAGCGACCACCCTGTGCATATTGAAAATGCGGGCTACCACCAACTCTATACACTTCTTCTTCTTTGCGTTCGGTTTCGTATACTCGTTTTATGCCACCAGATGTGCCGCCTCTATTAAGTGACACGTCAGTCGCAGGTCCTCAATGGTTCCCCACAGTTTATCTTGTATGTTTCTTTCCTCTGACCAGGTTTTCTCACGGGAGTCTTGGTGCAGGGGACATGTTTGCCGGATGTGTTCTGGAGTCTTGGGTCCTCTCTGACATGTGCTTTGTGCAGTTTGTGGTGCTTTCAGTTTATGCATGTGTGCATTTAGTCGGCAATGACCTGTTCTGAGGAGGAAAATTGTGGAATACTGAACTCTATACACACAAGCAGGTCACCTTCTGCTTGCGCACAGGACACAGCTGACCAATATGCCATCTTTAAAATACGTTTAAGACTGGCACTAGGGACCGTTGTAGCTGCGGTACAGCCCCCATGCCAACGGAACACACACTACAGTCCTACCCATCGCTAGTGAAGTGGTTAGCACGTGGCTCCATATGATGTTTTTTCTATTAAAATAGGTGTGGAAGTCTACAAAGCCTTTGTTACAGTTATTGAAATCGAGGTCTGAAGATGAAAGATGAAGAAAAAGAGAAAGAATAGAAGAAAAAGAAGATGATGGAGAGGAAGAAAAAGACAAACAAGATGAAGAAGAAGATGAAAATGAAGAAGAAAATGAAGAATAAGATTTTGCTTTTCATTTGTTTGTTTTTTGGGGGGGTTCGTTTTGTTTCTCTAATCCAAAAGGGGGTGTGCATTGCACTGTCGTTTTTTTTTGCATCCGACTTCAGCATGATGTTTGTGTAATGGCCTGTTTCCTCCTGTATTTTCTAAAGGTTTGCTTCCCCGAGGTAACGGCCGGTGCTGTTATGGTGATCGAATCCAGCACCTTCTGGTTGTGACCCGTGTCACTTAACCACTAGCCCACACCGTCCTCAAGAAGAAGATGACTAACAAAAAGAAGAAGAAGATGAAGAAAAAGATCCAGATGGAGAAAGAGGAAGATAAAGAACGAGGACTATGAAGATGCAAATATAAGAAAAGAAGGAGGAGAAGCAGTATTTCGTATGTTGGTGTTTGAAATACGACATCTCTACGATATTCCAATGACATAAAGCATTTAAATTCCATTGATAGAAACGATGAGAAGCCAAGGTCACATGAAACATACTATCAAGAGCCCTATCTTATTTCCTCGATCGTGGTTCTCCTGGAAACCGGCATTGTAACAGCAGTCTAATCAAAAGGTTGAAGTCGGTACTGTAATCTTCATAGCGGTAAGCTTACTGATGAGTTAGTATTGCACTACAGCCAGTACGACCTCGGTCCACCTTTTGTCTTGGCTTCGTTCGTTCTCAATCTCCCGCTACCAAACCCTGAAAGGGCTTAAGTAGCAGAATGTAGTCCAGAGAACGGAATGCGTTGTGTCGTAGTTTTCAGCTTGAGTGCGATATTTGCACCTTTCGGTCCAACACATCCGACTTCAACAAGCATTTTTTGAGTACTGGGTTAGCATTCCCTCTTCGATCCCTTCTCCTTAGCCAGTCTGCCCTGCTGCAGCCTGTTATCCAGGATCACCGCGTGGAGGTGTAGAAGGGTCTTGGCAGCTCTGGTTCGCTGGCCCTGACGCTAGCAGTCAGCTATGGGTCGCTGGCCACTGCAGCTCATGCGCTGCTCAGCATCTTGATCCCTGTCCATCTTTTCAAGCACCCCTTAAATAAATCAAAGTTGCTTTCTGCTTATTTTTCATAACTTGCATACCATGACTCTTAGCCACATTCTGGTTTATGATAGCCAACTCAAACAATTGGTTATGCGTCACTTTGCATTATGTTGTTTTTTTTGTTGTTGTTTTTTTTGCGTTCGCTTTATTTCTCTATTCCCCAAGGCGATGTGCGTTGTACTTTTAATTTTGCGTCTGTAGGCCTAGTGCATCCGACTTTGAAATGTATTTCATGTAAGGGCCTGCTTCGTCCTACATTTTTTAAGGGTTTGCTTCTCCGGGGTAACGGCCGGTGCTGTGATGGGAATCGAAACCAACACCTTCGTATTGTGAGCTGTGTCACTTAACCCCTAAGCCACGCAGTCACGATGCATTATGTTGTGATTTCGTAGTTGTTTGCGACGTTTCTTATCTCTGACAAACACCTTGTCGCCGCAACGCGAATGTCTCGTTTTGATTTTGCACTGGTGAAGTCCCTGATCCTTTACATATATATCTTAGTGTCAGCCGACATGTACTTCTACCGCGCCAGATGTCCTTGCGCAGGTCCCAGATGTGGAGTGATTGGATGTAGTCGGAATCAGGATTTGCTGCTTAGCTTATTACCACGTTGCATTGTGAAAATGCCGTGGAGGTTGGTTAACCAAAATGCGAGTCCATTTTAAACAGTCGAGCAAACACTAGACCTTCAGCGAAGGATACAGGCCTAAGAGACTAAATGTTTCCGAACACTTTTAAACGTCACGTACAAAGATCCAGTTACAAATCAGGAAATACGAGATAGAATTAGAACAGCAATAATGCCTTCTGAAGACCTCTTGGCAACTGTTAAAAGAAGGAAACTCGCTTGGTACGGACACATATCGAGATTAAATGATCTTGCAAATACGATACTCCACGGAAAGGTGCAAGGCAGACGACGAAAAGGCCGACCCAAAAAGAGGTGGGGGGACAACATAAATGAATGGACGAATCTCCGACCAGAAGAGGAACAAGCAGCGGCCAGTGATAGAGAAAGGTGGCGTGGCATTCTGAGGATGTCTTCGTGTGTGCCCCAACGACCTCACTGGTTACGGGATGATCTGACTTCACCTGACCTGACTAGAGCAAACTAGACACGCAATCTGTGAAGCGCCATCTATGCTGCTCTTAACAAACCACTTAACCATGGCTGGTGTTATGCCATGTCACACAGTCGCCTCTTACGATATGCTCTCTGTGGGGCAGTGGAGCTTTTCTTGTCCTTGTCATACACAAAGACCCAGTCAGACAACTTACATATTGCTCTATCAAACAGGCTACCAACAGAACTGCAGACAAGAGTTAACTGAACTCATGAACTCAACACGAATAGCTTCGAACAATAACAAAACCAACAACAACGCTAGTATTTGTCGGTCCAATTGAAAGTTTACTGTACGTTCTCATATATATATATATATATATATATATATATATATATATATATATATATATATATATATATATATAGAAGCCTGCAAATATTCCAAGTCTGCCAAGTTTGAACACCTACTTCGTCCCACGCCCACTCACCTGCACGTAAATATAACATCGTCATCCAGACCAAACAACGACCACAGAAATCGATGGACACAACTCACATTTAGAAACAGAATGACATAAAAATAGTGACAACTAACGTGGCATCCCATCTTTCCACTGCAGTTGCCAATAGCAACCAGTTTGTTTACATGACCGTAATAAATTTATTATGTCGTGGAAATCTCAAGCTGCGAGCACGTTGTTTCCACGTCGCTTGATTATGTCGTAATTGGAGTCGCTGACACTAGGGGGGGAATGTGAAGGGGAGGAGGAGGGTGCGGGCAGTGAGATGTTGAGGGTGGAACAGTGGACCTATCAGCAACCTGGATCAGGTCGTGTCACTGAAAGCTGCGGAGTGACCTACATACGGAGATTATTGCTGTTGGCGAGGTTTGACGTGGCAAGGGAATGTTTACAAAACAGTGGGTGAAAAGGTTAATAACTGATTTATTATGTGGTCTGTATGCGCCAGTTGTTGATAGCATGGCAAAATGAAGCGCCCTGGGCGGTGGTGATGTGAATGTGGGATGTTGTTTGTCATTTTTGATCTTGTTATTGGTGGTCGATGTACTTATTCTGGTTAATTACATGATGGATAGATAGATAGATAGATAGATAGATAGATAGATGGATGGATGGATGGATGGATGGATGGATAGATAGATAGATAGATAGATAGATAGATAGATAGATGGATGGATGGATGGATGGATGGATGGATGGATGGATGGATGGATGGATGGATAGATAGATAGATAAATAGATAGATAGATAGATAGATAGATAGATAGATAGATAGATAGATAGATAGATAGATAGATAGACAGACTGAAAGATAGACAGATAGACTGAAAGATTGATAGATAGACTGAAAGATAGATAGATAGACTGAAAGATAGATAGATAGACTGAAAGATAGATAGATAGATAGATAGATAGATAGATAGATAGATAGATAGACTGAAAGATAGATAGACTGAAAGATAGATAGATAGACTGAAAGATAGATAGATAGACTGAAAGATAGATAGATAGACTGATAGATAGATAGATAGATAGATATATAGATAGATAGATAGATAGATAGATAGATATATAGATAGATAGATAGATAGATAGATAGATAGATAGATAGATAGATGGATGGATGGATGGACGGATTGGCAAATGTAATGATGGATGGATGGATGGGTGGATGGATGGATGGGTGGGTGGATGGATGGATGGGTGGACGTATGACCGATGGACAAATGAATTGATGGAACGATGGATGGATGGTTTGATGGCTGATGGATTGTCAGTTGGATGATTGGAATAATGGATTATAGATGTACGGATGATGGATAAGCGGATAGATGGATGAATGGACGGATGACGGTTGGACGAATGGATTGATGGACCGATGGATGGATGATCAGTTGGACGGATGATGGATGGATGGATGAATGAATTGACAGATTGATGGATATATGTATTGACGGATGGATAGATTCACTGATGGATGGATGGACCGATGCATGGATGGGCAAAATGATGGATGAAAGAATGGATGTGTTGACCGATGGATGGATGGATGGATGGATGGACGGATGTATTGATGGATCAAGGTATGGAATAGATGTACGCATGGGTGGATTTACGGACAGATGGATGGATGGATAGATTTATGTATGCACTGATGGATGGGTGGATTGAGGAAGGAAAGTAAGGCATATGGATGAATGTATAGATGTATGGAAGGATGCACGGATGGATGGATAAACGGATAGATGAATGGGCAGATAGATTAGTCGATGGATGGATTGACGGATGATGGAATTGTGAATGGATTGATGGACGGATGGATAGTTAGATGGATTGATGATCGATGGACGAATGACGGATGGATTGGCGGATGGATGAATGAGTTATGGGTGGTTGGAAAGCCGAATGGATGAGCGGATATGCAGGTAATTAGATGAATGGATGGGCGGATGGACGGACGATTGGATGAAAGAGCCAGGTGGATGGACGATGAATGGATGGGCAGATAGAAACTTGGGTGATGGGTGGATGGGCGGATGCAAAGATGGGCGGATGGATGGAAAGGTGATGGATGGATGGGGGATGGATGGACGGATGGATTGGCGGATGGATGAATGAGTAATGGGTGGTTGGAAAGCCGAATGGATGAGCGGATATGCGGGTAATTAGATGAATGGATGGGCGGATGGACGGACGATTGGATGGAAGAGCCATTTATGGATGGACGATGAATGGATGGGCAGATAGAAACTTGGGCGATGGGTGGATTGGCGGATGCAAAGATGGGCGGATGGATAGAAAGGTGATGGATGGATGGGGGGATGGATGGAAGGATGGATAGGCAGATGGATGATTGGACGGACTTATGGACGGATGAACGGATGGATGAATGGATACGTGGATGGATACATGGAAACATGACTTGATAGATGGAAGAAATAAAAGGATAGATGGACGGATTGTATGGATGAATGATTGCATTGATGGATGGACAAACTAACGGGTGGATGGATGGACGGACGGATAGAAGAATGGATTGGTGAATGGATGGATGAATGAACGCACGGATAGACGAGTGGGTGGACGGTTTGATGGGCGGATGAATGAACGTATGGATGAGCGAACAGGTGGATGGATGTATGAATGGACGGATGGATAGATGGATGTCTAGATAGATAGTTGAATGTATGAACATGTGTGTAGGAAGGAAAGATGGATAGATGAATATATATTTGGAAGTATGGACGGAAATAGGACTGGGTAAAATAGATGGATAAATGGAAGGGTGGACGGATGGGTAGATGGGTGAAAAGGTTGGCGGACGGACGGACCGATGGACGGAAAGTTTTGAGAATGAATAGATGAAGAGGATATATGAGTCGTATGGATAGACCGGCGGATGTATCTTCTTCTTCTTCTGCGTACGCAGTCAGACAGTAACCATTATTTTTTCGAAAAAAGCGGCGGTCATCCTGAGGCTCTCGCCACTGCCATAGAGCTTGTCTTGCAGTTCCACTGGTAATGGCCACATCTGCTCTCTCTGATCCTCGTATGTCGGGCAGTTCTGCAGCAGATGTTCAGCGGTCATTTTACCAGTACCGCACGGGCATTCGTCGGTACACCCTATCTTCAATTTGTTGAATAGGTGGTACCTCAGTCTGTTGTGGCCAGTGCGAAGTCTGAAGACAACGACCTGCTCTCTTCGGTTCAACTGGTAATAGGCATCGTTTTTGGTGTAACCAGTATGTTCGGTTTCCCATTTGGTCATGTATCTGGCTTTGATAAGCCGTTTTGACTCTTCGTACGTCATACTGGTATCTGTTTGTGGTAGTCTTGCACCTTCTTTTGCCAGTCTGTCTGCCTCCTCGTTGCCTTGGATGTTGCAGTGTGACGGAACCCACTGTACCACTACCCTTTTTGGTGCGGACTGCTGGCACAGTTTGCAGAGTGCTGTTCTTAAGTCATTAAGCTCAGTGTTTTTCTGGCTTTTTAGCGCTGTGACTACGGCGAGAGCATCTGTCAGCAGGACTATATGGCTCTCATTTTCACTGTGTGTCACCATTTCTTCCACTGCCGCCCTCAGTGCCTCTGCCTCCGCTCTGAAATTGCTTGTGTACTTACCAGTAGCGAATGACAGTGTTATTTTTCTGCCATTTGGTAGGTTCAGGAATGCTCCTGCCCCTCCGTTCTGTGTAGTGTTTGTTACAGAACCGTCGGTGTATGCATGGGTCCAGTCCATGCTTGGGTAGCTTTTCGTTATGAAGCTTAGGGTAGTATCTCTCCTTTCTTTTTCAGTTTTTGTTTCCAATACCTGGTATATTTTCTACCACCTCTGGAAATATATCCTGCCTCCAGGTAGGTTTTCGTACAGTAGTGATGGGTTTTGGTGTTGTTAGTGCGTTTATGGGATCTTCGTGCATCTTTGCTTTGGCTATTTCTGCAAAGTTTCTCCGCTTTAGTTTCCCATTTCCCAAATTGTTTAGTCTCTGGTGCATTGGATGGTCGGTCAGTCTTCGGAGTTTCTCTGACTGCAGCTGGGCTCTGCAGTCTCTTCTATGACCGGCGGATGTATGAACGGATAGATTCGGGGATTGGTGATGGAACGGTGGAAATATGATTAGACAGGATACATGTGGATGGACGGATATAAATGTGAGTGGGTAGGACGGATAGATCCAATGGTTTGTGGATAGGTGGGTTGGAAATGTGAGTTGGTAATGTTTGTGGATGCAAACGTAAGTGATGAAAGGTGGTTCTTGTGGTTTGTACGTGAATTAACAGTTGGTGAATGTGTAAATGGGCAGGGATGTTGACATCTGAGAGATTGTTTGAATGGATACATGCACGTTTGAATGGATTGATGAATATGAAGTTAAATGTATGTTTGAAATGACAGGGATGTTGACATCTGAGTGATTGGTTGAATGGATACATAAACGTTTGAATGGATTGATGAATATGAAGTTATATGTATGTTTGAAATGAGAGTTAGACAAACCATTAGAAAGGCATTCAGACACATTGGTCCCTGCCGAAGTCGAATGTGTCGAACGGAAGGTGCAAATATCACAATCAAGCTGTAAACTAGCGACACTGCGCATTCCGTTCTCCAGAATATATCCTACTTACAAAACCCTTTACAGGAGTTGACAGTGGGTGATTGAGAACGAGCGCAGAAGAAGAAGAAGACGACACATTGCCTAAAAAATTGAGATCAGCTCCATTCAGGAATGAGCACAGCAAATATACAGATAATAGAGAAACTCATTGTCAGCATTCATACAGGAAAACAGAGACACGGTAGTCACTGAAAGAAATGGAATATACATGAAATCTGAGATATGTTATTCATATAGTTTATCTGTCGTAATAAAAACAAAACCGTCAGCACAATTGATATGTCCAGTGGCAGTCTAAACCAATAGTTCAGAAACTGTGGTCCGTGAAATGTTATAGGGTGTTTTACGAGAAATCTGATGGTAATCTTCGTTTTGTGGTGGGTCGCGAATAGAGTTTTGTGGTGGGTCGCGTGTAGACTTTTATGGTGGGTGGCGAATATAATTTTGTGGTGGGATTCCTATAGAGTTTTGTGGTGGGTCGCGAATAGAGTTTTGTAGTGGGTCACGGATAGAGTTTTGTGGTGGGTCGCGTATAAAGTTTTGTGGTGGTTAGCATATGGCGTTTTGTGGTGGGTCGCGTATACAGTTTTGTGGTGGGTCGCGTATAGTTTTATGATGGTTCGTGTAGATTTTGTCGTAGTACATGAAAAAGTCCTACAGCAGTCCCTATATATTCATGTACTGGTACGCATGGAATCGTGGTCTACGAGATGGTATATGATGTTTAGCATAAGGTCCTAACGTGGATCCACGATGTGTCCTGTAGTGGTCCACGAAGTGTCGTGTGGCGGTCGGAATAGTGGCATATGGTGGTCTACGAAGTGTCCTGTGAGAATCACGAACTATTTTGTGGTAGTCCATAAAAGGAGGTTTGGTTTCCCACAAAAAGTCATGTGATGAACCACGAAGAGTTTTGTATTGGTAGATGGAGTGTTCTATGTTATTCCACCTAGTGTTCTGCAGTGGCCCACGAAGAGTTATGTATTGGTAGATGGAGTGTTTTGTGTTACCAATTCTAGATTTAAAAATTCGGTTCATGCGCAACGATTTAAACTTACCTTCGTGCCTAATTCAGCTGAAGGGCCGCACGGACCAGCCAGTATTGTTCTCAGTGGTGGGATCAAGATGATGATCAGCGCATGAGCTGCAGTGGTCAGCGGCCCATAGCTGACTGCTAGCGTCAGGGCCAGCGAACCATAACTGCCAAGACCCTTCTACACCTCCACCCGGTGATCCTGTATAACAAGCTGCAGCATAGCAGACTGGCTAAGGAGAAGGAATCGAAGAGGTAATGCTAACCCGGTACTCAAACATGCTTGCAGAAGTCGGATGTGTTGGACCGAAAGGTGCAAATATCGCAGCCAAGTTGTAAACTACAACACAACGCATTCCGTTCTCTGGACTACATTCTGCTACTTAAGCCCTTTCAGGGTTTGGTAGCGGGAGATTAAAAACGAACGAAGAAGTAGAAGAAGAAGTTCTCAGTGGTGACACGAGATGTGCAAAGAGTTGAGAATCCATGTCCTAGACTATTCACCCCACTGTGAAAATACACAGTTGCAAATTTAGCTCAAGTTCTACAGAGTATGCACATCTTGCAATAATCAATAGTTAAAAAGCTGGCGCACGGTAATGTCAGTTATGAAAATTGTAGGTATAATTAGGAAAATAAACATTTGAAATGTAGTGTATGAATATCTTTTTATGATCTTGGTGTACGTTTATCTTTCATTCTTTTCGCTTATGTTATTCTTGTCTGTGTATTTCAGCGTCAGGTTATGAAGAGAATTCTTCAGTAGACCCTACAAAGTGCTTTGTACATTGAGAGTTTCACTGCTTCTGTTATTTACACTATCCATATTTTGCGTGGGCGTCAAATGGCTTTGTATCTTTTGTATATGTATAGTTTTGTATTCTGAGGGCTGTAATCTGGTGTTTCACGAGTCATATGGCCGAACCATTTGGTTTGTTGTCTCTAGATGAGGTCTAGATTGGTCTTGCACATACTTGTATCCTAATATATTCGCTTCTAATTCTATCCAAGCGTTCTGCGCATGCATTTCATCTCTGTTTTTATGGTGTGTATTTTATCTTTGTTTGCTGATGTCCAATTCTGGCACCGATAGCACAAAGTGGAAAGTAATATTGTGTTGTGTAGTGGTCTTTTTTGTTGGTATTGATTGTCGCGTGATTACATTGTAATATCAGGGAAATGAACCCAGGGATTTGATTTGCTTCATTTGTTGTGCTTTTTTTGTGCACCCCAAAAAGGACGTTCAATGGCAGGTTGCAGTACCTTTCCCCACATCCTGAGCGTGCTGATGAAGATTGTCCGAAGTCCTCCAGGCGGTTGTGCTATGCTTGGCTTTATCTGCAAGTCACTCACTAACCACGGAGTTCACGAAGTTCCCTCACCTCGTTAGTCAAGCGTCCATGAAAACAGCCCGTTTCTCTGGATGGCTACTAGAAAGTCGAGGTGAGCGTCTTGACCAGTATGTTTTGCCTGACCCTCACTAATATGTCTGATCAGTATATCTTGCATGACCAGACGTTAGTCTTCCTTCCCTGCTTAATTTTGAATGTTTGTGTCGCCTCTTGCCATCTGTTGAGATTATGTTCGTGCAATGTTTCACTTGTTTTGCTTGTTGTTCTGTAGGAATATTGTTGTTTCTATTTCTTTCCTTTAAATCTTCATAACTTCGGTCTTCTCTGTATTGATTTTCATACTATAATCCGTATAGACTTCATTAAGCTTGTTGATATGTTCAGGCAGTTGTTTTTGTTTTCTGGGGTTGCTATTAATGTTTGGCTCTTCAGCAACGAGAAGTTAATTTAAGTGGTCACGGGGGCTGTTTCCCTCATTAAAAAAAGGGGGGGGGGGCTGGCAGATTGCAGCAATTATAGGGTAATTACATTGCTGCCGGTGTCAGGCAATATTTTGACCACACGCATCTTGGACAGATTAAAAATTGAAGTAGACACAAAGCTCAGAAGGAAACAGTATTTCGCCAGGGAAGATCATGCACAGATCATATAGCTACGCTGCCCATCATAGTAGAGCGAAGCATTGAATGAAAATCATCCCTATACGCTTATTTTACTGACTATGAAAAGGCGTTTAATGTGGATCGAAGTACTCTTTGGCAACTGTTGAGACAATATGGGATATCAGAGAAGTACATAACCCTCATCCAGAATATGTACAAAGACACAGTTAGTAGAGTGGTGAATGAAGGAGTACTGACTGACCGCTTCGTGTTGGAAACACGGCTGAGACAGGGATGCCTGCTCTCCCCTTTCCTGTTCTTATTGACTATAGATCGGATAATTAAGACATCAATCGAAGGCTGGGGCTGGATATGACATACGCTACGGAAGGCACAGTCTAACATAGCCAGAATGGCTCTTACATGGAATTCTCAGGTGAAAAGAGAAAGAGGAAGACCCAAAAATACGCGGAGAACAGAATGTGAGAAGGAGCTGAAATGGAATAATGAGACCTGGAGAGAGGCGGAAAGAGCAGCCCAGGACCGTGTGACACCTGGAGAGAGGCGGAAAGAGCAGCCCAGGACCGTGTGACACCTGGAGAGAGGCGGAAAGAGCAGCCCAGGACCGTGTGACACCTGGAGAGAAGCAGAAAGAGCAGCCCAGGACCGTGTGACACCTGGAGAGAAGCAGAAAGAGCAGCCCAGGACCGTGTGACACCTGGAGAGAAGCAGAAAGAGCAGCCCAGGACCGTGTGACACCTGGAGAGAAGCAGAAAGAGCAGCCCAGGACCCTGGACGCTGGCGAGATGTTGTCAATGGCCAATGCACTGAGAGGAGGGACGGGCTTTGATTGATTGATTGCTTGACTGATGATTGAATCATCCCCCACACCCAAAACGCAATACGGAAACACCAACCAACAAAACACGTCTTAGTTCAAATGAAAACTTGTGTGTACAAATGTTGTACTTTACGTGTTTGTTGAGCTATGTTTCTGATTGGTGCAATATCAACTGCTCCAGACTTTCTCTTTCTTTGGCTTTATCTTGGAAAGGATGGCGTGTCGTAGTTTACAGCCATGTTGCGATACCTGGGCCTTTCTGTTAGACATCTTAGATTTGAGATGTCTTTTTGGTGGCGGGGCAGGGGGGTGGGATACTCGGTTTGCCTTCCCACTGCGATACCTTCCTGTGGCCAGACTACATCAGCGAGTAGTGTTGCCTGTTTCTAGGCCCATCACTTGTAGTTTGTAAAGGGTCTTCGTCAGCTATGGTTTGCTGTCCCTGATGCAAGCAACCAGCTATGAGTCGACGGCTGCTGTCCGCACTTGAACTGCTGCATCTTGGCCCACTCTAGAAGCAAAAGAAAAGACAAAGGCCGCCGTCCATCGTAGACGATGAGGGCCTCATTAATTTTGCTACCGCAATTTTTAGTAAGCATTAACTGCGCTACATTTTATCCTCACTCTCTCGTCTCGTGCCGCCCGACCCCAGTGGCAAGTCAAGGGCAAGACGACTAGGAGGGCGAGTACGAGATGCAGAGGACTTCGCATCAAGCACCCGTGAATAAGACGGCGGAGTCCGAAGTCGAATCCACACCACTGGATCACGAGGTCGACGGCTTAACCACTTCGCCACGGAATCCCATGGAATCTAGAAACAATAGCTCATACGGAAATGTGAATATGAAAAAGTTCTAAGAAATATACCCCATATATGATACAAAGTAGTAACATACACAGATTCTAAAAACAATATCCCATTAATTAAAAAGAAATAAAAAGAAAGCTCTAGAAAAAAAACACCGTATATTTAAAGGGAATAAAAGAAAGTTCTGGAAACAATATCTCATATATTAAAAAGGAATAGAAGAAAGCTTTAGAAATAATACAAAAATAACGTGATGTAGGAATACATTTTTAAAAATCTTTTAAAACAATAATGATACAGGAACAAAGAACACTCTAGATCCAATACTAGTTATGCGATACATGAATCAATGAAAGCTTTAGAAACAATATACGATTCAGGAATTAGAGAAAGCTCTGGAAATAATACCGAATTTACGATCAAGAAATCAAACAGAGCTCTCTGATTAATATACAATACAGGAATCACAGAAAGTTCTGGAAACAATATCCTATTTACGATACATAAATCAAAGAAAGCTCTAGAAACAATATAAGATACAGGAAACTGAAAAAAAGCTATAGAAACATTAAACGATACAGGAGTCCGATAAAGCTCTAGAAAAAATACCCGATTTACGATACAGGAATCAAAGAATACTCTAGAAACAATATACGAAACAGGAAACTGAAAAAAAGCTCTAGAAACATTAAACGATACAGGAGTCAGAGAAAGCTCTAGAAAAAATACCCGATCTACGATACAGGAATAAAAGAAAGCCATAGAAGCAATACCTTATACATGATACATAAATGACAGAAAATTACTAATTTTCCAGGCGATCAATAAGATGGAAAAGAACAATTTATTTACCTGTGCTATAAATAATCTCTGTCCCTTATCATCCCCTTATCATCCCCCCCCCCCCCCTTCCTAATCGATTCAAGTGAGAAAAAAAGTATAAATAATTATCAAAACCGTGGTATTTATTGCGACGTATAAATCAGTGTTATGACAAGACATGCTATCTCTCTCAAATTGATCATCTCCTTATCACTGGGTAGTATCGATTCACAGGAATCGACAAATGTAAATATTTACTTCATGAGATGAAGAACTGTAATTGTATTCCACCACGTTATTATGTATACTTGGTATCACGTGCAAAGGTAGGCTATACTTATTTGTCATGTTCATACTTTGTGCGACTTCGGCTAGTTTGCGTTTTTTATGTTTTGCTGACCAGGTTTTAGGAAAATCGCGCAAAACAACAACAAAACGAAAATGCGTATTAGAAAAATAAGAATTCTTTAGAGAAATATTGTAATTAAATATTGATTTATTAAGCAGCTTCGCAAGATGAATTTTGTTCACACTTCTGATTTGTTGCCTCTGTCGTGTTACTATTGTTAGCTTTTTGGCCGGTATGGTCTAGGAGGATAGACTTTCAGCCACGTATCTCCAGTCAATGAAACGGATGTTGTCCCGGTTCAAGTCAATTTGAAAGAAATAATGATAAATGTTTTAAGTTGTTTTTGTATCTTCTTTTCGCCGTTTTGTCCAATTTGGGCCTGTAAGTGTAAGGTTACCTACGGGTTTTTGGACCGGGCCATAGAATGAACCCTAGTGCACGGGAAGTTTAACTGCCTTTGTTATTTCTGCTATCCACCTTTTGCGTAAACGGCCCTTGGCTTTGTGTTCATTGTATCTGTAAAGCAAAACTTTATGAGGGATACTGTCTGGTGTTTGACGTGTCATGTGGCCGAACCATTTGGTCTGCTGTCTCTCGATGAGGTCTACCGCTGGTGTTGTACCTACTTGTCTCCTAATAGGTAGAGACACGAGTGAGAAAAGAAAGAGAGAGAGAGAGAGACAGAGAGATAAAAAAAAGAGAAAAAGAGAGAAAGATGTACTTTATCCTCTTTGATGTTCATCCTCAGATCAAGCTCCCAGTTTCACTTGTAAAGCTGTTTTATCTCTATACAGCTTTTTTCTCATATCTGTCTCGTGTGGTCACTATTGTTCTCTTTCTTCTGTGCAGCTTTACAGGATGTTGCATGGTCATGGAATGCTCATCCTCGGTCGTCCTAATCCTCATATTGTTCTAAAGATGACCCTTTGGTAAATTATGTCCAGCTCTCGATATAAAGATGACTAATTCTTTTCTAATTATATTATAGCAGTTGTCTTCTTTTCGGAAGCTGATGTTTTGAACAACCATTTTCCAGTTGATGTTAGCCATAGAGGACACCATGTAATTCTATCCAGGTGTCAAGGAGAGAAAAGACTAACAATAGATTTAAGGTCGGTCTTACCACCAGGAAGGAAAACCAGTTCAAAGCTTCAGCTATCCGTAGTTCATTTTCATATACCTGAGATTAAATTGAAACAAAACATAAATTGCACCCAGCATGCACAAGCGGCATTTAAGCATCCGCTTGGATGTCCAAAGAAATGGGAAATAAACTGTAATTTTAAGTCTTGTTTTCTTAAACAAAATTTGAGCAATGGTTGAACAATGGTTAAACAAGCCGTTAAATAATGCGTTGAACAATGGCACAACAATGGTTCAACATGGAGTTAAACAATGGTTAAATAAAGGATTGAATAATGGTTAAACAAGAAAAACACTGTGTGGCCAAATTCAAGCATAATATCGCTTGCTTACCCAAAATATACCTATATACTATACATCTTTGATAAGTAAGATGGCCGCGCCCTAGTGGCTGCGCTCTCGACTCTCTCAGGTGTTTGTGTTGAGCTTTCCGATATTTGGTGGTTCCTGTCCGGATTATATTTAACAACTACTTCACCAGGTGGCATCAATTACTTTATTCTGTGGAATTTATGTGTTATGCTGCATTTTATGTCTGGCTGACGTCGTGGGAGACCAGTCCATGACGGAGTTCAACGTTTCGGGTAACTGCACACCAGAATTCGGTCCAGATTATCACTACTCAAGGACATTCTTCTCTCCGCATTCTTCTCTCCGCATTCTTCTCTCCGCATTCTCCTCTCAACATTCTCCTCCCAACATTCTCCTCTCAACATTCTCCTCTCAACATTCTCCTCTCAACATTCTCCTCTCAACATTCTCCTCTCAACATTCTCCTCTCAACATTCTCCTCGTAATATCCTTCTCTCAGCTCGCTTCCTCTTACATAATTTTTATTTCACGTCCAGACACTAAACATTGTCTAGCAATGACAGTGCAACGGTCCACGTCTAAAATACAGTATTAGCGAATGTCATTTCTCTATCGTCAGCGCATTTCAGCCCAGGAACACGGCAGATAACACTCTTACTAATAGTCGCTTTGTTGATAGACCAGACCTGTATATATCATACAGTTGACATGTATAACCATTATTTGATATTAAAACGCCAAGAGGGAAATGTTAGGCAGGAATGTCAAGGCTGTAAAGAAAAAAAGTGTATTGTAAACAAACAAAATGTTAAAAATATTTCACGAAACAAATACAAAACAAGTACTAAATACTCAGACAAGGAGACATGATAATTGGTTGTTAAGGTTCGTGTTAGTGATGTCATAAATCGATTAAATTATTACTAGGGAATGGCTAATGAACCGGGTTGAAAAAGTTAGACAAAAGAACTGGTAGGAGGTCCACTGGGTCAGGTCTTGAAAAGTAGGACAACGTGTCAATTGAACTCAATTGTTTAAACTTGAATTGAATTTTTTAAAGGTTGCTATTCTTTATTCTACTGGCGAAGGCACGCCAACTTCAACATCAGTTTTTTAAGTGATATGAGGAGCTACGGCCAGTGTATGGATGGATGTTATTTATCTGTTTGTGTTGTGGGTGTTCCATTATGGCAGTATAAGTGATATCATGAGCTACGGCCAGTGTATGGATGGATGTTATTTATCTGTTTGTGTTGTTGGAGTTCCATTATGGAAGTATAAGTGGTATCATGAGCTACGGCCACTGTATGAATGAATGTTATTTATATGTTTGTGTTGTGGGTGTTCCATTATGGCAGGGTTACTGTACATGTACAAGCTGTAGTTTTGCTCGTCTGTTCTGTACGCGGAGAAGCAGTCATACCGAGAAAAATGCCCCGTCAAACTGGACAGAAGTGATTTCGAACCAGGTACATTTTGATTGCATACCAAGAGTGTGCTCTATTTCAACCCTTACACCACGCGCTCTTCACTTTTTAATAATTTATTTTTAAATTTAGAGGTTTGACTTTCTGGATTCTTCTGGTGAAAGCACGTGCATTTCCACCCCAGACCGTAGTCCTTTAGGTAATATCTGGATCTGTGTGTAATGAGGACGTGTTGGTCATTGTATGGATGCATTTGTGTTTCTGTTTGTAATGTGGACGTATTGGTCAGTGTATGGATGCATGTGTGTTTCTGTTTGCAGTGTGGATGTTGAAGTGTTGACCAGTGTATGGATGTGTGTGTGTATCTGTTTGTAATGTGGTCGTATTGGTCAGTGTATGGACGCATGTGTGTATCTGTTTGTAATGTGAACGTATTGGTCAGTGTATGGATACATGTGTGTATCTGTTTGTAGTGTGGACGATTTGGTTAGCGTATGGATGCATGTGTGTATCTGTTTATAAAGTTGACGTATCGGTCAGTGTATGGATGTGTGTGTGTATTTGTTTGTAATGCAGTACAGTAATTTTGCCTATTTTTTCTGTACGTGCAATATGAGGTTGGTCCTTTCATACGGGCATGTCTGAAAAATTGCGGTCAACGCAACTCAACACTAGAAGATAACTGGCACTGCCAACACATCCCTGAGAAAGATTCTTGATTCGAGACCGTTAGATACGAAAGCTTTAGGATAATAACACGATACAGACAGATGGAACAGACAATCTTAGGAAGAATTGGCTGCGCTGGATACACTGCCAAAATCTTGAGCCAGTATCACCAGACAATCTCTGACGTGGAACTCCCCAGAGAAAAAGAAGCAGATGAAGGCCACATTTGGGAAAGTGACATGACAGCAGATACAATAAAAACGGGGAGGCGCTGTAAGGATTGAACACATTGGCACAAGAAAAGACTGGCTTTGGGATGGTTGATTGATAGTCTGTGCACCCCAAGGTGGTAACGGTGGAGAAGTAAAGAAGAAAAGAAGAACAATTAAGAGAAGAGGAAAGACATGAAGATATGGAATTAATTGGATGAGAAGGAATAAAAAGAATTGATGAATTTATTCATTTCTTTCACTTCTTTCTGGTATCTTCTTTATAACCCCCAAGACACCTCTGGCGCTTTCTAAACTAAATGGTTTCGTGTCTAACTTTCTTCTCCTTCTTTATTTTCGTTATTCTTCATTGTTTCCTCTTTTTCTTCTTTTGTAATTATTTTTGTTCTTGCTTTTGCTTCTTCTTTTCTCCTTTTTTTCTTCTCTTTTTCTTCGCTTTTCCTTCTCTTCTTCTTCCTCTGTCTTCTTCTTCTTCTTCCTCTGCCTTCTTCTTCTTCCTCTGTCTTCTTTTCATCTTTTTCTTCTTATTCTTCTTCTTGTTCTCCTCCTTTTTCATTCTTTCTTCTTTTTTCATGCTCTTTTTCCTCATATTTCTTCGTCATTTCTTTATTTTTCCTTCTATTTTCCCCATTCCTCTTTTTCTTCATTCTTTTTCTTTCTTCTGCTTTCTTCTTCTTTCATCTCATCTTCTCCATGAAATGCAAGTTATATTTAAATTTATATTAGCCGTGCCATATTTATCTTCTACTTCGTTTGTAATCAGATGACCATAATAATATATCCACAGCCAAGCGTGCTGCTCTTCTTATGAGACACGTTGCGCTGCTTTCTGAGCGCTAGTTCCTCCTGCATAATTCTTCAGCATGCATTCGTTGGGACTGTTTCTTTAAAACTTTGACAGGTGCACATCTTACATATAAGGCAGATGACGGCTAACTGTTAATGGTGTTTGCTTTAAAACAGCTGTATTGCTGGACTCGTGAGTCTTTCCTATAAAATAAACTAATGGGAAGAATTTACATTCCGTAGAAACTAATAAAAGAACATTAAAACAACCAACGCATTAAGAAATGAATATAGAAACACTATTATTACCTTGTGCATTGGTACTCTTTGGATTCGGCAAGGAGACCGGGGGATGGCGTAATACTTAGAGTGGAGGAATAAAGGCTGCTCTAATATATAATCGTTAAGCACGTGCAAGCCAGTTTTGTTCTCCAAAATTTAAAAAAAAAACGATGACAATCTAGGGTTTTGAACCCGTGCCTCATTAATCAGTACACCGGTTTTCAAACTGTTTGGCCACACACTGATATAGTAATGACAATCGGTGATTCTTTTTTTTTAATTAAAAATTTTTTTTTTTTTTTAGTGGTTACCTTATTTCTCTAATTCTTTAATCCCCAAATGCGGTGTGCGTTGCACTGTGGTTTTTATTTTGTGCCTGTCGGCCAAGTGCATCCGAATTCAGCATTCATTTTATGTAAGTGCCTGCTTCCTTCGGAATTTTCTAAGGGTTTGCTTCCCCGGGGTAACGGCCGGTGTTGTGATGGGATCGAACATTTTGGTTGTGAGAATAATTTCCCCAATTATATACATTCTCCGTTGATAAATATTGACGTCTTTATGACGAAACAGCATACAAGGATGAGAGCGGAGAGGGGAGAATTATGGATTGCCACCAGGTGGCTCTAACAATATACTAAATCATTATTTCTGAAATTACTCAAAATGGCAGACGCTCTTGAAGCCAACAATGATACCAGGCGTCCACTTAAAGTACCCCGGCCACACGAGTGGTCATTTGAAACCTAACAAGAAAAGACGTCATTGAAAAAAAGAGCCCCCGCAGGGCCTCTACGCAGAACCCAGAGGTAGCAGAATCCCAGATTGAGAAACACTGTTCTAGATAGCGCTTCATTCAGGAGAAGTTTGACATTGATGGCGGATAATGATGGGCGACGACAATCCTGGCACCGGAACCAGACTGTATCCTGAGATCGAACTGAAACAAGGATCCGTTATCTCCGATTTGATTCTTTTCCTTAACTTCTTTTCCCGTCATTTTCTTTTCCCGTCATCTTCTTTTCCCGTCATCTTCTTTTCATCATCATGTTCTTATCATCTTCTTATCGTCTATCATTTTCTCATTTTCTTCTTCTTTGTTTTCTTAATTTTGTTCCTATTTATTTTTCGCCTTTTTCTTCTGCTTCATCTTATATTATTGTTCTTATTTTTTCTTATTCTCCCTCTTTTTCCTTCTTTATCTTCTTCTGCATCTTTTCCTTCTTCTTTTCATTTTTTTTCTACTTCTTAGTTTTTTAAATTATTATTCATCTTCTTATTCGTCATCTTCTTTCTCTTTTTCTTCTTTTGCGTCTTCTTCGTCTTTTTATTCTTCTTCTTCTTCTTTTCTTCCTCCTCCTCCTCCTCTTTTTTCTTTTTCTTATTCTTCTTCTCCTTCCAGTTCTTAATCTTTTTTTTCTTCTTCTTCTTCTTCTTCTTCTTCTTCTTCTTCTTCCTCTTCTTCTTCTTCTTCTTCTTCTTCTTCTCATTCCAGTTCTAATTCTTTTTCTTATTCTTTTTCTTCTTCTCCATATTCCTTTTTTTTCTGCCTTTTCTTTTTTCTTTTTCTTGTACTTCTTTTTCATCTTATTCTCTTCTTCTCCATTATTTCTTTTTTAGTGATCTTCCTCTTCTTATTTTCTTTATCGTGTTCTTCGTTTTCTTTTATTTCTCAAAATTCATTCAGTTTTTCATCTCAGCGTTCAGGATATTTTGACTGTAAAGGCTAGCGTCAGAATTTGATACAACATACTAGTAAATCGCACTTCACTCCTCCGTTATGGATATTAAAACAGGCTGGGTTGCATCACGTATCTAAAGAAAATGAAACGGCGACGGTTTAGCATGGTTAATATGCTTTCGATGTATGTCCGTTCCGCGACCTTGTTGTTTTAGCAAATGAGTGAGCTTGGATAAGGCTCAATGCCCTTTTGATCGCCCTACAGAAGAGTTCAGGTTTCGGACGGAACGGTAAATCAAGAGATGTGTGACACAGATTATGTAAATGTTTGGTTTTCAGTGGAAACCTCTGATGGTACCAGACTCGTAGCACGATATTCATAGACAGGACAGTCAGACCGACTGCTTGAATCCCCCTGGATTGCTTCGTCCTTCGAAGTTGAGTTGGCTGCTCAGGTTAATAAAATCATCAGTGAAGTTCACATGGCTGCTCTTGAAAATAATTCCTGCTTTACTTGGCTTGAAGCCAAGGTTTTGTGTCATGAAATTTAAACACGAAGTGTGGAGGCTTAATCCAGATTTAAGACCGTCTTGGTGCTCCAGTGGTTTTGTTAGTGCCCAGCCGTTGGAGCCTGATATAATCACACGCGTAGTCGAAGTCCTTCATATGCAGGTTTTGTGTCATGATATTTACACACGAAATGTGGAGGCTTAATCCAGATTTAAGACCGTCTTGGTGCTCCAGTGGTTTTGTCAGTCCCCAGCCGTTGGAGCCTGATATAATCTACATCACACGCGTAGTCGAAGTCTTTCATATGCAGTTTTGAGATGGTACTCATATAATGTATCTTTAGACAGTTTCTCATAGAGATGTCTTTGAAACCCACTCGGGGATCAAGATGCTGAGCAGCACATGAGCTGCAGTGGTCAGCGATCCATAGCTGACTATTAGCGTCAGGGCCAGCGAACCATAGTTGCCAAAACCCTTCTACACCTCCACGCGGTGATCCTGGATAACAGGCTGCATCGGGGCAGACTGGCGAAGAAGAAGGGATCGAAGAGGGAATGTTAACCCGGTACTCAAAAAATGCTTGCTGAAGTCGCATGTGTTGGACAGAAAGGTGCAAATATCGCAGCCAAGCTGTAATCTACGACACAACGCATTCCGTTCTCTGGACTACATTCTGCTACTTCAGCCCTTTCAGGGTTTGGTAGCTGGAGATTGAGAACGAACGAAGAGGAAGAAAAGAAACCCACTCGGATAAATGCGCTCGCCAAGATATGCCATAAATTCGAGTCACTCCTGCACCTTCTGTTCTTGTTTGGTATATAGATTTTTAAAAACAGTTTCGTTTTATTTGCTTTCTTTCTTTTAATTTTTGCTTTTCTTTTCATTGTTTTTCTTTTCTACATTTTTGTCCTATTATGTTATTTAATTTTAATTGCTCAGTTTACGTTTCTTTCTTTTTCGTTTATTTCTTCTTCTCTTTCTCTTTTTGTTTTTGTTTCTTTTATTTAATTATTTTCTTTTTAATTCTTTGTAACTGTTTATATTTCCTTTTTGTTATTCTTTTCGCTTCTTAATTTTTTTCTCGTTTACATTTTTTTTGTTAATATTTTTCTATCATTTCCATCTTTTTCTTTTTCCCTCTTCTTATTTTCCATTCTTTTTGCTTTTTTTCTGGCTGGTTTGTGTTTCCTGGTCCAATTCTAATCATTTGCATGGCTTCTTTGCAACAGTCCATTGAATTGTTGGTTTAAAAAAAAATAATTTATTTTTAATTTTTTAAAATTTTTAAAAAATTTTTAATTTTATGTTCGCCTTATTTCTTTATTCATCAAGGCGGTGTGCGTTGCACTGTGTTTTTATTTTGCGCTTGTCGGCCTAGTAGATCTTATTTCGGCATGCATTTCAAGTTTAGGGTCTGCTTACTCCTACATTTTCTAAGGGCTTGCTTCCCCGAGGTAACGGCGGTTGCTGTGATTGGGAAGCGATTCCAGCACCTTCGGGTTGTCAACCATGTCCCTTAACCACTAGACCACGCCGTCACCTACCAGTGCACCTGACTTCATCCTAACATTTGTGTGTGCACCCCATAGGAGTGCAACCTTGTCGGTTAATGATCTCGGTTCCCACCTGGATTATCAATCCCTAAGCCAGACTACAAAAGTGCTGCCTAACCATGGTGCAAAATCCTAGCATAAGTACATACAGACGCACACATGCATGCACGCACTGGTTACGCGTTTTAATATCTGCCAATTGACTACTGTCTGGGGTGGAATAGGCGCCCCCTCCACCAGTAGAAATTAATGAGGCAAACACATACAATAAAAAATGTTCTTCAATGCAATCAGGCAGTCAGCGAGTCTTCGCTGTGGTGAACTCATACTCCAGGTAGAGTACAATGACGTCTTTAGCACTTCTTGGACAACCCACAGGCCCACCCGTTCCTCTACCGCAGGTTGTCTCCTGACAGCATTACGTCCACTTATCTCTGGCATGGGTTGTCTCCTGACAGCATTACGTCCACTTAACTTTGGCATGGGCTGTCTCCTGACAGCATTACGTCCACTTATCTCTGGCATGGGTTGTCTCCTGACAGCATTACGTCCACTTATCTCTGGCATGGGTTGTCTCCTGACAGCATTACGTCCACTTATCTCTGGCATGGGTTGTCTCCAACCGCATGGCATTTATATCTTCCATACCTTTTCTTAAATTCTCAAACTGGCCCCCATCTATTTGTCTTAATTTGCCCCCCTCCCCTTTCTTCTATCAGCCCTCCCCCACCCCCACCGCCACCAATCATATATTAATCTCACCCCCCCCCCCCCCCGGCTTATATGACCTTCTTTTTGTTCTCTCACTTGAATCACTATTTGGCCTTTTCCATATTCAGCCGCCACAGGCTTATCCTGTCCATTCCCCCTCACTTCTTACGCTCTCCTGGCCACCTTTTTTGACCATCTTCCTTCATTTTCAGTCGAGCTTCCTACCCAACAAGTCGCTTAGACAGACTGGTTCTGCTAACAGATAAGTAGACCATTTTTTCTTTATCTGTTTATTTGCTAGTTCAGTATTGTTGTTAATTGTTGTCCCTGATGAAGGCCTATTGATAGTAACGAAGGTTTTGTTTGTGTTCTCGTCTCGGCGTGGTATCTGACCATACCCATTTAAAAATGTTAACATTTTATTCATCTATTTTTGCCCATACCTCCACAGAGTAGTTGTCTGAGCCAGAGTACTGAGCTGCGGAGCTTACCAAACACACGCTGGAGCTATACCTTAACCTGAAGTCATGAAACTGATGATAACGTGAGGCGATCAATCAAACACTTTATTCAAATCTATAGTTCGATTTCCGGTCTAAGACCGATGTTTAAACCTGGTTAGTCCCAAAACACGTTAACAATCAGTTGGGTGTAACTTGGAAATTATGATAGGAGAGCTAAAATTGAAATGAGCGAGTCCTGATGAAGATTGATGTGTCGAACCAAAAGGTGCAAATATCGCAGTCAAGCTGTAAACTACTACACAACGCATTTCGTTCTTTGTATTGTTTTACTTGCAAAGTTCTTTCCAGGGCGTATTGTTGTATGCCCACAATGAGTAGGATTACTCTTTTGTGCGCCCTGAAAAGGACGTTAAGTGGTGGGTTGTAGTAGCTTTCCGTACATCCCGAGTGTGCTGATAAAGGTGGACCGGGGGTCCTCCAAGAGGTTGTGCTATGCTGGCTTCATCTGCGTGTTGCTCACTACTACGGGTATCACGTCAATCCCTCACCTCGTTAGCCAGGCTGTCGTGAATACAGCCCGTTTCCAGTAACGGTTATCCGGAAGCCGAGGTGAATGTCTTTGTCATTATATTTTGCCTGACCCTGAATAACATTTCTGAACAGTATTTGGTGCCTGACCAGATATTAGTCTTCCTTCCCCTTTCCAGGGCTTGGAACCAGGGGTTTGATAACGAACGAAGAAGAAGAAGAGAAAGCAGACGAAGAAGAAGAAGAAGAAGAAGAAGAAGAAGAAGAAGAAGAAGAAGAAGAAGAATTGAGGGAACTCGAGGTGAATAAGACTCGGCAGGGAGAAAAGAAAGACATGTATTGCAGTAAGAAATTTATAATAACACCGGAGTCGTATCAGGGATTTAATAAAAACAGGGCCATCGTAACCGTCGTGGCATGTTATACAAGGCGAGTAAAGAGTTGTGAATACGTAACAGTAAAACAAATATTGCGTTCCGGTATCGGGGATAGCAGTCGAAGTGAGCATTCTATCACTCTGCCCCTCACCACTCCCGTAACATAGGTACCAGGTTCTGCCAAAGACGGATGTGTCGGACCGAAAGGTGCAAATATCGCAGTCAAGCTGTTAACTAGCGACACAACGCTTTCCGTTCTCCGGACTATGTTCTGCTGCTTGCAAAGCCATGTTCGCGACTTGGTCGCGGGAGATTGAGAACGAATGCAGAAGAAGAAGAAGGTACCAGGTTCAATTCCCTGTCTCGAGACGTTCTATATATATATATATAAATATATATATTTAATGTTTTTAGAGAATGCAAACCATACATTTTGTGTGTTCTATTTTTCTACCGTCCGAGAGCCTGTCACCACACTTTGTTTATTTGTCAAAAAGGTTATGGATGTCCTCTAGTAAAGAGTCATTTGGTGTGACCGATCACCAATTTTGCACCGCCTCCATTACATTGTTGTCAGCTGCTTTGGCACACATCCGGCACACACTTTCCTATACCCATGATTATCATGAGCAATTTTGAGCGCAGCGCCATGACTCATATTGAAATTTAAGGCTATTTCATCAATATTTACTAGCCTGTTCCAACAGACTAGCTGGTCGATGTACTGTTTCCCTCTGTCAGTTGCCACGCTTGCTGGTCTCCCACGCCACAGTTCATCATAGACTAGTTGTCTTCGGTTTTGAAATCTTTCGACCCATTCACTACTCTCCTCAGACTCCAACAATTGTCTTCATACTGAACCGCCAGTCTTCTCTAGATTTCGGAAGGCTTCCCACCCACTTTCCACAAACACCGAATATCGTCTAGTTGTTCTTCCACGGTTCAAATCGACAATGGGGCGGCCTTTTGTACGCAATATTGCGCATGCACATACTAATCGATCGTCACAATCCTTACATGTTGCATTGCTAAAAAGCCATGTACATACTGGTATATATATCTATATATATACTGGTCTGATATCAACTGGCTGTCTGACATATCTGAAGTGGCTGTCTAGAACCACTAAGTCAGCTGTCTGATATATCTAAAGGAGCTAAATGATATCTCTGACATATCTGGTGGCTTTCTGACATCGTTGAGATGGTTTTCTGACCTATCTGATATGGCTATCTTTGACTTCTGAGGTGGCTATCTCAGACCTCTTGTAAATCGTCACTCTCATTCCGTGCAACGGATGCAATAGACGAGCTTGCATTGGCATGGGTGAATAGCTGACAGAGAAGTTTCGAACCTTCGCGATGTCACTATATCACTGGCGCAGTCATGCTGGGATTTGCGGCAATGAAAGCCTCGACATCTTAGCCCCAGGAGAACATTTTATGAGGTCAGTGTCAATGAGTAGGCGGGATATTTTAAAGTTAATCAATGATCAAAGCCTTGTGAATGAGGGCATTACAATTGATGAAATATCGATGCAAATATCGATGCAAATATTGTTAAATTTTGAAATTGATAACGAGTCCTACAGAGTGAGGCACCCGAAGCGATGTAGAAGAAGTCTTCTTCTTCTTTTTCTTCTTCTTCTTCTCATTGGTCACGTTTTTCAGTATGTCCGCGTGTGAAGGCCAATTTTTGTCTTCTTCTTCTTCTTCGTTCGCTCTCAAGTAATCACATCTATTTCCCTCCTAAACCTGGCACTCCTTCTCAAGCTTGTCGCCTCGACATACAGTTTATCGCTTTATTGGGTTGGGGAGAGCCATGTAGTCACCATGCTCTTCTCGTGTAACCTGTTTGTTGGTTTGCTTGTTTGTTTGTTTGTTTGTTTTCCCCACAAGGGCACATGTATGTATGTCCAATTTCTAATTTGTTGAACAGATAATTTTTCAGTTTGCAGCGACCTATTCGAAATCTGAATATTGTCACTTAACTTCTTCTTGATAAAAAGTAGTATGCTTCTGAAATATCAGATCATGTGTGTTCTCTGTGCCAATTCTCTTTAAAGTTAATTGTTATCATTGTCTCCATTTCTTCATGTGTAGCTCTGTCGTCAGTTTGGCGTTTGCCGCATCCCTCTTTTTCCAGTGTACCTGCCTCCTTATTTCTGTGTATCTTAGTGTGCAGGTATCCACTGAAATGTTGACTCCTCTGGAGCTGACCAAGAACATCCTGCAAGGCACTGTGCCAGGAAAGCGTGATAGAGGGAGACCAAAAAGGTATGGGAGGACAATATTAAAGAGTGGACGGGAAGGTCTATAGCTTAAACTAATAACCTGACGTTAAATCCTGACGCATGGCGGGAATTGGTTTGACAAACTGCAATAACGTTGCCTCAAAACCTTCTGTTCACAACTATCAAAAGACGAAAGATGGCCTGGTGCGGGCACGTCGCAAGGTCAAACGGAATTCCCAACTCGAAACTCTTTGGATCCGTACCGGGTCAGGGAGGGCGAGGACGTCCAAGGAAGAGATGGGTGGACAACATCACTGAGTGGTCAGGATTTCGTCCCGGTGAGATACGTCAGGCGGCGACAGACAGAGAGAGCTGGCCTGGGTTTTTCATGTCTTCATGTGTGCCCCAACGACCTGATGGGTTACGGGATGAATTGAACTCAAAACCTTCAAGGTTACGGGACTGATGATAATGATGATTAAATTTATCTTGTATTAATGAGTGCCTCAGACATGCTGTCTAATTCAGGGTTTTTATGATTTCTGAAGGCTATTACGACTGACAGGAAACATGTTAGGAAGACTATCTTGTCTCTTATATGGTTCTTGTTTTCCACAATGGCTACAGCAGCTATTTTTAGTTACCTTAGCCTCAGATCTCAAAACGTTTGAAAATTGTTTAGTCAGGTCGGGTCATCCTGTTACCGGTGAGGTCGTTGGGGCACACATGAAGACATTCTCATAACCCCACGCCACTCCTCTCTGTCAGCGGCCGCTGCCTGTGCCTCTTCTGGTCGGAGATTCGTCTATTCTTTTATGTTGTCCTCCCACCTCTTTTTGGGACGACCTCTTCGTCGTCTGCATTGCACCTTTCCTTGGAGAATCGTATTTGTAAGACCGTTTGATCTCGATATGTGACCGTACCAAACGGGTTTTCTCCTTTTGACAGTTGCCAAGAGGTCCTCAAAAGGCCAAATTGCTGTTGTAATTCTATCTCGTATTTCCTCATGTGTAACTTGATCTTTGTATGTGACGTTTAAAAGTCTTCGGAAACATCTCATCTCCAAGGCATGTATCCTTCGCTGAAGGTCATCTGTAACTGTCCATGTCTCACAAGCATAGAGGAATATTGACAGGAACAGTGTACACATTAATCTGATTTTCGTGCATAGTGCTAACCGTTTATCTTTCCAGATTTATTTACGCCATACAGGCTTGCTTTTGTCTGTGCCATTCTGGCCAACACCTCACATTTTGATCCATCGTCACTGACAATCTAGATATTATTCAGTAGCCACTGACATATACATTTTCTATCTTTTTTTTTTTTTAACGCCCCAGATGTTTTTTTGTAACGCCCCAGATTTTTTTTTTAATGTAATTTTTTTGTAATCCCCCAAAACGTGTGCAGAGATTCGTCTCATTGGGCTAGTGCTCTTTGCACAGTTTCCTTATCTTATAACTTGTATTATATTCGACTGACTATGCTTCTTGTCCGCATGAACACATTGATAATTGAAGCAATTTTTCAAAGCAGGAGTGTGTACAACCAGTGACTTACTGGAACCACAGATATCGAAACTCAGCCAATTACCGTGAGGGACTGAATAGGTAGACCTGCAGAGCAATGACATTGATTCTTAAAAGAACAGACCATGCACTACAGTAGCACATACATGAAACTTAGGGAACTGCGACGCTAGTCCGGTCAGGCATAACACACTGACCAAGACCACATCTGTCTTCCAAGTGGCGTTCGCTGGAAACAGGCTGTTTTTAAGGCAGTCTTTGCTTACGATATGTGGATCGAGATGATCCCCGTAGTGGTAAGCGTCAAGTAGATTAAGTCCTGCATAACACAACTGCTTAGGGGACTCCAGTTCACCTTCATCAGCACACTCGGGAAATGAAGAAAGCATCTGTAACCCTCCACTTAACGCCTTTTTCAGTGCGCACAAAAGAGTAAACGTATTCACTGTGAACATTCAACAAACACCAACATTACAGTTATGTTTAAAAACGTTGCCCAAGAATCGATTTCTACCCACGATGTTTATCTAGCACAGAAAACACAACCTAATATTTATCTTCCATAGTACGTCAAGTATATTCACCCCGTAAAACTATCTCCCATCTAATATTAAATAAAAACAATGACACGCTATTACTCTAAAATCATACCGAAACAATGCAACAATGAAGAGGCTGTATTTCGAGATGTCTATAGGAGAAACGTATGATAAAAATATACTCCCCCAGGCTGGATATTTCATACCATATCAATACTGACACCTGTACTTTTAGTAGTATCTTCAAATGCACGTGCGCTCTTCGCGATGTCTGTATTGTTTAATTGATTTGTTATTTATTTATAACATGTTGAAATTTACAAAATATTTCTTGAAAAACGTCTGGCTTAAGTGGCATATTCATCATACCGATGAGTGATTCCATTATAGACATGCTCCAGTTGATCCGGGCATACATGGGTACTTGGCTTACCTTTAAGTACTTAGCAGAGAAGAGAACGTTTCCTGGCCGGCCCACCTTACATCCTACAATGGAGTCTCGATCGTCATCATTCCTGTCATCAGGGCCCGCTATCAGACTTCTTCAACGTTTCTTCAACATGCCGGACTAAATCTTTGTAAACAAAATTGTGTTTGTTTTGTGTTTGTGTAAATGTATACGGGGTGCCTGGTCGAATGGTTTGGAAGCCTGCCTACTGACTAAGTGAGTAGCGGATGAAATCATCTGTAAGGTATGTTTTATTTTTCTGTTGGGGGTGAAATAAACAGTCAGGCCACAACGTGGCAGCAGCAGTGGAGAAGCGGCATGCAGTTCTCAGTCTAAAAATACATCGACTGCCTCAGCAATGGGAGTATAAAGTCGTACGAGTCGACAGTAATAGTAGTATGTGTAAAAACTGCTTGCACAGAATAGAGAGATTGAAATTATAGCATCACTGAAGGGAATTGGGGGAAAGAGCGAGACAAAAATCTGCAGAGTGTGACGTGAAGAAAAGGCACTGACTTTGGATATGATACACATCAAAGAAACCAGCGAAGGCATGACAAGACATTCTATGTTCTGGAACCCACAAGACAAGAGAAGTAGAGGCAGACCAAAACACACACGGAGAAGAGAGCTCAGTACTAATTTAAAACAAACAAGAAGGAAGAACAGAGCCAGAGCGGATGTATTATTTGATGAAGACATTTGCTCTTTAGGGACCTGACAAGTTGATTTTATTGATTGAATGTCTTATGTAATTGTTGTGCTATTAAAACAAATTAAATCCCAGCCCGTTCACTATAAGGACGACCGACCGTTGTGCATCAATCTTATAATACCTCTTACCACATTTTTCTGCTGACTTCTGCAATGGGAAGAAACGCCCATAGTCTCACAATAGTGGTAGCAAGAAGGAAAGCATACAAACAATCACTAACAAAAATATCAAAACATGCAAGTAAAGAGGATTGTGCTTGTGGCTAGCAATCTCATAATGTTCAACCATAGCTACTGCTACTGCAAGTCCTCGGGTGCAGGTTAACTGTCCTGTAGATAGTTTCAGCTTCAGTGTTGGTCCCTACTTACTTACTTCCCCTGTTTTGGGCATCACGTCAGACAGTCATCTGTACACGTCAGACTTCATGTTTTCAATGCTCAGCCACGTGAATTGTCTTGCTACTCTCCCTCAACATGTCCTCCATATTGCATGTTTCCATAATATTTGGGCAGATTATCAGACGGTCTGGGTATTGGGTTGAGATAACTTCCATGTTGTTTGAAATGCCTCGGTAATGAAAGGATTAACAATTTCAAAAAGTTGTTTAAAAGGATTACTGTGTTAATTATAAGTTGCTATGCTTTCCAAGGAATGGGAAGATGAACTACAAAGTGGTGAAGCTCTATTACAAATACCCTGTTCAGAGACACGATGTAATTGAAGAATGCCACATTCAGATATCCAAGAATATCTATTTCAAATATGCCCAAGGTAACCTTTGTAGCGAAATCAAAAGCAACGTTGCAAATGCTGCTTGAACAAATTAACAGCACAGTCAACAAGTTTGGAAATAAACACACTGAAGATAAAGACTTTGGCAATAGTCAAGCCACACAGGCGACAAAAATCGAACAAATACAGAAGTTCCCAAATTTAGGGCAAACCATAACAGAAGATGCCGGCAATGGAACTGAAATTAAGACAAGGATCGTATTGACAAAACAAGGCTTAAGAGAAAGAAAAAAAGTGCATATATTTAAAAATATCACGATAGAACTTAGGAAAAGATTAATCGCCACTTATTTATGGTCAATTGCACTGTATGGGGCTGAAACATGGACACTAGCAAAGAAGGATGAAACAAGTTTGGAAGCGTTTGAAATGGAAAGAGTGAGTTGGACAGAAAGTAGATCCAATGATTATGTCTTCACTGAGGTAGGCACACACAAACAAATATTGAAAATGACACAAAAATACGATTGGCTTCGCTGGGCCACTATATGAGATATGGATGTTTACTATAGAAGATACTAGAGGGCAGGATTTAGGGGAAAAAGAGAAATGGGGCAATCCATTCTCACCTTTACATCTCAGGCATGCAGTGACATTAAAGTACGAACTTGTGCTTAAATTAAAAGAGCTACAAAGGAAAGGGTCAAGTTGAGAGGCATGCTCAGACAACCTTACAACCAGTCTCAGACAACCTTACAACCAGTATCAGGACGTATCAATAAGATGACATGGTCAAATGGAGATACATACTCAAGTGATTTTGTTTACAAATGAATGAACACTATCGTAGCGTGCGCTGCATTGATAATATGTTCGGTCTGAAGAGGCAGTGGATAAGGAGGAGAGCAGCATCGACTTATCGCTGGCTGTTGCGTAAGGGTCAGTGATTCGGAACTGGCCAAGACCCCTTTACGCCTCTAAATGTCGGTTCTGGGAACAGACTGCACTTGTGGGCTTAGCTGAGAAAATAGGATTCGAAGATGGAAGACAAATCCGGTTCCAGAAATTGCGTGTTAAAACTTGATGTGTCGGGCCGAAAGGCCCACATATCCTAGTCTGGCTGTACACTACGACAAAACTTAACAAAACCTCCTTTTCAGGACGCACGCAGATGATATGACGGTTTTTATGCAGGGATTAAATGTGACACGAAAATCATTTGAAGGGGACCTCCATTTATAAATAGCTAAGAAAGGCTGATCTGCACTCTAATCTGCCCTGCGGTACTACTTTCCCTTTCGACAGATTGATGTTAATTAAAAATCGTCTGGGTCGGCAATTCACACCTGGTTCGAACCCTACGTGTGTTATATTGGAATGCAAATTCACGAACACATCGACCTCCAAATCTGGACTCTTCATAATACAATCTTGGTGTGTGGGCAGAACAAATGACGCATGCAGTTATTGTCCTTCCTACATCTGGTTCGCATTCGGTCCATATTACATTCTAAGTTTGGCCTATTTACGATAGAAACAACATGTACATCTGGCGCCAAGGTTTTACGCGTACCATTGGATTGGATGGGTTTTTCCCAAGTGATTAGAAACTCGAACGTGTTTGCCTGCGGTCCTTTTGTATTGTTTTGTCCGAATATGCAGGAGAGAAGCTGAATTGATCAACAGAATTGAATGAGAGAAATAGATGGAAAGGGACCACTGCGTATAACATTTAAGTTATATTGTGAAGTGAGACTGACTTTATTGTCTCTTCAGCTCCTGTATTATCCTCGCTTGAAACACAGAAAACACGCGATTCACATATTCATTTCTGTTCTGTTCTATAGAAGACTGTGACCATACACATACGTTCTCAGTCTCTCTCAGTAAATGGCAAAGGTTATGAATACAGATGGTTCCTGCAGCCCGTTGATTGTACACACTTCTGCTCTGTCCTCCCTAATCTTAGTCAGGTCAAACCTTCTTCGATATCAAATATATGTAATATGCATATCTGTATCACTATCATCAAATTGTTGATCAGTCCTGCGAGTGATTGTAAGGTTGTCTGAGTATGTTTCTACCTTTTACCCTATCCTCTGTAGATCTCTTCATGTCGGCATAAGTTCGTACTTGAATGTATGCAGCTCCTCTATCCCTTTCGATCTTGCATCTAGTACCTTCTGTATAAGACTTTTATGTCACATATTGTGACACGGGATCTAGATACTAAGCAGCGCATGAGCTGCAGCGGTCAGTTATCCATAGCTGACTGCTAGCGTCAAAGCCAGCGAAGCAGAGATGTCAAGACCCTTCTACACCACCACGTGGTGATCCTGGATAACAGGCTGCAGCAGCGCAGACTGGCTAAGGAGAAGGGATCCAACAGGGAATGCTAACCGGGTACTCAAAAAATGTGTTGGACTGAAAGGTGCAAATATCGCAGTCAAGCTGTAAACTACGACACAACGCCTTCCGTTCTCTGGACTACATTCTGCTACTTAAGCCCTTTAAGGTTTTGGTAGCTGGAGATTGAGAACGAACGAAGCTAAGCCATATTGTGACACAGCCAGCTCCCGACATTGTTGTATCTAATGCACTATTTTTGTTTGTGCGCCAACTTCAGTGAGTTACTTTGTCATTGGATCTTCTTTCTGCCCAACTCACTCTTTCCATTCTACGGTAACACCAGATTTCAAACGCTTCCAAGCTTTTTTCATCTTTCTTTGCTAAAGTCCATGTTTCAGTCCCATACGATGCAAATGGCCATATCTGAGTGGCGATGATTCTTTTCATCAGTTCCACACTGATATTCTTTGAGGTTAACAATTTATGTTTTTTTCTGAAGCCCTATTTGGCAATGCAACCGTTTTCTTAATTTTTATCTAATTGCTGCAATATTCTATTATGGCTTGCCCAAATATGTAAATGTATGTACTTGTTAGATTATTTCTCAATTGCCGATCATATTTTTTTAAACTTTTTTTTATTTTATGTGTTTGCCTCACTAGTTTCTACTGGCGGAGGCGCGCAAATTCCGCCCCAGACCGCAGTCAATTTGGGCGATATTAAGACGCATAAACCAGTGCTTGGATGCGTGTGTGTGTCTGTTTGTACCTAACCTGGTATTTCCGTGATGTTCCTCCCGCTGTTCCTCGCTTTTGATGTTCCTAGTTGTTCGCCTTAGGTATTTGCATAAATATGCACAATTGTTTTCCTGGGACCATTTTGGGATTGAGTATATTTATTTTCTTTCATACTTGATTCGGATCTCTTTTTTAATTTCCTGATTTAAATATATATATCCCCCCCCCCCTCTTTTTGTTTTTTTTAAATATAAAACCCCCATCATACATGTTAAACACAATTGTGAAGATAGCAGTGTAGTGAGGTGTACAACGAGAATGAATGAGATGGAATGATTGGGAAATATGACAAACAATATACTTGATACTTGCCGATCATATTTATTTGCTTATGTTCCTTAAATATGACCAAAGTCTTTGTCGTCGATGTGTTTATTTTTATGCTAAGCTCGTTGGATGTGCTATGACTTTTTTCAAGCAGTATTTGCAACGTTGCTACTGATCATCTAACTATCGCTTGGTTACCAGCAAATTTTAGGGCATAAGCGGTTATACCATTAACCTTGACACTCTCATTACAATTCCGCATAACCTTGTCCATCATCATCTCAGAATATGCGTTATAGAGACTCTGTGAAAGCAAGGATCCTTGTCGTACCGCATGTATTATGGCAGCTGGATCGGTGAGGCATTCTGGGATTGAAATAATCGTTTCTTGAAATGTATACAGACGCAAATATACAAATATAAGAATACGGTAAAGCATTTATAAACATAATAATAATTGCTTGTCGTAAGCGAAGATGATGATAGCATGATACGTTCGCTGCAAGATGGGTTATTACATGACAATAGAGACCAATCCAGGCACAGCAGACTTTGCCGCGGGGCAATCATGGAAGGAGATCGCTGTAGAGTTGTCATGCGTTCTGCTCTTTCCAGTGACACGTCTACTCTGAGACCCCCACCCGAGGTGGACACTTTACCTCGACACCACTGAATCCCCCACCCGAGATGGACACTTTACCTCGAGACCACTGAGTCCCCACCCCAAGATGGACACTTTACCTCGAGACCACTGAGACCCCCACCCGAGGTGGACACTTTACCTCTAGACCACTGACCGCCACCCAAGGTGGACACTTTACGTCGAGACCACTGACCCCCCACCCGAGGTGGACACTTTAACTCGAGACCACTGAGTCCCCCGCCCGAGGTGGGCACTTTACCTCGAGACCACAGAGTCCCCCACCCGAGGTGGACAGTTTACCTCGAAACCACTGACCCCCACCCGTGGTGGACACTTTACCCTGAGACCACGGAGTCCCCCACCCTAGACAGACACTTTACCCTATCTATCTTCAAAGATTGTGTCTCCTTTTGGCCGGTCACGAATCTTGAACGGTAGGAAGAATCTTCCTGATTCATGTTTGCATTTCATTTTGTTATATATTTTTTGTTTTGTTTGTTTGTTTGTTTGCGTTCGCCTTATTTCTCTTATCACCAATGTGGCGTGCGTTCCACTGTGGTTTGTATTTTGCGCCTGTCTGCCCAGTGCATCCGACTTCAGCATGCATTTTATATAAGGGTCTGCTTCCCTGGGGTAACGGCCGGTGCTGTGATGGTGATCGAACCCAGCACCTTCGGATTGTGAGCCGTGCCACTTAACCACTAGGCCACGCCGTCCCCGTTATATAATATAATTCGCGTGCTAAGCCATCCCGATTCATTTTTACATTTTCCTTTGCTATATACCTTAGTTTGCCTGCTAACTGCCAGATTATCAGCCCTTTTGGACGTGAAACGATGTTCATTGTTACTTTGACCGTCTCGTATGTAAACAGAAACTGAATAAAACTAATTGTTACTATACCTTTATATCCTACTATATCATTCTTGACTGATCTATTATGTACAACAATATATGTACATACTAATTTGTACATAATCAAAGCTTAGAAACTACTTATATTAACATTCTCTAATCTTCCTGTGATCGCATATCAGGGTTATGTTGTGTTAAAGCCGTGACGTTTTGGTGTGTTCCAATCTTGGTGTGTTTCGGATAAGCCTGTGGGAGCTTGTCATCTGATGTGGATAAAGTAAGACCTTAATGTACTACTCTCTTAATGATACACTCGTAATGCTACACTCATAATGTGCTACACTCTTAATGTGCTACACTCTTAATGTACTAAACTCTTAATGCGCTACACTCGTAATGTGCTACACAGTTAATGTGCTACACTCGTAATGTGCTACACTCGTAATGCACTACACTCGTAATGTGCTACACAATTAATGTACTACACTCTCAATGTGCAACACTCTTAATGCGCTACACTCTTAATGTGCTACACTCTCAATGTGCTACACTCTTAATGTGCTACACTCTCAATGTGCTACACTCTTAATGTGCTACACTCTCAATGTGCAACACTCTTAATGCGCTACACTCTTAATGTGCTACACTCTCAATGCGCTACACTCTTAATGTGCTACACTCTCAATGTGCTACACTCTTAATGTGCTACACTCTTAATGTGCAACACTCTCAATGTGCTACACTCTTAATGTGCTACACTCTTAATGTGCTATACTCTCAATGTGCTACACTCTTAATGTGCTACACTCTTAATGTGCAACACTCTCAATGTGCTACACTCTTAATGTGCTACACTCTTAATGTGCTACACTCTCAATGTGCTACACGCATAATGTGCTACACTCTTAATGCTTCACGCTTAATGTGCTTACATCTTGATGCGCTACAACGATCAAGTTTGCCAATATTGAATTGCTACCAAATTGACGCGCTACGCTCCCAACATGCGTCACAACCCTCCAATATAAACGAGCGCATTCCTAATATGCCCCATTCGTAAAACGCATCATGATTTATTTGGTTCAATCTTAACGTTCCACTATCTTAATCTGCATCAATTCCGGACGTGGGCATATCTTGAAGTGCTCCAATATTGATTGGCACAATTTTTATATTCGGGATAGAAATGCACGCATCGAAATGTTAATTGTCTCTAACTTTCAATTGATCCATATCAATATTCCTGTGCAGTGTATGAGCCGCAGCGGTCAGCGACCCGTAGCTAACTGTTAGCGTCAGATCCTGCGACCTAGTGCTGCTAAGACCCTTCTACACCTCCCAGAGGTGATCCTGGATAATAGATTGCAACAGATCAGACTGGCTAAGAAGAAGGGATAGAAGAGGGAAGGTGAACCCGGTACCCAAAAATGCCACGCTAAAGTTAGATGTGTTAGACTGAAAGGTGCAAATATCGCAGTCAAGCCGTAAACTATGACATAACACATTCCCTTATTCGGATAACATGCATCTTGCAGAGTCCTTTTTCAGAGCTTGGTGGTGGGAGATTGATAACGAACAACGAAGAAGAAGAAGAAGAAGAAGAAGAGGAAGACGAAGAAGAAGAAGAAGAAAAAAGAAAAAAAAGAAGGAGAAGAAGAAGAACGTAACCCAGCAATGTTGTAGTAAAAAAATATGTTATCACTTATGCAATGTAGCACACCAATAAAGTAGAACATACACATTGTATCACATGTGAAATCAAGAATATAGCACATGAATAAAATAGGTCATCAGGATTATAGCACAAGAATGAAGCACATCATGAATTAAGTACATCATAAATGTAGCACACGAAAAATATAGGACATAAGGAGTAAAGAACAAGGGTGAAGCCCATCCAAAATGTAGCACATCAAGAATGTAGCACATCAAGAATGTATCACATTCAAAATATACCACATGAAAAATATAGGACATCAGGATTATAGAACAAGCGTGAAGCACATCATATATGCAGTATACGAAACATATAGGAGTTCAGGATTATAGCACAAAAGTGAAGTGCACCAAGAATGTATATAGCACATTAGAAATGTAGAACACGAAAAAAATAGGACATCAGGATTATAGCACAGGAGTGAAGCACGTCATACATGTAGTATACGAAAAATATAGGATTTCAGGATTATAGCACAAAAGTGAAGCGCACCAAGAATGTATATAGTACATTAGAAATGTAGCACACAAAACATATAGGACATCAGGATTATAGCACACGAGTAAAGAACATCAGGAATGAAGTGCATCATAAATGTAGCATCCGAAACATATAGGACATCAGGATTATAGCACAAGAGGGAATCAGATCAGAAGTGAAGTACATCAGAAATGTAGAATATCAAGAATTGTAACACATAAAATGTTCAGTTCAGTTCAGCTCATCCCGTAACCCATCAAGTCGTTGGGGCACACATGAAGACACACCCAAAAATCCAACGCCTACACTCTCTTTCTGTCGCCGCCTGACGTATTTCACCGGGACGAAGGCCTGACCACTCAGTGATGTTGTCCACCCATCTATATTCCTTGGACGTCCTCGCCCTCTCTGTCTCGGTACGGAACCAAAGCGTATCGAGTTGGTAATTCCGTTGGACCTCGCGACGTGCCCGCACCAGGTCATCTTTCGTCTTTTGATAGCTGTGAACAGATCTTCAAAAGGACCAATAGCGTCTTCAACTCTCTGACGTATCACTACGTTCGTGACACGATCTTTATATGTAACATTTAGGATTTTTCTATAGCACCTCATTTCCATTGCATGTATCCTACCCTGGATATCTGCTGTAATGGTCCAGGCTCGCAGGCATACAGAAATATTGATAGCACAAAAGAGCGAATTAGTCTAACTGTTATGCCGAGGGCGAGGCGCTTGTCTTGCCATATAGGTTTCAGCCGAGTCAGCGCCGCTGTCGTTTGTGCTATTCTTGCAATTACCTCTGGCTTCGATCCCTCTTCGCTGATCAACGATCCCAGATATTTGAAACGTTTTACCACCTCAAGTTCCTGCCCATTTGCCTCTATGACAGATTGAAACCCTGCAACGTCATTGGTCATGAGCTTTGTTTTATCTGTATTTATTTCCATACCAAAACTCAGGGCCGCTCTATCCAATCTACCAATCAACTCCTGGAGTTCCCTTTCTGTGCCTGCCAATACATCAATATCATCAGCAAATCGAAAGTTTGTGATAAGCCTGTCACCTATTTTAACCGTGCCAACATGTCCTTTTAAGGTCGTCTCCATTATTCTCTCCAAGAATATATTGAAGAGTGTTGGGGAGAGTATACATCCCTGTCTCACACCCACCGTCGTACGGAACCAATCGCCTAGCGTTCCCTCTACAGAGACTGCTGATAAAGGTTTGCAATTACCCTCACAATATCACTGTTGAACTTATAATGCTTCATTGTTGACCATAGCGCCGCATGCCACACTCTGTCAAACGCCTTTCTAAAGTCAATGAAGGCATGGTAGAGTTGTTGTTGATACTCTGAGTACTTCTCATTCATTAGCCGAAGGTTAAATATCTGCTCGATGGTACTCCTCCCCGCTCGAAAGCCCGCTTCTTCTTCGGCAATGATATTCTCTGCCTGTGGTTTCAGTCTGTTAAGTATTATTCTCAAGAGAACTTTACTTGGATGACTTATCAGACTGATTGTTCGATAGTTATGACACATATTTAGGTTTCCTGATTTAGGCAGTGGTATAATTACTGATTTTGTCAAGCTGGTGGACCACTCTCCTGTCTGCCAAATTCTATTGCAGATGTATGTCAGGGTATTAATTGTTGCCTCGCCTCCCACTTGTAGGAGCTCTGCTGGAATATTATCCACACCTACAGCCTTCCCTCTCTTCAGCATTTTCACGGCTTCATATACTTCTTCCCTTGTTATCGTTTGATTTTCCTCTATCAGACTCACTTCAGGAGACATTGCATTTCATGGGTCAGCTCGACCTTCATGCTTATGTAGTTCCGAACAGTACTCTGTCCAGCGCTCACGAATGTCTTGAGCTTCTGCGAGACATTTCCCACTCTTGACCTGAATCGTTGTATTTCGACTTTGTACAGGCCTTACTAAGTCCTTGACTAATTTATATGCCCCCTTGGCATGATTTCTTCCTAGATTTTGTTCGATATCTGCACACTGAGTCGTTATCCATTCCACCTTGGCCTGTTTCATCTTGGCCTTTATGTTTCGATTTATATCTCTATATTGCTGAATCCTATCTAGTGTTTTCTTCGCTCTCTTCATTTGTCGTCTCTTGTCACATAAATCCAGTATTTCATTCGTGATCCATGCTTTCTTCTTAATCCTGCACCTACCTAGAACCTCAGATGCCGTGGATATAAATGTCGAATTCAGGGCTTCAGTCATCGTCTCAACATCTGCCTCCTCGTTAAGAACCAAGAGAGGTGCGAATCTCCACACCCCCCCCCCCCCCGCCCCCAAAATCACCGCTCCAAAGGTCTCCACTATATCCGGGTACTTCAACTTCTCCAAGTCAAATCTCAGTCTAGATATCTCTCTTTTCAGAACTTTCTTTAGTCTGAGATGCATGGTCATTAGCACTAAGTCGTGGTCGCTCCCTATATCGGCCCCTGGGAAACTTCTTATCCGGGCGCTATTGACGCTAGAACTGAATCTTCTTCTTCTTCTTCTTCTGCGTACACAGTCAGACAGTAACCATTATTTTCTCGAAAAAAGCGGCGGTCATCCTGAGACACTCGCCACTACCATAGAGCTTGTCTTGCAGTTCCACTGGCAATGGCCACATCTGCTCTCTCTGATCCTCGTATGTCGGGCAGTTCTGCAGCAGATGTTCAGTGGTCATTTTACCAGTACCGCACGGGCATTCGTCGGTACACCCTATCTTCAATTTGTTGAAAAGGTGGTACCTCAGTCTGTTGTGGCCAGTGCGAAGTCTGAAGACAACGACCTGCTCTCTTCGGTTCAACTGGTAATAGGCATCGTTTTTGGTGTAACCAGTATGTTCGGTTTCCCATTTGGACATGTACCTGGCTTTGATAAGCCGTTTTGACTCTTCGTACGTCATACTGGTATCTATTTGTGGTAGCCTTGCACCTTCTTTTGCCAGTCTGTCTGCCTCCTCGTTGCCTTGGATGTTGCAGTGTGACGGAACCCACTGTACCACTACCCTTTTTGGTGCGGACTGTTGGCACAGTTTGCAGAGTGCTGCTCTTAAGTCATTAAGCTCAGTGTTTTTCTGGCTTTTTAGCGCTGTGACTACTTCGAGAGAATCTGTCAGCAGGACTATATGGCTCTCATTTTCACTGTGTGTTACCATTTCTTCCACTGCCGCCCTCAGTGCCTCTGCCTCTGCTCTGAAATTGCTTGTGTACTTACCAGTAGCGAATGACAGTGTTATTTTTCTGCCATTTGGTAGGTTCAGGAATGCTCCTGCCCCTCCGTTCTGTGTAGTGTTTGTTACAGAACCGTCGGTGTATGCATGGGTCCAGTCCATGCTTGGGTAGCTTTTCGTTATGAAGCTTAGGGTAGTGTCTCTCCTTTCTTTTTCACTCTAGCAGTTTTTGTTTGCAATACCTGGTATATTTTCTACCACCTCTGGAAATATATCCTGCCTCCAAGTAGGTTTTCGTACAGTAGTGATGGGTTTTGGTGTTGTTAGTGCGTTTATGGGATCTTCGTGCATCTTTGCTTTGGCTATTTCTGCAAAGTTTCTCCGCTTTAGTTTCCCGTTTCCCAAATTGTTTAGTCTCTGGTACATTGGATGGTCCGTCAGTCTTCGGAGTTTCTCTGACTGCAGCTGGGCTCTGCACTCTCTTCTATCGGTCATGGATTGCAGTTTTGTAATCTTTTCAAGTTCTACAATTGGCGTTTACTTCATGCCACCTGTTATAATTCTCATGGCTTGGTTTTGAAGTTTGTTAACTTTATCGAAGTTCGCCTTCGCTGCTGTTGTCCATGCCGCAATGCCATACTCGAGAACTGGTCTCACTCTTCCAGTGTACAGTTTCTTTAGTATGCCTTCGTCTGCTCCCCAGCTTGTGCCAGCAAGCTTCCTCATGATCGCCATTCTTTCTCTGGCTTTCATTCGGTTTCTCTCAATCTGACTTTTCCATGTCATGCGCCGATCAAATGTGACTCCCAGATAGGTTGGGTTGTCGTTTGGCTGCAGGATTTTGCCATTTAGGCTTAATTTGGTACTTTGGGGTTTTAATGAGAGCGAGAATATTGTGCACGTGGTTTTCTTCTCGTTTATTTTGACCAGCCATGAGTTCGCCCACTCTTCCAGCGATGTTAGGGCCGTTTGCATCCGATTTCTTGCTATGGTGAGATTCTTTTCAGAGGTCCACATAGCCAGATCGTCTGCAAACATTGAGCTATGGACTCTTCTTGGTATATTCTCTGTAATATCGTTTATATATACCAGGAAGAGTGTGGGTGACAATACTCCCCCTTGGGGTACTCCCTGCTCGAGTGTCACCTTTTTGCTCATCTGCCCTTGTACTTGGACTCTGGCCGTTCTTTGTTTGAGGTAGTGGTTGATCCACTTGTACATCTTCCCACAGACATCACTTCTTCTTAGCTTGACTCTAAGTCCATCCTTCCAGACTTTGTCAAATGCCTTTTCCAGATCCACCCAAACAGCTACTGTGTGTTTCTGTGCCTGGTAGGCATCTTCTATTTCCTGGGCTATGAGGATGACCTGGTCCTCAGTGGATCTGTGCTGTCTAAAGCCGGCTTGCTGTGGAATTAGTATTCGTTTTTCTTCCAGATGCCACATCAGTCTGGTGTTTATCATCCGTTCCATCAGCTTGCCGACACAGCTCAGTAGGCTTATGGGCCTGTATCCATTCGGATCTGTTTTGTCCTTTCCTGTTTTTGGTACTGGTACAAGTATTGCATCTTTCCATGCCTGGGGTACAATACCCCTCTTCCAGCTTTGGTTCAAGACTGATAGTAGTTTTTTCTTCGCTGTTTGGCCCAGCCCCATCAGCATTTCGTTTGTTATCCCGTCTTTTCCGGGAGATTTCCTTTTCTTTAGTGTTCTCATAGCCTCTTCCATTTCGCGCATTGTTAGTTTGGCCATCATGTGCTCTTCAGGAGCCGTATTTATGTTTTCGTGACCCTTTAGCTCTTCGCTAATGTCTGTATGCTTATCTGCAGGGACCTCGATGTGGTTTGCTTTGGCATAGTGATCGACAAAGGCGTTTGCGGCTTTCTTACCTGTGATCAAGTTCTCGCCCTGCTTGATAGTAATTTGTTTATTTGACGGGGTTTCGTCATTCATGGCTCTGACTAGCTTCCATAGCTTGTTCCCTTCTTTGTCCAGGTTTAAACTTTCCGTTTTATTTTTCCAACTTTCTCTTGCTGTTTGCTTGAGAGTGTGTTTGTACTGTGCCGCGGCGGCTTTGAGGGCGATGTTTGCCTCCATGGATTTTTCTCGTTCTGCCATGTTCCTAGCATTTGTTACCGCATCTTCCACTTTCTGTAACTCATCATTCCAGTAGGGCTTATAGTTTTTCCTAGCTCCTCTTGGGATGGTTTCAGTGGCGGCTTGCATTATTGCCTTGCTTAGGCTCTCTACCATGGGCTTCATTTTGGTGTTTCGTGTGTTGATGGTTTCACACAGCCCATCTGTCAGGATTGCAAATCTGTCCCAGTCGGCTCGTTTGTAATTCCAACGTGGGAGCGGTTTTGTTTCCTGTGGGCCTACTTCCATGTCAATGGTTAGCCTGATCGGCCTGTGGTCGCTACCTGCCAGTTGGTTTAGCACCTGGCGGTCTATTTTATAGTGTATGTCCTGTGTGGAGAAGGCCAAATCTGGAGTCGAGGTGGTATGCCATGTTCTTGAATAGAAGCTAGGGCTATCCTCCGGCCTATTGATTAGGGAGAGATTTGCATCTATCTCCCAATCTTCCACTTCGTCACCTCTGCTGTCTGCGTCAGAGTATCCCCATCTCTCCGAGTGGCTGTTGAAATCTCCAACTACTATGCAGTTGGAGTCTCTGACCTCCATACTCGAGAGCGATAGGTCTCTGTTTGGTGGTCCGTACAGATTGAAAATGCGGAGCTTCGTCTCTTGAGCCATTATGTCAACTCCTACAATTTCTGCTTGTCCGGTGTGATTGACAGGTACCGCGCTACTCGGTATGCTGTTTCTGGTCAGTATCAGGACCCCTCCTTTGTGGCCTTCTCTATCTAGACGGAAGGTCTGGTATCCTCTGATTGAGAATTTATGGTTATTGTTGAGGTGCGTTTCCTGGATACATGCCACGTCAATCTTACCTTCATGCAGGTGGTGTGTTAGGGAAAGTTTTTTGTTAATGACTCCCTCCGCATTCCACTGTAGTATTTTGAGGTTCTTGAGGTTTTGGCCAATAGACGTTGCCCCATAGCCATGTGCCTTGACTCCACGACACATGGGTGGGTGACCACCAGTAGTCAAGGGTGGGCCCCTTCGAGGCGTGAGGCCCGGCGCTATCGCTGCCTGGCGGGTCTCCTCAGGATGAGCGCCATACGTTTTTCGAATAGGTTGTACTGCCATCATACTGTGATTTACGTTGCACTGTTTTGTTAGGCTTGCGGCCCCGTGCATCCGATTTCAACAGGCGTTTCTGTAGGGATGCCCTCCTTAGCCTTTGGCTGTCCCCAGCCTATCTGCAAGGCAGCAGTTGTTTACGATCAGAGTTTTCTCTCCTATGGAAGTTGTCTTACCAGACTATCGAGTCTTCACTACTCGTGTCTATAGGGTGCAATGATGATATGTGATATATGAGATGGACTGGTCTACCCGGAAGAGAGGCAGTCCAGTGTGTCTGTATCCCAGGATCGTCACGTCCTGCCAGAAACGTAGCATTTGCATGTGAGTGGGGTATCTCTTTTTCCCATTGTTTTCTTGGCTTCTATGCAGGGATGGTACGCCTAGCATTCCCCGCCACCTGGGGTGTTGACACAGTGGGGCAGGTGTGCAATGTCCGCTGGTCTGCATCTCTTCTGCGTCCAGCATGATAGTTATGGCTGATAACGTACAGAGGTAGATATCGTAGCCGGAGTGCATTCAGCCAGAGGACAAGCCTGGTAATGTCACAGAGATGTTGATCGCCTGGTGTGCGGACAACTCTCATGGTCAGTGGTTGAGTCTTGACAGTTCACAGTGAGGTGGCTGCTCTACTGTTTTCGACACCCCGACCAGGTTCTAAGTCTTTGGTTGGTGTTTTTCGCACCCCATCGCCGTATAGGGTGAGTATCAAGCAGTTGTCCGCCCGCTTTGATTTGCGGGCGGCAAGGACCTCTTACTGTGGCTCTACCTGATAGGGCTGGGGCGCAAGCCCCAGGTCCCGAGCATGTAGGAGCCTCCCATTGCAGTGGTGCTGAGATTTGGGCGGGATTGCGGCTTACAAGGGTTCGGCCGTAATCCCCCACATGGTAGCCTCGCGCCCTTGGCTTATCAGCCTGGTACGTGAACCAAAGTGTCTGCGGCTCCTCTCGATTTGAGCTGGTTTTCCGTAGCAACGCCCTGTCATTTGTAGGGTAAAACTGACCTGTCTTCAGATGATCTATTTCCAGCACCCGTTCACTATTTGGTCAGACGAATTTATTGAGGGCTTTTGTTTGTCAATGACCAGGTATTTGAAATCTGCGGTTTCTGCGGAGTTAAACACGATTTCCGTAGTGTTCTTTCATTTGAGTGTTTGAGAGCTGACTTGTCATCCGTGAGTCTAATACCAGCGTACGTTCATTATTAGACCCAAACGGCAGTGCTCTCGATTTGTCAGTTGTTCTACAGTATTTGCGTGTTCAGTCAAATTAAGCTTCAGGTTCCACACCTGGTGGTGCCCTTCCGTCAATTCCCTTAGCGAGACAATCGAGTTTCTTAGAGGGTAGCCCCAAAATTTTTGAGGGTCTAATTCCAGCACATGTTCTCTATTAGACCCCACAAAGGTGTACTTTTGATAGTCATTCTGCAGTATTGGCGTGGTAAGTTAACTTAGATCTCAGGCTCCACTCCTGATAGTGCTCTTCCGTCAATTCCTTTATCAAACACTGGATGCAGACAGAACCGAACCACAGGGGGCATAACCCCAGATTTCTGGGGGTCTAAGTCCAGCACCAGTTCCATATTAGACCCCCGAAGAGTGGTCTCGGCATGTCAATCATTTCAGTGTTGGCCGTGTTGAGTCAAATTAAGCCGCAGGCTCCACTCCTGGTGGTGCCCTTCCGTCAATTCCTTTAAGTTTCAGCTTTGCAACCATACTTCCCCCGGAACCCAAACACTTTGGTTTCCCGGAAGCTGCCCGCAGAGTCATCGAAGCAACTCCTGCGGATCGCTAGTCGGCATCGTTTATGGTCAGAACTACGACGGTATCTGATCGTCTTCGCGCCTCTGACTTTCGTTCTTGATTAATGAAAACATTCTTGACAAATGCTTTCGCAGTAGCTCGTCTTGCGGCAATCCAAGAATTTCACCTCTAACGCCGCAATACGAATGCCCCCGTTTGTCCCTGTTAATCATTACCTCCAGTTCCGAAAACCAAGAAAATAGAACCGAGGTCCTATTCCATTATTCCATGCACCATTATTCAGGCAGCCGAGGCCTGCTTTGAACACTCTAATTTTTTCAAAGTAAACGCGCCGGCCACCCAGGACGCTCAGCGAAGAGCACCCGTGGGAGAGAGCCGGCAGACGGTAGGGCAGGAGACAACGGGCAGTGAACCGGCGCGAGCCGATCCGCCCGCCTGCGCCTGAGATCCAACTACGAGCTTTTTAACTGCAACAACTTTAATATACGCTATTGGAGCTGGAATTACCGCGGCTGCTGGCACCAGACTTGCCCTCCAATAGATCCTCGTTAAAGGGTTTAAAGTGTACTCATTCCAATTACGGGGCCTCGAAAGAGTCCCGTATTGTTATTTTTCGTCACTACCTCCCCGTGCCGGGAGTGGGTAAGTTGCGCGCCTGCTGCCTTCCTTGGATGTGGTAGCCGTTTCTCATGCTCCCTCTCCGGAATCGAACCCTGATTCCCCGTTACCCGTTACAAACATGGTAGGCATGTCACGTACCATCGACATTTGATAGGGCAGACATTTGAAAGATGCGTCGCCGGCACATGAGGCCATGCGATCAGCACAAAGTTATCCAGAGTCACCAGTGGGGACGCCGCAACCCCGCGAGGGGAAACGACGATTGGTTTTCAACTAATAAAAGCGCTCTTTCCGCGAGGGTCGGAGCTTGGTAAGCATGTATTAGCTCTAGAATTGCCACAGTTATCCAAGTAGGATCGTGTCATCTAAGGAACCTCGACTGATTTAATGAGCCATTCGCGGTTTCACCGTGAGACAGTGTGAACTTAGACATGCATGGCTTAATCTTTGAGACAAGCATATGACTACTGGCAGGATCAACCAGATATCTGTCGGAGACGTACGTACTGCGCACACCGGTCGGCGGAGGAAGGGTGTGTATAAAGCCTCACTGGGACGGCCGCAGGGACCGACTGACGGGACGGACGGACGGTTGTTCCACCCGTCCCTCACTCCGTCGACCTAGGACCGCCTGACAGGGGCCTCCCACACGCACCAGACGACCGACCGACCGGGCTCGCTCGAGGAGGGATGGAAGCGCTCTGTGCAGAACGGATCCCAACGACCTCGGCGACGAATTTCACTGGGACTAGAGACACAATTTGGCCTGCCCTTCTCCGTAGGGAGAGAACGCAGGGCCTCGAGGCAACGATTCCTGCTTTCCATTTGCCGGTCACAAGCTCTTTGCGAGAGTCGGACCACCAGCGAGACGTACTGTCGAGCTCTGCTATAAGCCTTAGATAAATCACCAGGGACGGACCACGTTTCCTGATACGGACCAGACTAGCGCACCTCGGTGGAGGATCCACTACCACAAACCGCACCCAATTCGCACTACGGGGAAAGGCAGGCGAGCGTTTTCCGCAAGCCCGCGCTATCGCTCCGCCTGGCGGGACTGAGATCGCTTTACGAACACTGGTTGAAATTGAGTCGCTGCGGCGAGACAACTACCCCAGAGCTTCAGTCATCGTCTCAACATCTGCCTCCTCGTTAAGAACCAAGAGAGGTGCGAATCTCCACACCCCCCCCCCCCCCAAAAAAAAAAATCACCGCTCCAAAGGTCTCCACTATATCCGGGTACTTCAACTTCTCCAAGTCAAATCTCAGTCTAGATATCTCTCTTTTCAGAACTTTCTTTAGTCTGAGATGCATGGTCATTAGCACTAAGTCGTGGTCGCTCCCTATATCGGCCCCTGGGAAACTTCTTATCCGGGCGCTATTGACGCTAGAACTGAATCTCATTTGGACCAAAATATAGTCTATTTGACTATGAAGCGTACTATTTTGGCTGTGCCACGTCCACCGTCTCGACATTTTATGTGGTCCCATCGTATTCGCTACTATCAGCTTATTGTAATACGCAAATTCCAAGAGTCTCAGTCCTCTATCGTTCGTGGTCACATTTCCATATGCTCCACGTGTGCCTTTCCAGTCACGTACCATGTCTTCGCCAATTTTGGCATTCCAATCTCCCTGTACCACCAGTATATCCTTCTTCGGTACCTCGTTCACCAAAGCCTGCAATTCCTCGTAGAAGCTCTCAACCTCGCTTACCTCATAATCTGAGGTAGGTGCATAGCATTGTATCACCGTGACATTGAAGGGCTTTGCATTTAGTCGTATACTTAGCAATCAGCTTCACACTGGTCGGCAACCCAATATGCAACATGCTGTGTCTTTGTGCACCAGCATTCCGACACCATGAAGGTGTTTGTCAGATCTTTCACTGTAATAAAACTTGTGACCTTCTTCTGTGGTGTGTTCTCCGACATTTTTCTAACGTGCTTCGCATATGCCAAGTACATTCCAATGGTATCTGTCCATCTCATGGGTCAGTTCTTTTATTTTCCCACTTGCACTTAGAGTTCTAACATTCCAAGTGCCCCGAATGAAATCCTCTCCACTGAGTCTTATGGTATCACCAGTTGCACACTTAACACCTCCGCCCTGGTGTGGGACGGCAGGCGCGGTCCTTGTTGACTCGGGCTGCGACCGATCCGGTATAATAGAATTCGTTTTTGTCCTCATGTGTGATTCTTAGGCCTGAAATCACATGGCGGCGTCCATCTTCCTCTCCAAGCTGCGGTAGGCCAACATCTGCATTTAACCTGGAGGAGCCCGTCCCACCAGGCGAGTCATTGCCTCGTTAGCCTAGAGCCTCACGGTTCTAGTTACCCAGTGTTTACCACGAGGAGGTGAGGTTGGCTTGTGACCTCACTTAATCGGCAGGCTACTAATTTCACTTTTCACTCTTCCAGGAAAGAGCTAGCCGACCTCAGCGCCACTGGAATGTGGTGCTAAGCATGAGCACACCTTACACACATTAAGATGTCAGCCTTAAAAATCCTTACAGATGAAGATTATAGCACAAGAGTGAAGAAAATCTAGAATGAAGTACATCAGAAATGTAGCACACATAAAATATAGGACATCAGGATTATAGAACACGAGTGAAGAAAATCTGGAATGAAGTACATCAGAAATATAGAATATCAAGAATTGTAGCACATAAAGATGCCAGCCTTAAAAATCCTTACAGATGAAGATTATAGAACATATACATTAAAGCACAGTATTATTGTATTAAATCAGGAATGTATATCATCAGTAATGCAACACATTTCGATTACAGAACATTGGAAATTACAACACATCAATAATATAGCATATTTAGAATGTAGCACATCATGATTGTAGCACATTCCGATTATAGTGCGCTAGAATTGTGAAGCAGGAATATTATTGCACGTTCAGATTATTGCTCAGTAATATTGTAGCACATGTAGATTGTAGCACATTAATATGAAGCACATTAAAACTGTAGCACATTACAATTGTGGCCCTTTAAATTGCGACATGCCAAGATCGTAATACACAACATTTATTTTCTGACTTCCCACAAGAGCCAAATGATTTGTGGAAATAAAATCACTGAATTGTAGTTTTTATTCCCAGGCAAAATCCAGGTAAGTGAATTTATTACCTGGCGAAATTGGTTGCCTTTGTTGGTTGAATGTTGAGGCCACGAACACTAACAAGCGATCAGACTAGAGCAGCTATATTATGTTATGCCTCAGCTGAGTTGAGAAAAATTATAGGTGGAATTGGTGAAGATTTGTCCGTCCGTCTGTCTGTCTGCCGGTTCGTTAATTTGTTCTTCGTCTTCGTCTTTCGTTCTCAAACTCTGACTACCAAGTCACAGGGCCTTATAAGTAGTAGGATGTAGTCCAGAGAACGGTATGCGCTGTGTCGTACCTTAACAGCTTGACTGCGATATTTGCACCTTTCGGTCTGACATCCGACTACAACAGGCATTTTTGGGGTAAATGGTTAACCAGCCCTCTTCGATACCTTTTTCTTAGCTAGTCTGCTCTGTCTCAGCCTGTTATCCAGTATCACTGCGTGGAGATGTAGAAGTTTGCTGGTCTTGATGCTAGCAGTCAACTTCTTATCTCTGACCGTTGCTTTTCCTGCACTACTTAGCATCTTGATCTACCGGCTCGTTAACATATCACAATACATATGCTAAATCTTATCTCTAACCATCTTTTCAATTCATCTCTCTATTCGTTCATTCGTGCATCCATCTATTCATTTATCCAATAGTGAACTATTTTATCTATCCCCCTCTCTTCATCTATTTAACCCATTCCCTAAATCCACTTTCAAATACATCCAATCATCCATGCACATTATCCACTAATTCATTCACGAATTCAATCATTCACCATTTATCCATCAGCTCTTACATTCGTCTATGCATACCTGACTTTCTCTGTCGATCAAGTCGTCCATACATCATTCGTTTATATTCTACCATCCCTCTATACATCTGTGTTTATCATCTCATCCACTTATCCTCACACTCATCCATTCACTTATCCAAAACTCAGCCATCAACTCATCCTTTCACCCATCCATCCAACACTTCATTAGCTAATCTATATATCCACCCATGTATCTATCTATCTGTCCATGCACACATATATCACCCGTCTATTAAACCTATACATCCATGCGTCTTTCTATCAACCTATCCACTCCTTTATTCATCCACCCATATATCCTTCTACACACCCATCCATACATCCATTTATCTGCCCATTTACGTATCCGCTCATCCATTCAACTCATTTATTCACCCATCCACTCATGCATCCAATTACTTAGCCAAAAAACATGGTTTAATCATTTTGTTCATGTGTCCACCAATCCATCTATCGAGCCACACATGCATTCATCCATCCGCCCCTCATCCATCCACCATTGATTCATCCACCACGCATCCGTCCATCTACTACTCGACCATCCATACACCCACTGATTCACCCATTCATACACCCACTCATTCACCTATCCATACACCCACTCATTCACCCATACATACACCCACTCATTCACCCATCCATTCACCCACTCATTCACCCATCCATCTATCACCCATTCATCCTCCCATCCATTCTACAATCTATGAATTTACCTATACCCTCGAGAAGAAAGACTAACGTCTGGTCAGGAAAAATATACTGATCAGACATGTTAGTCAGGCTTGGGCAAAACATACTGGACAAGACCCTGACTTTGGCTTCCACGTAGCCCTTCCTGGAAACGAGCTGTTTTCACGACAGCCGGGCTAACAAGGGGATGGATCGACGTGATCCCCGCAGTAGTGAGTGACACGCAGATGAAGCCAAGCATAGTACAACCGCCTGGAGGACCCCGGTCCACCTCATCAGCACGCTCGGGATGTGAGGAAAGCTGCGACAACCGGCCACTTAACGTTCTTTTTAGGGCGCACAAAAGAGTAAACCTACTCATTGTGGGCATTCATCAAAAACAACATATCCACTCACCCATTAACTGACCTATATATCCACAACACCGTGTATTCTCCATGTTGTCCATTCATCCATCCATCAATCAACCCATCTATCCATCCATTAATCCATTCATCTAACATTGGTACATCTACTAGCCATCTACTTCTTCGTCTCTCTATCTACACAACTGTCCGCAATATGCTTCGTCTCCTTATAACTGACGTTGCCCTTTAATCATCAACGACCACTTTAACCACATTGTTTAAATGAAATACTTGCACCACTTCGGACAGAAATAACCACAATGACCAAAAGTACAATACGAATTTCATCCGCGTTCATTGTCCAGAACAAACAACAATCATTTAACTCAGACAAAAATAACCCTTCTTCACAAGAGAACGGATCCGTGTTGCACGAATTTGTAAGAAACTATAACAATAAATATAAATAAATCACAATATTCCCTGTTATTGTCCTTTAACGGTGATTGTATAAAAATAGATAGATGGCAGGACTATTTGTTATAGATACAGGATAGAATATATGATTAATAAGGTTCCTATAACGGTGAAGTAACCTAGGTCAGATTAACTTCTTGGCTGTGTCTAAATGTTGTGTTTTCCCATTTAAATCCTTCTGTACATCTGATATATTGGCTTGCAAACTAACTTACAACACAATAGATATGTAATAATGGCTTGCGAACTGTCTTACAATAGAGCTGATATATTGGCTGGGAAACTTTCTTACAATTAGAGCTGATATATTAACTTGCCAACTGTCTTACATTACTGTGAAGCTGATATGTTAGCTTGGCAACATTTTTTTATAATAGAGCTGATATATTGGCTTTAGACATGATGTATTGACTTGCGAACTTTCTTATAATAAAGCTGATATATTGGCTCGCAAACTATTCTAGTATAGAGCTGATATATTGGCTCACAAACTAACTTACAATGCAATAGATGCAATAGAGCTGATAAATTGGCTTGCAAACGTTCTTACAATAGAGCTGATACATTTGGTCATAAACTTTCTTACAATGAAGCAAATATACTTGTTCGCAAACTTTGTTACAATGAAGCAAATGTACTTGTTCGCAAACTTTCTTACAATGAAGCAAATATATATGTTTGCAAACTGTCTTACAATGAAGCAAATATACTTGTTCGCAAACTTTCTTACAATGAAGCAAATGTACTTGTTCGCAAACTTTCTTACAATGAAGCAAATATATATGTTTGCAAACTTTCTTACAATGAAGCAAATGTACTTGTTCGCAAACTTTCTTACAATGAAGCAAATATATATGTTTGCAAACTTTCTTACAATGAAGCAAATGTACTTGTTCGCAAACTTTCTTACAATGAAGCAAATATATATGTTTGCAAACTTTCTTACAATGAAGCAAATGTACTTGTTCGCAAACTTTCTTACAATGAAGAAAATATATATGTTTGCAAACTTTCGTACAATGAAGCAAATGTACTTGTTCGCAAACTTTCTTACAATGAAGCAAATATATATGTTTGCAAACTTTCTTACAATGAAGCAAATGTACTTGTTCGCAAACTTTCTTACAATGAAGCAAATATATATGTTTGCAAACTTTCTTACAATGAAGCAAATGTACTTGTTCGCAAACTTTCTTACAATGAAGCAAATATATATGTTTGCAAACTTTCTTACAATGAAGCAAATATATATGTTTGCAAACTTTCTTACAATGAAGCAAATGTACTTGTTCGCAAACTTTCTTACAATGAAGCAAATATATATGTTTGCAAACTTTCTTACAATGAAGCAAATGTACTTGTTCGCAAACTTTCTTACAATGAAGCAAATGTACTTGTTCGCAAACTCTCTTACAATGAAGCAAATATATATGTTTGCAAACTTTCTTACAATGAAGCAAATATATATGTTTGCAAACTTTCTTACAATGAAGCAAATATATATGTTTGCAAACTTTCTTACAATGAAGCAAATGTACTTGTTCGCAAACTTTCTTACAATGAAGCAAATATATATGTTTGCAAACTTTCTTACAATGAAGCAAATATATATGTTTGCAAACTTTCTTACAATGAAGCAAATGTACTTGTTCGCAAACTTTCTTACAATGAAGCAAATATATATGTTTGCAAACTTTCTTACAATAAAGCAAATATATATGTTTGCAAACTTTCTTACAATGAAGCAAATGTACTTGTTCGCAAACTTTCTTACAATGAAGCAAATGTACTTGTTCGCAAACTCTCTTACAATGAAGCAAATATATATGTTTGCAAACTTTCTTACAATGAAGCAAATATATATGTTTGCAAACTTTCTTACAATGAAGCAAATATATATGTTTGCAAACTTTCTTACAATGAAGCAAATATATTTGTTCGCAAACTTTCTTACAATGAAGCAAATATATATGTTTGCAAACTTTCTTACAATGAAGCAAATATATTTGTTCGCAAACTTTCTTACAATGAAGCAAATTTATATGTTTGCAAACTTTCTTACAATGAAGCAAATATATATGTTTGCAAACTTTCTTACAATGAAGCAAATGTACTTGTTCGCAAACTTTCTTACAATGAAGCAAATATATATGTTTGCAAACTTTCTTACAATGAAGCAAATATATATGTTTGCAAACTTTCTTACAATGAAGCAAATGTACTTGTTCGCAAACTTTCTTACAATGAAGCAAATATATATGTTTGCAAACTTTCTTACAATGAAGCAAATATATATGTTTGCAAACTTTCTTACAATGAAGCAAATGTACTTGTTCGCAAACTTTCTTACAATGAAGCAAATATATATGTTTGCAAACTTTCTTACAATGAAGCAAATATATATGTTTGCAAACTTTCTTACAATGAAGCAAATGTACTTGTTCGCAAACTTTCTTACAATGAAGCAAATGTACTTGTTCGCAAACTTTCTTACAATGAAGCAAATATATATGTTTGCAAACTTTCTTACAATGAAGAAAATATATTTGTTCGCAAACTTTCTTACAATTGAACTAATATATCGGCTAGCAAACTGTCTTACAATAGAGCTGATATATTGTCTTGCGAACTGTCTTACATTACTGTGAAGCTGATGTATTGGGTTAGCAACTGTTTTTACAATTGAGCTGATATATTTGCTTGCTAACTTTCTTACAAAACTATTCTTCTTCTCGTTTCTTCCTGTTGCGTCTACATGTGGTCCAATTTTATGGATAAAGGTTATGGATAGTTCTTTAAGGCTTCCAAACAGCTTTGTTTGGACATCCGTTTCCGATGGGCAGTGCCCATTATGCATATGACCTAGCATATAACAGGGATGCAGGATATGTTCGGAACTATGTGCTGCATGCCCGCACATACTCGTAGTGATTGTGCCAATTTTAGCCTGTGTACGTGGGTATGCCACGTTCTCATGCGGAATAGGATCACTTATTTTGCTCGGTCAAGATAGTGATATATGTCTCTAGTTTGGTCAACTTTCCTTACGACTTGGATAATGGTTTTCTTTTTTTTTTTGAAAGTAATTGTTTGCTCGTTTTGTTCTCGTGTTTCTCTTTCCTGTTTCAATCTGTTTCCTGTCTCATTTCCTGGTATACCACAGTGTGATGGTATCCACTTTGATATATTGACTAGCAAACTTTCTAAAATACTGGGGAGCTGATATATTTCTTTGAAGAGGCGTTATACTTGCGCATAAGTTTTATACATAACAAATGTTACTAAATTTATAAATAAACTTTAAAGATTAAAGACGAAGGCTCGACTGCATCTCCTCGGGTCTCCTCATGTGGCTTAGTCTCTCTCAGCAGAACGTCCTACCACCTGCCGAGAGCATCTTCTCGGGTCTCCCCAGTGGCTCGGTCTCTCACAGCAGAACGGTATTCCACCTGCCGAGAGCATCTCCTCGGGTCTCCCAGTGGCTCGGTCTCTCACCGTAGAAAGGTATACCACCTGCCGAGAGCATCTCCTCGGGTCTCCCCAGTGGCTCGGTCTCTCACAGCAGAACGGTATTCCACCTGCCGAGAGCATCTCCTCGGGTCTCCCCAGTGGCTCGGTTTCTCACAGTAGAACGGCATACCACATGCCGAGAGCATCTCCTCGGGTCTCCCAGTGGCTCGGTCTCTCACCGTAGAACGGTATACCACCTGCCGAGAGCATCTCCTCGGGTCTCCCCAGTGGCTCGGTCTCTCACAGCAGAACGGTATTCCACCTGCCGAGAGCATCTCCTCGGGTCTCCCTAGTGGCTCGGTCTCTCACAGCAGAACGGTATTCCCCCTGCCGAGAGCATCTCCTCGGGTCTCCCCAGTGGCTCGGTCTCTCACCGTAGAACGGTATACCACCTGCCGAGAGCATCTTCTTGGGTCTCCCCAGTGGCTCAGTCTCTCATAGTAGAACGGTACACCACCTGCCGAGAGCATCGCACAAATCACGAACTCCTTAGCTCCAGCGATGAACCCGGGCATATCCGGACAAATAGACATGTTGTTGTTTAATGCCCACAATGAGTAGGTTACGCTTTTGTGCGCCATGAAAATGTCGTTAAGTAGCAGGTTGCAGCAGCACATCTCGAGCGTGCTGATGAAGTTAGAAAGGGGTCTACCAAGCGGTTGTGGAATGCTTAGCTTCATCTGCGTGTCAGGCTCTCACTTCATGGATTAAGTCGATCCCCCACCTCGTTAGCCAGGCTGCAATGAAAACAACCTGTTTCTATGCAGGGCTACTAGGAAGCTGAGGTGAGTGTCTTGGTCAGTATGTTTTGCCTGACCCTGACTAACATGTCTGATCAGTATTTGTTTCCTCCCCAAAAAATGGACATTATCAACGGACCGTCGTAGCACAAATTCATACCCCGACCGCCTGAATACGAGACAAACGACTTGACCAATTCGCCACAGAGACCCCCAAAATAAACTTTAAAACAACTTAATATCATTATTCTGGTGTAGAATACTCTGCAGTCTGTATAGAAGAAGTGTCTTCAAATCTTTGTTTTGTCTTTTCAGAAACCTCAAGAGGTAGTAGAGACATCACTCAATGTGTAATCAAAGTGTCTTGGGCATCTTGCTAGATGGGCAGGGTCCAATCTCCCCCTGGCGATGTGTTATTCCATTATTGTCCAGCGTGTACACTTCATAGCATCACTAATACCGGCACTGTTAATGAAAGGTCACAATTTAGTGAAGTTTAATCGTGGGAAACAAAAAAAGTAAGATGGTCGTGCCTTAGGGACTGCGCTCTATACTCTCCTGTGTTTGTATCGAGTTTTCCGATGTTTGATGGTTCCTTTCCGTTTTAGAGCTCACAACATCTTCACCAGGCGGTATCAGGGACTTTGTTCTGTGGATCTGATGTGCTTTCGATCGGTTATCCTGTTTGTTATGTTGCATTTAGCTACATTTAATGTTGGCTCAAGCCGTGGGAAACCAGTCCATAACGGATATCAACGTTTCGCTTAACTGCACACCAGAATTCAGTCCACATTATCACTTCTCAAAGATATTTCTGCTCAGACTCCAGCCGACTTTCTTCTGGCCGCCCTTAAATTCACCAGGCTACACGATACCTCTTTCAACCTCGTATTCTTAGCCCAGCAAGAGTCACGCTGACCAACAGGCGGATGCAGTCAGAAGCTTCGGCGGTGGGGCACGTAGACGAAGGGAGTTTGACACGAACAGACGCGGAAAGCTTGACACAAACATTGATCTAACACACTTCTCGCGGCCCTTATTCCAAGGCTGCGGAGTTCACGGCTCCACCTGGAGAGTCTGTAGGGATTTCGGTCCACACGCTACCCATGGACGTAGCCTTAGCAGTTGCACATGGTAGTGGTCAATCGACGCACCGGGTCTTTGACGCCTTCACGAACATTATTATTATTAATCGTAAGCGCTGGCACATGGAAATAATTCACAAGGTAACCGAAATATTATTTCAAATATCCGATTACCCTGCTATGGTAATTGAAGGGAAGAACACCACAAAATAAACTAACTAACTAATCCAAATAGTAAAAACCGCTACACGTTTCCGGGATCACAAGTGCAATCTGTCGACTAGTGTGAATTCTAGCAAAATTAGTGGCCTGGCGCCATTCATGAAGCACTAACATTTAACTTAACATCGTTTTACTGGTTTAAAAGTCTCTGCGGAGTCAGTATACAACCAGTTTCATTTACATAACCTTGCTCTAAAAGCAATGCGCATTCAATTTATTCTTAAATGCATTTACTGTCCCTGCCTCCACTACCTTCCGTGGCAATGCATTCCAAGCATTCACCACTCTCTGACTAAAAAAATGTTTTCTAATATCTAATTTGGACCTCTCTTTAGTTAATTTGTAGCTTTGCCCTCTTGTTATTGGGGGTGGCTGTGTTAAAAAAACAAAACTTGTTATAGTCTAATTTATCCATTCCTCTAATCATCTTATAAACCTGTATTAAGTCACCACGAATTCTTCTCTCATCTAGATACTGTGGGCCGGTTTTCTGAGTCCTTCCTTATAACTAATTCTGGAATCCCACTATCAGCTTTGTCGCTCTTTTTTGTATTCTTTCCAGCCTATTTATATCCCCTCTATGATAAGGACTCAACACCTGTACACAGTACTCCAATCTAGATCTAACTAATGCTTTATAATGTTTTGACTATCACTTTTTTGCTCATCTGTTTAATATTTCTTGTTATCATGCCTAACATTGCATTTGCCTTTTTCATTGCTACCTGAACTTGCTCACTCACCTTACCTGTATGATCTATTATAATCCCTGGGTGCTTTTCCTTATCTATCTTTCTTATATTGTTCTCTCCCATTCTGTAATTATGTTCCAAATTGGATCTACCCATGTGGATGACTGCATATTTATCTATATTAAACTCCATTTTCCAGCTTATAGAAACGAGAGCAAAATCAGACCCGTGACCTGTTAAGCGCCATCTATACTGCACTTTGCTTGTTCCTCCTAGTCAAAGTTCCATATTGCAACCGTAAATGTGTTAAGAGCCCCAGAATATTTCTTAGTGAATAAGCAAAAGCATTGGGACCAGCACTACAACTGATCCATTAGTGAAGCTTGCACCAAAGCAATTTGTTTTACTAATGTAGAAGTGAATTACGTAGAAACTGGTTTTACAGGATGACTCATTGTAATCCCATGCACAACCTTCTTTTGTCGTCTCTTTCAATATAGTTTAAGATAATACTGGTCTGCTTCTTTGCTCTCGGCGATCTACAAGGGTGAACAGAGCAGCTGGAAGGAAAGTTCAATATTCTACCATTATTATTAGTTTGCATGCATGATGTTTGGTATTCAATCCGGAAAACCAGTAGCATCCTGCAAAAACAAAGTGGCTTTTCCATTTGATTCTTCTTTACCTTATTCTCACCCTCCTCTTCTTTTTCTTGTTCTTCTGTTCTTCCTCTTCTTTTTCTTCTTCTTCTTTTCTTTTTTTTTTGGTTTCATATCTTTAATTTTACTTCTTTTCTGCTACTTCTTTTCTTTTTCTTCTTATTTTCTTCTTCGTCTCTTCTTCTTTTTGTCTATATCTGTTTTTCTCCTTTTTATTCTTCCACTTGTTCTTGTTTTTCTTCTTGTATCACATATATTCATCCGCCCAACTATCTATTCATTCGCACACATACATCCATACATCCATGTTCATTCACTTATTCCCATATTCATTCACCAATTCATGCACATATCTACCTACCTATTTATCTATAAAACAATTCATAATTCTTTTTGTTCATTTGTCCACCAATCCACCCAGCCATCATTCCTTCCACCCATCCATCCGCCTATACATTCACTCATCAATCCACCTATCTATCCGCCCATGCATTCACCCATCTAACCACCCATACATACATTCATCCATTCGCGAATCCATCCGCCTGTGCATTGACTTATCCATTCATCCAGTCATCCTCCCATACATCCACCTAAACATATATTACCAATATTGATTTTCTTCTTCTTCTTCCTCCTCTTCTTCTTTTCGTCTTCTATCCGTTCTCTTCTTGATCGTCTTATTCTAGTCAGTCTCCATTCTCCCACTTTTGCAATGTACATGTGGCAGTGACCAAGAACATAACGCAATTTTCGCTGAACTGTTATTCGCTTCTTTCAACAACTGGTCTGCCCTCGTCCTGTCACACAGAGAATTCAATCGGAAATCACACGGTCAAATACTTTTCTTGATGAGAAAATGGTCAGTATTGAACCAAATATTGATTTATATGCGACGAAACTTGAATACTTCGGGATCGACTTATAACGTCCACGTAACATATTTAGTTCATTAAAGTCGACTTCAGCTTAGAAAGGCAGATAACAACGCAAGAGGACGAAAAAAAAGCTGATACGAAATAAGCAGATCAATGCATTTTGTCGCAGACAATCTTATATGCTTGTAGCTGATAAATTTAAGGCGTGGCGCCTTTCAGCACGCTCAGATGATATTGATTAGCCACTACAGGTCTCAGTTTCAAACAAACAAGATAAATATGAGCCAAAACAAATTATAACAAAATAGCAGAATAGTCTTGCCACTGGAAACATGTCCGTGGCGATGTTTGGTCCATTTTTTTTAAACAATTGAACATTTATTTCTGTTTTGTTCCGGTTAGCGTTCAAATCAGTGTTTTGCTCAGTTTCATATATTTTTTCCCTCCTTCTTCTTCATTTTCTTCTTGTTCTTTTGTTCGTCTTCTTCTTCTACTTCTTCTTGCTATTCCGCTTCGTCTCTACTTCTTAATTTCTTCTTATTCTTCTTCTACTGCGTTTATCATGCAAATGATGCTGTGTCATAGTTAACATCGAGGCTGCAATATCTGCCACTTTCTCCCAGATGCATTCGGTGGGGTGGTAGGGGGGGGGGGAGTGTAGGCGAAGGTCGTGGTGGTGGGATCAAGGGACGCGGTACCAGTTAAGCCTCGCTACTGCGATCCACATTTTCTTAGACTTCATTACTGCAGTATATTTCCAGGATCGTATCTTGAAGATGTGCAGACTAGGTTTTCATATTACCTATAATTAAAACAAAACGTTTTAAAAAATTTTTTTGGCGCATTTCCTTTTACTTGTGAGGTATCACTTGATAACCGCCCAACCAACCACACTCTCCCAACACGATTCTTTAACTATCACAATTGGTTGAAAACGAGATTTCGTACCTATGGTATGCCCGGAGTGTCATGCTGTTGATTGTGAATAACCTTCTATCAGAAATGGTGACAGGTAAAAGGAATGAAAGCCATATAGTCCTGCTTACAGATGCGCTGGCCGAAGTCACAGCACTAAAAAGCCAGAAAAATACTGAACCGCACCAAAAAGGGTAGTGGTGCAGTGGGTTCCATCCCACTGCAACATCCAATCCAACGAGGAGGCAGACAGACTGGCAAAAGAAGGTGCAAAACTACCACAACCAGATACTAGTATGACATACGAAGAGTCAAAACGGCTTATTAGAGCTAGATACATGACCAAATAGGAAACCGAACATACTGGCCACACAAAAAACGATGCCTATTACCAGTTGAACAGAAGAGAGCAGGTCGTGGTCAGCACAGGACCGTGTATGCTGGCGAGATGTTGTCGATGACCTATGAGAGTGCAGCACAGGACCGTGTACCATGGCGAGATGTTGTCGATGACCTATTAGAGTGCAGCCCAGGACCGTGTACGCCGGCGAGATGTTTTCGATGACCTATACACTGAGAAGAGCGACGGGCTTTGATTGATTGACTGATTGATTGATTGAAGTTATTGTAGTGATGAGACATGGAAATATTTAGTCACTCCAAGCTATTTTACTGATGAGACACGAACATATTTAGTCTTTCAAAGCTATTTTACTGCTGTGACATGGACATATTTAGTCACTTCAAGATATTTGACAGCTGTCACAGTGAAGTATTCTGTCTGAGACAGGAACGCATTCTAACATTTTACTTTTGAAGAACTCATTATTCTAAAAACGTCGAAAAATTATATCAATATAGTCGCCAATGTTGCTATAATATAAATCACATTTAATAGGAGGAAAGTAGAAATGGAGTGAAGTATACTGTTATGATGTTAAAGTAAAATGTACATCATCCTTTTCATGTGGCATGTATTTTGCAGTAGGTCGATCTTATCATAGTCCCTCTGTAGGAATCTGTATCAACTGCTAGCCGTACCGGCTGCTGCAGGGTCACAATTCTACGTTTCCTAGACGTCTTGTAGCGATCGTCGTTTTGATCGGCCCCCGTCCTTGTCTTCTCGGAGCCATACCTCCCGGAAGTGCTCTTTCCTGTCCGTTATGACGTTTATGCGTGGCTGAAAAATGTAATTTCTTCAAGCACAACTTTGTTTAAAAGCCAGTTTTCGTCTACTTTTAAGTCTTTGATAATAGCTTTATTTCTTTCTGGCTTTGTCTAAGGAATTTACAGAATTAACTTAATGTCTTTATACTATTTAGAAGACTCTACATAGTCTGTATACAACCAGTTTCTTGGAGTGTGGATTTTACAGATGTGCGAGTCCATCTTAATAGACTCAAACACTAGAGCTAAGTAGACCCGCAGCCAGTTATGCATCATCTATAACTGCTTTTAACAAACCACCTGGAGAAAGGCACAATTAACAGGATTATTCTGCACCACTGGTTCTAGAAAGTTCTGGTCTTCCTTCTCAATGCATGTGTCGTAGTCCAGTCGCAGAAGAAAAACGTTGCCACACAAAAATAAAATGCACGTTTAGACCACACAAGGTTCTAGCCTTGCTTTAATGAGGACAGACTCCACGAGTTTCAAGTCTCGCTTGTTCGCTACTAAAGACAGACCCCACGAGTTTCAAGTCTCGCTTGTTCTGTTCTAAAGACAGACCGCACGAGTTTCAAGTCTCACTTGTTCTATACTAAAGACAGACCACACGAGTTTCAAGTCTCGCTTGTTCGCTACTAAAGACAGACCCCACGAGTTTCAAGTCTGGCTTGTTCTCTTCTAAAGACAGGCCCCACGAGTTTCAAGTCTCGCTTGTTCTCTACTAAAGACAGACTCCACGAGTTTCAAGTCTAGCTTGTTTTCTACTAAAGACAAACCCCATGAGTTTGAAGCCTCACTTGTTCTCTACTGAAGACAGACCCCACGAGTTTCAAGTCTCGCTTGTTCTCTACTGAGGACAGACCCCACAAGTTTCAAGCCTCGCTTGTTCTCTACTGAGGATAGACCCCACAATGTTCAAGCCTCGCTTGATCCCTTCGGAACTGTGACCCCACAAGGTTCAAGCCTCGCTTGATCCCTACGAAAGTGTGACCACACAAGGTTCAAGCCTCGCTTGATCCCTACGAATGTGACACCCCATAAGTATTAAGCTTCACCTGATCTACGGTAGTGAGACCAGCGTCTTGTCATATTGGAGATTTGCGAAACACGTAGAGAACACGTGTTCATGTTGAACACACATAAATGCCCTTGTCAGCTGTCAATCAATAAAGGTAGACTTTGACGCTGTACGGAGGAAATAAAGGATAAAATGTAGTAATACTTATACCTAACACGCAAACTACAAGGCCAGTGGAAGCAACAGGGTGTAACAAATTAAAAACAAAGGTACTTCACATGTTGCTGTTGCTATAACTATCACGAGTTTCACGACAACAATTACGTTTCTATTTAAAAGCGTTTATTTACAATCTGTGTCGTTCACTTTAAAAAACAAAACAAAACAAAACAGTCTAGCCATAAAGTTTCTCCTTCATTTCTTATTTACAACGAACCTTTACTTTTCGCATACAATTCGAAAACAAAAAACATTTTGCCCACATTTTCGTAGTTTCACACCAGCAATGATACCGGAAACATATTTTTATATTCACAATTTAGTTGTTTACGGAACGGATCTGGTAACAAGTTAACCCTGGAATGTTTCTTGAATTTTTTACTTACTAGGACTTCAATTTTCTCATAAATTATTCTACAAAAAATGTCCGCCAATTTGTAGTAACCACACACAGACATACCAGAAACAGTTGTTTTACGCGCAACATTTGGTTCACACGAAGTTGGTCTGGAATGTAGCTGCGTTCATGAACAAGAATCGATACCGACTTTGCAGCAGGACAAAACAAAACATGCGGCATACGTTTGTGCTTCGGAACTGACGACTGTTTGGATGGGTTGGATCGATACGGGACAAAAACACATAACTGACATTTTCCTTTTCAGGAGACCAATGCATTATTCATTGTGTCATTTGTTTTTTGTTTTTTAATCCATAAATGAATGTTAGACGTAATCGTTTCCGTTCAAAACTGTCGCCAATAAATTATATCATATTTGCCATCCAAATCTTCACCATTTAGAAACGGATAATGCTTACAGTAAATACTTCTCAAAATTAGCCGTCCAAAACTAACAATATTTTAAAACCAAACCATCAGCACATTTACCTACCAAAACCTCACCGTATCTACTTTCCAAAAGATGATCATATATACCGTCCATCATCATCATGTAGCATATCATTTATTTAATGTCGCTCCCATCCCAGTCTATCTGAAAGAAACTCTTTCCCTTGCCAAAACTCCACCCATGCCTCTTTTGCTTCACACCATACATCCCATTACTGTTCTCTCAAGACCGTTGTGTCTCTTGATGTGACCAACGTATTAACATTTTCTGACAAAAATGGAATTGATAAGCCAGTTCTCCTCTATGTTCAACTTTTGCCGAATGTCTAACATCATTACAGTTACCGTCCAAAACATTATTATATTTATCGGCCGGTGTGATACGGAATTCGTCCAGAGTTATTCATGGAGCAGTGATTTGGTTTATAACAGCTGAAGGATATCGACCAGTTGACATTCATCGCAGAATGCAGGCAGTGTAAGGTGACAACAGTGTATCGAGGACAACAGTGAAGAACTGGACAACGAGGTTTAAAAAAGGACGTGAGTTAACGCAATAATATGCGCCTGACCTGGTCTTGGACGTGAGTTAACGCAACAATATGCGCCTGACCTGGTCTTGGACGTGAGTTAACGCAACAATATGCGCCTGACCTGGACTTGGACGTTAGTTAACGCAACAATATGCGCCTGACCTGGTCTTGGACGTGAGTTAACGCAACAATATGCGCCTGACCTGGTCTTGGACGTGAGTTAACGCAACAATATGCGCCTGACCTGGTCTTGGACGTGAGTTAACGCAACAATATGCGCCTGACCTGGTCTTGGACGTGAGTTAACGCAACAATATGCGCCTGACCTGGTCTTGGACGTGAGTTAACGCAACAATATGCGCCTGACCTGGTCTTGGACGTGAGTTAACGCAACAATATGCGCCTGACCTGGTCTTGGACGTGAGTTAACGCAACAATATGCGCCTGACCTGGTCTTGGACGTGAGTTAACGCAACAATATGCGCCTGACCTGGTCACGAAAAATCGTTCGTTAACTCACGTCCTTCTTTAAACACCGTTGTCAAGTTCTTCACTGTTGTCATCGGGGACGGCGTGGGCTAGTGGTTAAGTGACACGGCTCACAATCCGAAGGTCCTGGGTTCTATCCCCATCACAGCACCCGCCTTTACCCTCAGAAAATGCAAGAGGAAGCAGACACTTACATAAAATGCATATTGGTCGGATGCACTGGGCCGACAGGCGCAAAATAAAAACAACAGTGCAACGCATACCGCCTTTGGGATTAGAGAAATAAGGCAACGCAAACAAAACCCAAAAAATTGTCTTCGACACCTTTTTGTCCCCTTACACTGCCTTCATTCTACGATGAATGTCAACTGGTCGACATCCTTCAGTGTTTAGACACCGAATCACCGCTCGCTGATCAACTCTGGACGGATTCCGTATCACACCCGCATGTATTCAATCAGGCTGGGTTTGCCTGTGGTCAGGTAGAAGAAAGCGTGCAAGCTCCTGAACGGAATCCAACCACAGCACATGACAGAGAGCCAGCTGTGTACACACCCATACGAAACCGCTGATCATCTCTTTGAATCAACAGCACTCAACGACATTGGGAAAATGTTTCTTCCTCCGAGGCCAGATAAATAGAACAATTAGTATGACGCCTTAAAACAACCGACAAACACTTGAAGATACCTTTACATGGGATTAGGCCGAAAAGCGAGATCCCGGATGCTGCATGATCCGTTAAAACAACTACAACATTCTAAGTACCTTTGTTTTTAATTTGTTACATCCTGTGACTTCCAATGGCCTTGGAGAAAGTAGTTAACGTATTAGTTATAAATGTTACTACATTTTATCATTTTTTCCACCGTTCAGCGTCAACGCCTACCGTTATCGATTGTCAGCTGACAAGGGAATTTATGTGTGTTCAGCATATACACGTGTTCTCTACGTTTTTCGCAAATCTCCAATATGACTAGACGCTGGTCTCACCACCGTAGATCAGGCGAAGCTTGATACATATGGGGTCTCTCATTCGTAGGGATCAAGCGAAGCTTGAATCTTGTAGGATCACACTTCCGTAGGCAGACTGGCTAAGGAGAAGGGATCGAAGACTGAATGCTAACCCGGTACTCAAAAAATGCTTCCTGAAGTCGGATGTGTTGGACCCAGAAGGTGCAAATATCGCAGTCAAGCTCTAAACTACGACACAACGCATTCCGTTCTCTAAACTACAATCTGCTACTTAAGCCCTTTCAGATTTTGGTTGCGGGAGATTGAGAACGAACGAAGAAGAAGAAGAAACTTCCGTAGGTATCAAGCAACGCTTGAAACTCGTGGGGCCTGTCTGTCCTCCGTAGAGAGCAGGCGAGACTTGACACTTGTGGGATCTCACCTCCGTAGAGAGCAGGCGAGACTTGACACTTGTGGGATCTCACCTCCGTAGAGAGCAGGCGAGACTTGACACTTGTGGGATCTCACCTCCGTAGAGAGCAGGCGAGACTTGACACTTGTGGGATCTCACCTCCGTAGAGAGCAGGCGAGACTTGACACTTGTGGGATCTCACCTCCGTAGAGAGTAGGCGAGACTTGACACTTGTGGGATCCCACCTCCGTAGAGAGTAGGCGAGACTTGACACTTGTGGGATCTCACCTCCGTAGAGAGCAGGCGAGACTTGACACTTGTTGGATCCCACCTCCGTAGAGTAATTGTGGGAGTCGACATCTTAGCGCCTTCCACTTCTGTTTCATAAAATGTTTGTGCTTTAACCTGTGGGAAGGGACGATGAGGCTGACGTCTGGTCAGGCAAAACATACTGAACAAACAATGTTTGTTTGTCATCCTAGAAACGGGCTGTTTTCAAGAACAACAGTCTGGACAACAAGGTGAGGTTCGATGTGATCCCCGTAGTAGTGAGTCACACGCAGATGAAGGCAAGCATTGCACAGCGGCCTGGAGAAAACCGGTACACTTCATAAGCACGCTCGGGATGTCAGGAAAGCTACTACATTCTGCAACACGTTCCGTCCGTTTCAGGGCGCATGAAAGGGTTACAAACCAATTGTGGGCATTATCAACCAACCAATCAACCAAACGAACCAACCAACCAACGAAACCAACCAACCAAACCAAGCAACAAACTAAACCAACCTTCCAACCCAACAAACCAAACCAAAACCAACCAATACACCAAATAAACAAAATCAACCAACAAACAAACCTACCAACCAAACCAATAAACCAAACCACCAAACCAACCAAACCAACAAACAAACTAAACCAACCAACCAACCGAACCAACAAATCAAACGACACAATCAAACCAACTAACGAAACAAACCAACGAAACAAAAAAACAAACCAAACTTCCAATCAAAAAACCAATCAACCAACCAACCAAACAACCAACCAACCAAGAAAAACAACAAACGAAATCAACCAACCAAACTAACCAGCCAACCAAACCAACCAACCAACTAAACCAACCAAACCAACCAACAAATTAAACGAACCAACCAAATCAACTAACCAAATCAACCAACCAACCAAACCAACCAACTATACCAACCAACTAACCAAAACAACCAACCAATCAAACAAAACAACCAAACCAACCAACCAACCAAACCAAAAACCCAACCAACAAACAAAACCAACCAACCAACCAACCAAACCAACCAGCCAAACCAAACAACCAACCAAAATAAACAACCAAACAAGCCAACCAACTAACAAAACGAACAAACCAACCAAACAAACCAACCAAACCAACCAACCAACAAAACCAACAAACAAAACCAACCAAACCAACCAACTAACCAACCAAACCCACAAACAGCCAAACCAACCAACCAAACCAACAAAACCAACTCAACCAACAAAACCAATCCAACTAACCGACAAAATCAACCAACCAAACAAATCGACCAACCAATCAAACCAACCGACCAAACCAACCAACCAAATTAATCAACAAACCAAACCAACCAACCAAACCAACCAACCAACCAAATCAACCAACTAAACCAACCAAACGAAAAAACAAAACCAGCCAAACAAACCATCCAACCAACTAAACCAACAAACCAAACCAACCACCCAAACCAACCAACCAACCAAACCAACCAAACCAAACAAACCAAACCAACCAAATCAACCAACCAAACTACCTAACCAAACCACCCAAACCAACAGACAAAAGAAACCAACCCAGCCAACCAAACAAACCATCCCAGCCAACGAACCAAACCAACCAAACCAACCAACAGCCAAACCAACCAAACCAATCAACCAAAAAAAAAAACAACCAACAAAACCAACCCAACAACCAAACTAACCAACAAAATCAACCAACCAAACAAATCAACCAACCAATCAAACCAACCAACCAAACCAACCAACAACCAAACCAACCAACCAAATTAACAAATAAACTAAACCAACCAAACCAACCAACCAATCAAACCAACCAGCCAACCAAACCAACCAACCAAACCAACCAACCAACCAACCAACCAACTAAACCAACCAAACGAAACAACCAAACCAGCCAAACAAACCATCCAACCAACTAAACCAACAAACCAAACAAACCAAACAAACCAATCAACCAACCAACCAAACCAACCAACCAACAAAACCAACCAAACCAAACAAACCAAACCAACCAAACCAACCAGACCAACCAACCAAACTAACCAACCAAACCACCCAAACCAACCAACAAAAGAAACCAACCCAGCCAATCAAACAAACCATCCCAGCAACGAATCAAACCAACTAAACCAACCAACAGCAAAACCAACCAAACCAACCAACCAAACCAACCCAACCAACAAAACCAATCCAACCAACCAAACCATCCAACCAAACCAACCAACCAACCAAATCAACGAACCAATAAAACCAACCAATCAAATCAACCAACAACCAAAACAACCAACGAATCAACCAACCAACTAAACAACCAACCAAACAACCAACCAACCAACAAAACCAACCAACAAAACCAACCAAACCAATCAACTAACCAACCAACCAACCAAACCAGCTAACAAAACCAACCAACCAAACTAACTAACCAACCAAACGATCCAACAAAACCAACCCAACAACCAAACTAACCAACAAAATCAACCAACCAAACAAATCAACCAACCAATCAAACCAACCAACCAAACCAACCAACAACCAAACCAACCAACCAAATTAACAAATAAACTAAACCAACCAAACCAACCAACCAATCAAACCAACCAGCCAACCAAACCAACCAACCAAACCAACCAACCAACCAACCAACCAACTAAACCAACCAAACGAAACAACCAAACCAGCCAAACAAACCATCCAACCAACTAAACCAACAAACCAAACAAACCAAACAAACCAATCAACCAACCAACCAAACCAACCAACCAACAAAACCAACCAAACCAAACAAACCAAACCAACCAAACCAACCAGACCAACCAACCAAACTAACCAACCAAACCACCCAAACCAACCAACAAAAGAAACCAACCCAGCCAATCAAACAAACCATCCCAGCAACGAATCAAACCAACTAAACCAACCAACAGCAAAACCAACCAAACCAACCAACCAAACCAACCCAACCAACAAAACCAATCCCACCAACCAAACCATCCAACCAAACCAACCAACCAACCAAATCAACGAACCAATAAAACCAACCAATCAAATCAACCAACAACCAAAACAACCAACGAATCAACCAACCAACTAAACAACCAACCAAACAACCAACCAACCAACAAAACCAACCAACAAAACCAACCAAACCAATCAACTAACCAACCAACCAACCAAACCAGCTAACCAAACCAACCAACCAAACTAACTAACCAACCAAACGATCCAACAAACCAAACCAGCCAACTGAACCAACCAAACCAAAAAACCAAACCAACCGACCAACCAACCAAACCAACCAACCAACCAAAGCATCTAACCAAACCAACCAATTAAACCAACCAACCAGCCAACCAAATCAACTAACCAACAAATCCAACCAACCAAGCCAACCAACCAACCAAATCAACCAACAAATAAAATAAACCAACAAAATCAACCAACCAACCAACCAAACCAGCCAACCTAACCAACCATCGAAACCAACCAACCAAGCCAACCAACCAACCAAATCAAAAAACAAACAAAACCAACTAACCAAATCAACCAACCAACCAACCAACCAAACCAGCCAAACTAATCAACCAACCAAACCAAACAACTAAACCAACCAAACCAAACAACCAAACCAGCCAACAAAAGCAACTAACCAACTCAACCAACGAACCAAACCAACGAAACAAATCAACATACCAACCAAACCAACCAACCAACCATCTAAATCAACGAACTAAACCAAACAACCAAACCACCAACCAAAACAACTAACCAACTCAACCAACCAACCAAACCAACCAAACAAACCAACCAACCAAACCAACCAACCAACCATCTAAATCAACCAACTAAACCAAACAACCAAACCACCAACGAAACCAAACGAAAGAAACGAACCAATCAACGAACTAAACAAACCAAACCAAACAACCAAATCAGCCAACCAAACCAACAAACCAACTAAACCAACCAACCAAACCAACCTACCGAACCAAAACAAGCAATCAACCAACCAACCAACCAACTAAACAAACCAAACCAAACCAACCAAACAAATCAACCAACCAACCAAACCAACCAACAGCCCATCTAAATCAAACAACTAAACCAAACAACCAAACCACCAACTATACCAAACGAACCAAACGAACCAATCAACCAACTAAACAAACCAAACCAAACAACCAAATCAGCAAAACAAACCAACCAACCAAATCAACCAACCAACTAAACCAACCAACCAAATCAGCAAACCGAACAAAACCAACCAACCAACCAAACCAACCAAACCAAACCAACCAAACCAACCAACCAACCAAACCAACCTACCGAACCCCCTAAACCAACCATCCAACCAAACCAACCCAACCAAACCAACCAAACCAACCAAGCAAACCAACACAACCAACCAAACCAACCAAACCAACCAACAGCCAATCCTACCAAACCAACCAACCAAACCAACCAAACCAACCAACCAAACCAAACCAACCAAACCAACCAACCAAACCAACCAACCAAACCACCCAAACCAACCATCCAATCAAACCAACCCTACAAAAACCAACCAAACCAACCCAGTAAACCAACAAAACCAACCAACAGCCAATCCAACCAAACCAACCAACCAAACCACCCCAACCAACAAAACCAACAAATTAAACAAACCAACCAACCCAACCAAACAAACGACCCAACCAAACAACCAACCAACCAACCAAACCAACCAAACCAACCAACCAACCAAACCAAACAACTAAACCAACCAAACCAAACAACCAAACCAGCAAACCAAACCAACTAACCAACTCAACCAACCAACCAAACCAACCAAACAAATCAACCAACCAACCAAACGAACCAACCAACCATCTAAATCAACGAACTAAACCAACCAACCAAACCAACCAAACAAACCAACCAACCAAACCAATCAACCAACCATCTAAATCAACCAACTAAACCAAACAACCAAACCAACAACTAAACCAAACGAACCAAACGAACCAATCAACCAACTAAACAAACAAAACCAAACAACCAAACCAACCAACCAACTAAACCAACCAACCAAACCAACCAACCGAACCAAAACAAGCAATCAACCAACCAACCAAACCAACCAAACCAAACCAACCAAACAAATCAACCAACCAACCAAACCAACCAACCAACCATCTAAATCAAACAACTAAACCAAACAACCAAACCACCAACTAAACAAAACGAACCAAACGAACCAATCAACCAACTAAACAAACCAAACCAAACAACCAAATCAGCCCAACAAACCAACCAACCCAATCAACCAACCAACTAAACCAACCAACAAAATCAGCCAACCAAACCAACAAACCAACTAAACAAACCAACCAAACCAACCAACCGAACCAAAACAAGCAATCAAGTAACCAATCAACCAACCAACCAAACAAACCAAACCAAACCAACCAAACAAATCAACCAACCAATAAAACCAACCAACAGCCCATCTAAATCAAACAAATAAACCAAACAACCAAACCACCAACTAAACCAAACGAACCAAACGAACCAATCAACCAACTAAACAAACCAAACCAAACAACCAAATCAGCCAAACAAACCAACCAACCAAATCAACCAACCAACTAAACCAACCAACCAAATCAGCCAACCGAACAAAACCAACCAAACAACCAAACCAACCAAACCAAACCAACAAAACCAACCAACCAACCAAACCAACCTACCAAACCACCTAAACCAACCATCCAACCAAACCAACCCAACCAAACCAACCAAACCAACCAAGCAAACCAACACAACCAACCAAACAAACCAACAGCCAATCCAACCAAACCAACCAACCAAACCAACCAACCAACCAAACCAAACCAACCAAACCAACCAACCAAACCAACCCAACCAACAAAACCAACAAATTAAACAAACCAACCAACCCAACCAACCAAACGACCCAACCAAACAACCAACTAACCAACCAACCAACGAAACCAACCAAACCAACCAACCAACCAAACCAAACAACTAAACCAACCAAACCAAACAACCAAACCAGCCAACCAAACCAACTAACCAACTCAACCAACCAACCAAATCAACCAAACAAACCAACAAACCAAACCAATCAACCAACCATCTAAATCAACCAACTAAACCAAACACCCAAACCAACAACTAAACCAAGCGAACCAAACGAACCAATCAACCAACTAAACAAACCAAACCAAACAACCAAATCAGCCAACCAAACCAACTAACCAACTAAACCAACCAACCAAACTAACCAACCGAACCAAAACAAGCAATCAACCAACCAACCAACCAACCAAACCAACCAAACCAAACCAACCAAACAAATCAACCAACCAACCAAACCAACCAACCAACCATCTAAATCAAACAACTAAACCAAACAACCAAACCACCAACTAAACAAAACGAACCAAACGAACCAATCAACCAACTAAACAAACCAAACCAGACAACCAAATCAGCCAAACAAACCAACCAACCAAATCAACCAACCAACTAAACCAACCAACCAAATCAGCCATCCGAACCCAACCAAGCAACCAACCAAACCAACCAAACCAAACCAACCAAACCAACCAACCAACCAAACCAACCTACAAAACCACCCAAACCAACCATCCAACCAAACCAACCCAACCAATCCAACCAAACCAACCAAGCAAACCAACACAACCAACCAAACCAACCAAACCAACCAACAGCCAATCCAACAAAACCAACTAACCAAACCAACCAACCAACGAAACCACCAAAACCAACCATCCAACCAAACCAACCCAACCAAACCAACCCAGCAAACCAACCAAACCAACTAAACCAACCAACAGCCAATCCAACCAAACCAACCAACCAAACCAACCCAACCAACAAAACCAACAAATTAAACAAACCAACCAACCCAAACAACCAAACGACCCAACCAAACAACCAACCAACTAACCAAGCCAACCAACAAACGAAACCAACCAAACCAACCAACCAACCAACCAACCAAACCAATTCAACAACCAAGCAAACCAAACAAACCAACCCACCACTCAACTAACCAATCAACCAACCAGTCAAACAACAAACCAGCCAAACCAACCAACAAAACCAACCAATTAACAAAACCAACCAACCAACCAATTCAAGCAACAAACAAACCTACCAACCAAACCAACCAACCAATAAAACCAACCAAACGAAGCAACCAACAAAACTACCAATCAACAATCAAATCAACCAACCAACCAAACAACAAACAAAACCAAAAAACCAAACCAACCAACCAAATCAACCAACCAAACAGACCAGCCAACCAAACCAACCAACCAACTAAACCAACCAACCAAACCAACCAAACCAACCAACCAACTAAACCAACCAACCAAACAACCCAACCAACCAAACCCCCCGACCAACCAAACAAACCAACCAACCAACCAACCAACCAACCAACCAACCAGCCAAACCAACCAACCAACCAACCAACCAACCAACCAAACCAACCAAACAAACCAACCAACCAACCAAACCAACCAACCAATCAGCCAGCCAACCAACCAATCAACCAACCAACCAACCAAGCTAACCAAGCATCAGCAAAACCAACCAAAGCAACCAACCAAACAAACCAACCAAACCAACCAACCAAATCAACCAACAACCAAACCAACCAAACCAACCATCAGCCAAACCAACCAAACAAACCAACAGCCAAACCAACCAACCAAATCAACCAAACCAACCTAACCTACCAAACCAACCCAACCTACCAAACCAACCCAATCAACCAAAAACAACTAACCAAATCAACCAACCAACCAAATCTACCAACCAACCAAATCTACCAACCAACCAAACCATCCAACAACCAAACCAACCAACCAACAAACCAAACCAACCAACAAACCAACCAACTAAACCAGCCAACCAAACCAACCAACCAACCTGTGGGGAACTTCTTCTTCTGCGTACGCAGTCAGACAGTAACCATTATTTTTTCGAAAAAAGTGGCGGTAATCCTGAGGCTCTCGCCACTGCCATAGAGCTTGTCTTGCAGTTCCACTGGTAATGGCCACATCTGCTCTCTCTGATCCTCGTATGTCGGGCAGTTCTGCAGCAGATGTTCAGCGGTCATTTTACCAGTACCGCACGGGCATTCGTCGGTACACCCTATCTTCAATTTGTTAAATAGGTGGTACCTCAGTCTGTTGTGGCGAGTGCGAAGTCTGAAGACAACGACCTGCTCTCTTCGGTTCAACTGGTAATAGGCATCGTTTTTGGTGTAACCAGTATGTTCGGTTTCCCATTTGGTCATGTATCTGGCTTTGGTAAGCCGTTTTGACTCTTCGTACGTCATACTGGTATCTGTTTGTGGTAGTCTTGCACCTTCTTTTGCCAGTCTGTCTGCCTCCTCGTTGCCTTGGATGTTGCAGTGTGACGGAATCCACTGTACCACTACCCTTTTTGGTACGGACTGCTGGCACAGTTTGCAGAGTGCTGCTCTTAAGTCATTAAGATCAGTGTTTTTCTGGCTTTTTAGCGCTGTGACTACGGCGAGAGCATCTGTCAGCAGGACTATATGGCTCTCATTTTCACTGTGTGTCACCATTTCTTCCACTGCCGCCCTCAGTGCCTCTGCCTCCGCTCTGAAATTGCTTGTGTACTTACCAGTAGCGAATGACAGTGTTATTTTTCTGCCATTTGGTAGGTTCAGGAATGCTCCTGCCCCTCCGTTCTGTGTAGTGTTTGTTACAGAACCGTCGGTGTATGCATGGGTCCAGTCCATGCTTGGGTAGCTTTTCGTTATGAAGCTTAGGGTAGTATCTCTCCTTTCTTTTTCAGTCTGGCAGTTTTTGTTTGCAATACCTGGTATACTTTCTACCACCTCTGGAAATATATCCTGCCTCCAGGTAGGTTTTCGTACAGTAGTGATGGGTTTTGGTGTTGTTAGTGCGTTTATGGGATCTTCGTGCATCTTTGCTTTGGCTATTTCTGCAAAGTTTCTCCGCTTTAGTTTCCCATTTCCCAAATTGTTTAGTCTCTGGTGCATTGGATGGTCGGTCAGTCTTCGGAGTTTCTCTGTCGGTCATGGATTGCAGTTTTGTAATCTTTTCAAGTTCTACAATTGGCGTTGACTTCATGCCACCTGTTATAATTCTCATGGCTTGGTTTTGAAGTTTGTTAACTTTATCGAAGTTCGCCTTCGCTGCTGTTGTCCATGCCGCAATGCCATACTCGAGAACTGGTCTCACTCTTCCAGTATACAGTTTCTTTAGTATGCCTTCGTCTGCTCCCCAGCTTGTGCCAGCAAGTTTCCTCATGATTGCCATTTTTTCTCTGGCTTTCATTCGGTTTCTCTCAATCTGACTTTTCCATGTCATGCGCCGATCAAATGTGACTCCCAGATAGGTTGGGTTGTCGTTTGGCTGCAGGATTTTGCCATTTAGACTTAATTTGGTACTTTTGGGTTTTAATGAAAGCGAGAATATTGTGCATGTGGTTTTCTCCTCGTTCATTTTGACCAGCCATGAGTTCGCCCACTCTTCCAGCGATGTTAGGGCCGCCTGCATCCGATTTCTTGCTATGATGAGATTCATTTCAGAGGTCCACATAGCCAGATCGTCTGCAAACATTGAGCTATGGACTCTTCTTGGTATATTCTCTGTAATATCGTTTCTATATACCAGGAAAAGGGTGGGTGACAATACTCCCCCTTGGGGTATTCCCTGCTCGAGTGTCACCTTTTTGCTCATCTGCCCTTGTACTTGGACTCTGGCCGTTCTTTGTTTGAGGTAGTGGTTGATCCACTTGTACATCTTCCCACAGACATCACTTCTTCTTAGCTTGACTCTAAGTCCATCTTTCCAGACTTTGTCAAATGCCTTTTCCAGATCCACCCAAACAGCTACTGTGTGTTTCTGTGCCTGGTAGGCATCTTCTATCTCCTGGGCTAGCCAGGATGACCTGGTCCTCAGTGGATCTGTGCTGTCTAAAGCCGGCTTGCTGTGGAATTAGTATTCGTTTTTCTTCCAGATGCCACATCAGTCTGGTGTTTATCATCCGTTCCATCAGCTTGCCGACACAGCTCAGTAGGCTTATGGGCCTGTATCCATTTGGATCTGTTTTGTCCTTTCCTGTTTTTGGTACTGGTACCAGTATTGCATCTTTCCATGCCTGTGGTACAATTCCCCTTTTCCAGCTTTGGTTCAGGACCGATAGTAGTTTATTCTTCGCTGTTTGGCCCAGCCCCATCAGCATTTCGTTTGTTATCCCGTTTTTTCCGGGAGATTTCCTTTTCTTTAATGTTCTCATAGCCTCTTCCATTTCGCGCATTGTTAGTTTGGCCATCATGTGCTCTTCAGGAGCCGTATTCATGTTTTCGTGTCCCTTTAGCTCTTCGCTAATGTCTGTATGCTTATCTGCAGGGACCTCGATGTGGTTTGCTCTGGCATAGTGATCGACAAAGGCGTTTGCGGCTTTCTTACCTGTGATCAAGTTCTCGCCCTGCTTGATAGTAATTTGTTTATTTGACGGGGTTTCGTCGTTCATGGCTCTGACTAGCTTCCATAGCTTGTTCCCGTCTTTGTCCAGGTTTAGACTTTCCGTTTTATTTTTCCAGCTTTCTCTTGCTGTTTGCTTGAGAGTGTGTTTGTACTTCGCCGCGGCGGCTTTGAGGGCGATGTTTGCCTCCATGGATTTTTCTCGCTCTGCCAACGAAATCAAATCAACCAACCAAACAGACCAGCCAACCAAACCAACCAACCAACTAAACCAACCAACCAAACCAACCAAACCAACCAACCAACTAAACCAACCAACCAAACAACCCAACCAACCAAACCAACCAACCAACCAAACCAAAAAACCAACCAACCAACCAACCAACTAACCAACCAACCAACCAACCAACCAACCAAACCAATCAACCAACCAACCAACCAAACCAACCAAACCAACCAACCAACCAAACCAACCAACCAACCAATCAACCAACCAACCAACCAAGCTAACCAACCATCAGCAGATCCAACCAAAGCAACCAACCAAACCAACCAACCAAACCAACCAACCAAATCAACCAACAGCCAAACCAACCAAACCAACCATCAGCCAAACCAACCAAACCAACCATCAGCCAAACCAACCAAACCAACTAACAGCCAATCCAACCAACCAAACCAACCTAACCTACCAAACCAACCCAACCTACCAAACCAACCCAATCAACCAAAAACAACCAACCAAATCAACCAACCAACCAAATCTACCAACCAACCAAACCATCCAACAACCAAACCAACCAACCAAATCAACCAACAAACCAAACCACCCAACAAACCAACCAACTAAACCAGCCAACCAAACCAACCGAACCAACCAACCAACCTGTGGGGAACGACACTGATCTCTATAGTTGTCAGCTTACTTAGACGCCTGACATCGAACTTAATAAAGGAGGACCCCAGTCTATCCCCTCAAGTACCCATCGTGATATGCTAGAAGAGCCACTGTTTCCCGCCTCGAAAGAATGTCGTCAAAAGTTCCTAGCTCAATTACTAGTGGTATTAGCAACAACTCTCAGCTATAGCTAACCCACAACGACAGGTAAGGATGGAGGTGGGGAAGGGAAAGAAACAATCCACCAACCAGCAACAGAAAGTATCTGGTTCACAAACCAAACACTAAATCTTATCACCTAACATATGGTTCTAAGAATAATTCGAGTGGTGTAAAATATCACGATTTTCATCAATTGAATCGATTTGCTTATATAAAGAACCGTATATACAGTATTGATACCCCAAACAAATCAGTAAATGAAGAATGTGCTGTATTGATCATGACTCGATGTATAAGCTTTAAATGATTGTCCCGATATATCGGCTCAGAAATTTTATTGCAATGCCGTAGAGCTGATATATTGGCTTAGACAGTTGTTATACATACACGTTTTTCCGTATAAAATATTCAAAAATTTATAAGTGTTCGTCTACTTCATGGTGGCAATTTTACATCTTGGCTTTATGGCCCGTTCCTCGGCGTAGCTGCGGGTTCCAACTTCGTCTCTAACGGATCTGTCTTGGGTCACTGAAGTCCAGTTGGGGTAAGCATTCTACCAGAGGCGTCTCGGATATAGTTGCAGACAGCAAGGGAGTCTGACAATGAAATTGATGTCTTCCCTGCGGTTTATTTTAGCCTCGATGATACCAGATTGCTGTCACCGTGCTCCATCGACTATCGTTTTTTTCTTAATATGTGACCTGCCCATCTATGTTTTACTTTAACTGCATAAATGACATCATCCCTCTCCATGGACAATCGTCGTATCTCAGATTTCTTAAGATTTTGCATGCGTTGGTTCCGGAAAGTGGTTCCGATCAAGCATCACCCAAAGAAAATGTTGTTATTATTCCATAGCTGCCGAGCAAGCCTGTTCTTGGCAGCCCAATGCCAGTCGAATATATATATATATATATATATATATATATATATATATATATATATATATATATATATATATACATGTCCTCTTCCAAAGGAGATAAGGGTCAATGAATTTATCCTCCAGTGATTTTGTGAGCATCCATGTCTGTCTGCACCATAACACAGTGGAGTTCAAGCGAGAGGCGCGTAGGTCATGGACTTGGCAACTAACCAGGACCTTTTTGATGAACGAGAAGGTTGCCCAGCCAATGCGGCGACGTCTTGTTAGTTCAGATACCAAATCGTTTTGCAGAGTGACTAGTTACACAAGATAGATGTACTCGTCAACATCATCCTAGCTTACCCCGCCAAGGAAGACCAGATCACAATTGGCGAAACGATTGAGTAACACTTTGGTCTTCGAGACATTCATTTCTAGTCCTACTTTCTCACACTCATCATCGAGTAGCTCCATCATTAAGTTGGCTTCTTCTGTTGACTCTACGATGTCATCGGCAAATAGAAGGTGATTGAAGCGTCTGCCGTCAATATGGATGTCAATGGTGTCCCAGTTACGTCGACATTGTAAGAGTAAATATTTCCAGAACTTTAAAATATTCATGAAAGAATTAATTAAATGAAAATGTTATTCCGTTCACTGAGTGACATGTTTTCTATCATCTGCACTGGGAAAGATTGCCGAAATACACTCCCGTGTCACAAAGGTGCAGCCTTGCGGGGAGCACAAACATTCAACAAATACTTGCTAAATGTTTCTATCCTGGACTATTCGTTCAAACACTATCCACGTCTTTCTTGCTTTTATGTTCACGTTAGGATTTTCTTCCAATCAACCAGGTTATGATTCTTTGCGGCTTTTTCTGTGTCACGTCATTAGTCATCTTGATAGAGGTCCTTCTCCTGTCTTGGATGTCTGCGTTTTATTTTTTACATTGTTGCAAGTTTACGTGTCCGTGTTTGTTGAAGTATTTGTCACTTAAAATGTAAACAAAATTAGAATGTCCGCCACATGCCCAAACCTACATAACTGCCTTTTATGACATGCAAGCATGTTTACAGTGTAAATAATATTTTTTCTCGTTACAGACCCCTGCAACAATGGGGCGATATTGCTAGGTGCTGGGGCACTCCTTTTTTCTATTAATAGGCCCCAGGAATCCACAAAGGATGACGACAGTATTAATAATAAATTCGCCAAGGCGTCTGAGGCCGTTGCGTCGATCGACGTCGACGACATCTGCCCATATGTGACCCACTGAAGCGGCATACTAACTTACTTCCCCTGTCCGGTAACCTCACATTGTCTTCCCGCCAAAACCAGCCACTGTCAGTGCTCTTTCATTTGCCATCAGCAGGTCCTCCACTGCACAGCATCCATGCATCCTGTGACATATAATCGGGTGTTCCGGGTCCTGACCCGCCCTACATTTGCCATCAGCAGGTCCTCCACTGCACAGCATCCATGCATCCGGTGACATATAATCGGGTGTTCCGGGTCCTGGCCCGCCCTACATTTTCCATCAGCAGGTCCTCCACTGCACAGCATCCATGCATCCTGTGACATATAATCGGGTGTTCCGGGTCCTGGCCCGCCCTACATTTGCAATATTCATTGCCTACAAATCTCCACTTTTTCAGGTTAGACTTACATCTGGGCACACCTGTTATTAACCTGTTCAAAAATCTCCACGTAGTGTATGCAAACCATGTCCTGGTGCAGGTTTTTTATTGATCGCCATCCATATTTCACCAATCTTGTGACGCCAGCCCCTCTTGTGACGCCATCTTTCTTTGCGGTTTCTCTCGGGGCTCTGTTCTGAAGGATGCACAGTCCGCAGAAAACTTGTTCTTGATTTCAGTCGTACTCTTTCAGTAGTATATCCACAAAGAGAATTACTCTGGTCACAGGATTGCTTTTGTTTCTCAAATTCAAGCAGCGGCATAACTCCAGGCTTTGTCCATAACGGAGATGGACACTGCTATCTGCTGGTGCCAAATTGTGTGGTGACGATTTCTTCTTCGGCCCCAACCGGTTGGAAGAAGTCTTTCGACGCTGGGGAATGACCTGTGAAGTAACTTATGAGCCGGGGTGTCCAGATCTAGCCGTATCACACTACAGAAGAAAGAAACTTGAAGGTGGTCCAATGTTTCCGTTTGGTTTGAGGCCTGCTTGGCTTCGTTCGTTCTTAATTTCCCGCTACCAAATCCTGAAAAGGCTTAAGCAGCAGAACGTAGTCCAGAGAACGGAATGCGTTGTTTTGTAGTTTACAGCTTGACTGCGATATTTGCATCTTTTGGTCAAAACATCTTCGATCCCTTCTCCTTAGCCAGTCTGCCCTGCTGCAGCCTGTTATCCAGGATCACCGCGAGGAGGTGTAGATGGGTCTTCGCAGCTCTGGTTCACTGGCAACAGCTATGGGTCGCTGACCATTGCAGCTCATGCACTGCTCAGCATCTTGAATCCTCTGAGGCCTGTTTTAGCAGAGACATCCACGTAGCGGATGTAGACATGTTATCAGATGCCGATGATACACCTTGGTTGCGCATGTTCAAGGCCTTTGATTAACGTCCAGGCTTAGGAGCCATAAAGCAGCACTGAACCACGCTAAATGAGTCAGGTCAGGTCATCCCGTAACCGAGGAAATCGTTGGGGCACACATGAAGACATCCTCACAACCCCACGCCACCTTTCTCTGTCATCGGCCGCTGCCTGTGCTTCTTTTGGTCGGAGAATGGTCCATTCTTTTATAATGAACATCCACCTCTTTTTGGGACGGCATCTTCGTCGTCTGCCTTGCATTTTTCCGTGGAGGATTGTATTTGCAAGATCATTTGATCTCGATATGTGACCGTACCAAGCGAGTTTCCTTCTTTTGACAGTTGCCAAAAGGTCTTCAAAAGACCATATTGCTGTTGTAATTCTATCTCGTATTTCCTCATTTGTAATTCAATCATTGTACGTGACGTTTAAATGTGTTAGGAAACATCTCATCTCCAAGACTTGTATCATTCGCTGAAGGTCAGCTGTAACTGTCCGTGTCTCACAAGCATAGCGGAAGATTGACAGGACCAGTGTATGCATTAATCGGATTTTTGTGCATAGTGCTAACCGTTTACCTTACCAGATTTTGTTAAGCTATGCAAGCGCCGCTATTGTCTGTGCTATTCTGGCCAACACCTCACATTGTGATCCCTCATCACTGACAATTGATCCTAGATAGTTAAAACGGTCAACCACTTCGAGTTCCTGACCATTAGCTTTTACTAAATGGGTAGATCTTGATTTTTTTTTACCGAAGTAGGTAATTGCCTAAACGTCAGCGTTCTAATTCTATTCTGAATTGAAACTGCATTAAAAACGGTTGGTCAGCAGTCGCCGTTGATACCCACATGTCCTTTAGCCATTTACAGTGTTGAAATAAAGCCAAAACAATAATCATAAACACCAACAACAACAACAATTTAAAAAAAATACACAGCCGAAATTAAAATCATGAACCAGAACAAGAGCATATTAAGAAATATGGCATAAGGCAGTGCGAAATAGAGGGACGGGAGAGATTTTATTTGTCAATAGAGAAACACTGTTCATGAGTTACCTAGCCATAATATTAGTAAGTAAGTAAGCAGCATGTCCTTTATATAACGTAGATTCTTACAACGTTTCTTGGCACACACACACACAAAAAATCGCCCGAGAAAATAAGCCACGCACTATAATAGATAAAGTATAATTTTATATGAAGAACAGGTAGCCAAATATCTCTTCATCTCATTAGAAACGCGCATACAATCGTCAATAATCGGATTTGTATCTTGGTGGTAGTAATACATTCTACATCGACTAAATTTGTCTGCAAACTGCTAAGACTCATCCTGTAAAATAAAATTTGTACAATGTACATCTCTGGTACCTGGTATCCGTCCGCGCGATTTGTCGCTGATTAAATGAATAGTTTCGACACCAAAGTAGTTCATTCGGAAGGTTGTGCATGGATCAAGACTAATCACTATGTAATAACCGATGTTGCTGAAACTGCACAGAAGACACGGGGTTTCCGGATTCCCTAGCAGCTGGTTGGGGTGAACTCAATACATCGATGGCGCTATACTTCCCCATTTAGAGCGAGAGGTCAATGATGGTGAAGATGATGGTGAAGATGATGATGGGCATGGTGATAATTGTAGTGATTACGATGATGGTGGTGACGGTGATGAAGGTGATGGTAGTGAAGACGATGATGATGATAAATACGATGAAAGTGATGATGAGAATGATGATGGTGATTATGGTGATGATGACGACGACGATGGTGATGACGATGTTTTTGGTGGTGGTTATGGTGGTGTGATGACGATGCTGCTGACAACGATAACATGATAATAAATATGACAAATTAAAGAAACCTAATACCATCCCACTGCTGATAACGGTTGTTTGGACTGATCACTGAAGGTCAGTTGCCCTCAGAATCTCCACGTGCGAAGACTTATTTGATTTCACAAGCGAAAGAACAAAAATAACCCATTGCCTAATCGATATTCAAGTACTTGCTTCTAGACTACGCTCTCGCTGTCCTATCCAACAAGCTGCAGTTTTCCTTGAGAGATATGTTGTCAACAATCTTATCGTGAGCCGCGGTAGCGTGGTAGTTAGTGCACTTACTTCCCAGTCAGGCGATCAGGGTTCAATCCCCGGTTGATGTGGGATCTTTTTAATGATCACAAACCGCCCCCTGTGGTTACAAAATAATAATTGCCCCCGCCATATTTCCCATGGTGCAGGTAGAGAGGGGTAAAGATTAGGTAAAGATTATTGCATTGTAAGTGTACAGCAAATAGCTGTAATCATGCTTTCCTAATCGCTGGTTCGGGTAAGCCAAATGCAGTGTCGGCTCTATGCTTTAACAAATCGAACGATGTTAATGAACATATTCAACGTTATTTTTGGAGATGGCAAGTCTATTACTTCCGTTCTTTCTGGGTAGAGAAACGTTGATTTTACTTGGGTTATTCGCTTATTTCTAAAGAATGACCCCGAACTACCTTCCCCATGGAAACAGAACACAAAAACCCGGGTTTTAGCGACAAGAAAAATAATGCAGAAAGGATGGATTTGTGTCGATAAAGACATACTGTACGGGTTGCTTTATCTGAGAAACGAACGAACGAAAGCGTGCTGCAGTGCGTTCGAATCCTGCATGTTTCAAGCGCGCTCTGATATCAATGGATTGCCGCCTAGTCCAATTGGAGATAGAAGATAAGCTCGGAAGTCCAGCTGTGCATGCAAAACAGTCAATAGCAATTGAAAATAGAAAATAGCAGACTGTTAGCCCATTCCAAGTAACAATTCAAAAGAAGGCTGCCCCATCCATTTTGCAAAGACACAACATAATTGTTTCTCTACACGTACGATTGAAAGTGAGCAACTAAGAAAAAGTGACATTAATTTTATTTAAATAACAGTGGAACGACAGACAAACAAAACGTGTCACACTTTCCTGCGTCGACGTCCAACGATTTAGGTGATAAATAGATGAGGTTTTATATAATTTTCCATCACTTCAATAAATGTTTTCAGAACGTCTTTTGCGCAGTTTTGTTCCTTAGAGAGTGTAGGACTACTGTACTAATGCTGGTCCCTTCAACGCAGTATGCACCAAAGCACTTTGTGTATTTTTGCAATGAGAATCTTTGTAGCGACTTCTTTTGCATAATGAAGTTTTTAACATCATCAACAGACATCATTTTTCGTGGTTTGTATGGTTGTGCAGTAGTCCTATTCTGTCATCACAAGAAATTGATGTTTGATCCTACAATAAAACTAGGTCAGAACGGACATAGAGACCAGGCATTGAGACCTGACATACACAGAGAGAGGGGAAGACCAAACAGACCAGGCCAGAGCAGACCAGACGTGACACACATACAGATCAAATAGACAGACTAGACAAGATCAGATATACTTAGAAACCATACCAGACCAGACCAGACAGACCAGACAGACGCAAACAGACCAGGCAGACCCAGACAGGCCAGACATACACAGAGACCAGACATAGACAGACCAGATTAGACCAGGCAGATCAGACCAGACAGGACTAGACCATATCAGACATACAGACAAACCAGACCAGGCAGATCAGACCAGACAGGACTAGACCATATGTGACATACAGACAAACCAGACCAGGCAGACCCAGAAAGACCAGATATACAAAGAGACCAGACATACTAGACAGACCAGACCAGACTAGACAGACCAGACCAGACCAGATTAGACCAGACAGACCCAGACAGACCAAACCAGATTAGACCAGACAGGACTAGATTAGATCAAACATACAGAAAAACCAGACCAGACAGACTTAGAAAGACCAAATATACAAAGAGATCAGACAGACTAGACAGACCAGACCAGATTAAACCAGACAGATCAGACCAGACAGACAGACATTAGTGAAGAGCAAAAGGGGCACGAAAACATCAATACGGCACCAGAAGAGCATATGATGGCCAAATTAACAATGAGTGAAATGGAAGAGGCCATGAGAACATTAAAGAAAAGGAAATCTCACGGAAAAGACGGGATAACAAACGAAATGCTGATGGGGCTGGGCCAAACAGCGAAGAGGAAACTGTTATCGGTCCTGAACCAAAGCTGGAAAAGGGGAATTGTACCACAGGCATGGAAAGACGCAGTACTTGTACCAGTACCAAAGAAAGGAAAAGACAAAACAGATCCAAATGGATACAGGCCTATCAGCCTACTGAGCTGTGTCGGCAAACTGATGGAACGTATGATAAACACCAGACTGATGTGGCATCTGGAAGAAAAACGAATACTAATTCCACAGCAAGCAGGCTTTAGACAGCACAGATCAACTGAGGACCAGGTCATCCTCATAGCCCAGAAAATAGAAGATGCCTACCAGGCACAGATACACACAGTAGCGGTTTCGGTGGACCTGGAAAAGGCATTTGACAAAGACTGGAAAGACGGAATTAGAGTCAGGCTAAGGAGAAGTGAAGTTTGTGGGAGAATGTACAAGTGGATCAACCACTACCTCAAAAAAAAAAACGGCCAGAGTCCAAGTACAAGGTCAGATGAGAAAAAAGGTGACACTCGAGCAGGGAGTACCCCAAGGGGGAGTACTGTCACCCACACTCTTCCTGGTGTATATAAACGACATTACAGAGAATATACAAAGAAGAGTCCATAGCTCAATGTTTGCAGACGATCTGGCTATGTGGACCTCTGAAAAAAATCTCACCATAGCAAGAAATCGGATGCAGCAGGCCCTAACATCGCTGGAAGAGTGGGCGAACTCATGGCTGGTCAAAATAAACGAGGCGAAAACCACATGTACAATATTCTCGCTCTCAATCAAATCCCAAAACACCAAATTAAGTATAAATGGCAAATTCCTGCAGCCAAACGACAACCGAAACTATCTGAGAGTCACAATTGATCGGCGTATGACCTGGAAAAGTCAGACTGAGAGAAACTAAATGAGAGCCAGAGAAAGAATGGCAATCATGAGGAAACTTGCTGGTACAAGCTGGGGAGCAGACGAAAGTATACTAAAGAAACTGTACACTGGAAGAGTGAGACCAGTTCTCGAGAATGGCATTGCGGCATGGACAACAGCAGCAAAGACGAACTTCGATAAAGTTAGCAAACTTCAAAACCAAGCCATGAGAGTTATAACAGGAGGCATGAAGTCAACGCCAATTGTAGAACTTGAAAAGATTACAAAACTGCAATCCATGACCGATAGAAGAGACTGCAGAGCCCAGCTGCAGTTAGAGAAACTACGAAGACTGACTGACCATCCAATGCACCAGAGACTAAACCATTTTGGGAAATGGAAAACTAAAGCGGAGAAACTTTGCAGAAATAGCCAAAGCAAAGATGCACGAAGATCCCATAAACGCACTAACAACACCAAAACCCATCACTACTGTACGAAAACCTACCTGGAGGCAGGATATATTTCCAGAGGTGGTAGAAAATATACCAGGTAATGGAAACAAAAACTGCCAGACTGAAAAAGAAAGGAGAGATACTACCCTAAGCTTTATATCGAAAAACTACCAAAGCATGGACTGGACCCATGCATACACCGACGGTTCTGTAACAAACACTACACAAAACGGAGGGGCAGGAGCATTCCAAATGGCAGAAAAATAACACTGTCATTCGCTACTGGTAAGTACACAAGCAATTTCAGAGCGGAGGCAGAGGCACTGAGGGCGGCAGGGGAAGAAATGGTGACACATTCAGAAAATTAAAGCCATGCAGTCCTGCTTACAGATGCTCTGGCCGTAGTTACAGCGCTAAAAAGCCAGAAAAACACTGAGCTGAATGACTTAAGAGCAGTACTCTGTCAACTATGCCAGCAGTCCGCACCAAAAAGGGTAGTGGTACAGTGGGTCCCATCACACTGCAACATCCAAGGCAACGAGGAGGCAGACAGACTGGCAAAAGAACGTGCAAGACTACTATAAACATATACTAGTATGACGTACGAAGAGTCAAAACGAATTATTAAAGCCAGATACATGACCATATGGGAAACTGATCATACCGGCTACACCAAAAACGATGCCTAATACCAGTTGAACAGAAGAGAGCAGGTCGTTGTCTTAAGACTTCGCACTGGCCACAATAGACTGAGGTACCACCTATTCAACAAATTGAAAATAGGTGGTACCGACGAATGCCCGTGTGGCACCGGGAAAATGACCGCTGAGCATCTGCTGCAGAACTGCCCGACATACGAGGATCAGAGAGAGCAGATGTGGCCATCCCCAGTGGAACCACAAGACAAGCTCTTTGGCAGTGTCGACAGCCTCAGGATGACCACCGCTTTTTTCGAAAAAATAATGTTTACTGTCTGACTGCGTACGATGAAGAAGAAGAAGAAGAAGAAGACCAGACAGACCCAGACATTTACAGAGACCAGACTAGATTAGATCAGACAGACCAGACCAGATAGACCAGAACAGACGGACCAGACCAGACAGGACTAGACGAGATCAGACATACAGATAAACCAGACCAGACAGACCCAGAAAGACCAGGAATACACAGAGACCAGACTAGACAGACCAGATTGAACCAGACAGATCAGACCAGACAGGACTAGACCACATCAGAGATACAGACAAACCAGACCAGACAGACGCAGAAAGACAAGGTAGACAAAGAGACCAGACAGACTAGACAGATCAGACCAGACAGATCAGAACAGAGAGAACATACCAGATCAGACATACAAACAAACCAGACCAGACAAACCCAGAAAGACCAGATATACAGAGAAACCAGACAGACTAGACAGACCAGACAGACTTGACAGAACAGCCAGATTAGATCGGAGAGAACATACCAGATCGGGCATGACAGACCAGACCAGACAGAAACTAGAGAAACCAGACATACATAGAGACCAAACAGATCAGACCAGACACATCCGACAGACATAGTTAAAACCAGATCAGACATATGAATAACCAGACCAAACAAAACACTCAGATCAGACCAGATCATTCCAGATCGGACAAGACAGATCAGACCAGACAAGACATACATACAGCGCATATATACAGAGATATACATTCAAAGGGACAGGGCCAGACATACACGATTAATAGACTAATTATGCACACGAGAATGTCCAGACACATAGAAAAGGGTATGGTAAATGTGTTTAGGATCTATGATCCGGGTTACACGTTTAGGAGCCATGCATCTTCCTGGATAAACAGGATATACCGCGATATGGGAAATTGTGCGAGTAAATACGACAATGGGATAGACAACACAATGACATTTCAAGGCGCAATTGCGACTTGGCGCCCCGGATTTGTCGTGCCCTGATATATACTACAACCACACAAACCAGAAAGACATACCAGACAGACAGATAGAGAGACTATACAAACAAGAAGTCAAGACAGACCAGCGATACCAGATATACTTCAGATAGACTTTAGACAGACAGACACAGATTAGACATGCACCAAAGGTGTAGATAGACATGCTGTGTATGAAGAACATGCAAACCATATAGACAGACATGTTACAGACAGACACGTATACCAGACACACCGACACATATACCAGACAGGCATCCACATATACCAGACAAATATACACATATACCAGACATTCATTCACATATACCAGACAGACACATATACCAGACATCCAGACACATATACCAGACAGACGCATATGCCAGAAACAGACACGTATATCAGACATACAAACAGGTATATCACACAGACATACACATAAATCAGACAGAAACATATGCCAGACAGACACATTTACCATACAGACAGACATGTTGCAGACAAACACATCAAGAAACAGGCAGACCAGATTTACAAGAAAGACATTTAGAGCAGACCAGAAAGACAAAACAGACGGTTACCAGAAAGACATGTATTGGATCAGATCAGATCATACAAACTGACAGAACAAACAGACAGAAAGACTAGATAGATAGACAGATCAGATAGACAGGTAGATAAAACAGACAGACAGATTAGACGGACAGACATATTATACATATTATTAAAGGGAAGGAAGACTAACGTCTGGTCACGCAAAATTTACTGATCAGACATGTTAGTCAGGTTCAGGCAAAACATTCTGGCCAAGACCCTCACCTCGGCTTCCTAGCAGCCATCCCAGGAAACGGGCTGTTTCATGACAGCATAGCTAACGTCGTGATCCCCGTAGTAGTGAGTGCAACGCATATGGCGCCACGCATAGCACAACCGCATGGAGAACCCCAGTCCACCTTCATCTGCACGCTCAAGATGTTGCATCCCGCCATTTGACATCCTTTTCAGGACGTTCAGAAAAGTTACCTACTTATTCTGGGCATTCGCAAACAACAACCTATTAGACAGACAGACGTACCTGACAGACAGACAGACATGTCATATCGAAGGACATCATCATGTAGCATGTTCTTTGTAGAACGTCGCTCCCATCACAGTCTGTCTGAAAGAAACTCTTTCCCTTGCCAAAACACCAGATTCCGCCACTGTCATACTCAGGAATTCCTGGATATCTTGGTGCCATCGTCTTCTTGGTCTACCCCTTCCGCTTTTGGCTAGCACCATACCTTCCATCACCGTTCTCAAGACCGTTGTGTCTCTTGATGTGACCAAAGTATTAGCATTTTCAAGCCAAAATGGAATTGATAAACCAGTTCTCCTCTATGCTCAACTCTTGCCGAATGTCTACATTTGTTCTTTTCTCTGTCCAGTGTATTCTGGGGATCTTTCTGTAACATTTTGACTCGAAGGATTCGATTATTTCTCTAGAAGTTTTGGTAATCGTCCATGCTTCTGATTTCTGGCGAGCAGTCACCATTTTTGTCAATTCTGGTGCCCAGATATTCAAAATGTGTAACCTGATCTATTTCCACACCACTCAGTGTAAATTTATGCTGACATTGTGTTTTATCGGTGGTCATTATCTTTGTTTTGTTTATGTTTATGAACAGATTTTGATCTTTACTATGTCCATTAACTGCTGAAAGTAGCTGCTCTAGCCCTTCCGCACTTCTTGATAGTATCACTGTGTCATCTGCGTATCGTAACTCTGGAATCTCGTACCCCCAATCGTAAATGGGTCGAAACTTTCAATGTTCTCATCTTCTCGTACATTTCTCATTATACATTCCGCATATATGTTGTACAGATAAGGTGAGAGGATACATCCCTGTCGGACTCCCTTTTGTACTGCAAACCAATCTGATGTTTGCCCAGATACTCGGACAGCGGCTTTTTGATCTCGGTATATTGTTTCAATGAGATGGACTATATGCAAAGGAAACTCCATTTCCTTCATGATTCTTCACAGATTTTGATGTTTCATTGTGTCGAAGGCCTTAGTGTAATCAATAAAACATGTGTACAGGTCTACATTAAACTCTCTACATTTTTCATAGATATTCCTTAAATTGAATAATGTGGTCCCGGGTCCCTCTGTCTTTCCTAAAACCTGCTTGGACTACGTGAATTTCAGATTCAAACCTTTTCTCTATCCTTCTTAATAGGATTCGCAAGAGTATCTTGCTAGCATGGCTGATCAGTGCGATAGTTCGGTTGTTCGTGCACAGCTTCAGGTTGCCTTTTTTGGGGAGGGGAATATAAATTGATCTCTTCCATGCTTCTGGCCACTCTGCACTGTGCCATATCTGTTTACACAGCTTGTGATAGACTCGAGCACATGCCTCTCCTCCTGCTTGTATTAGCTCTGCTGGGATATCATCGCATCCTGGGGACTTTCCCTTTTTCAGGCTTTTAATTGCAGATCGTACTTCTTCCAATGGTGGTTCAGGTTCTTTCTCATCCTTTGGTAGGATTGTAACTGAGCGCTTTGTGCTATCTCCATACATGGTTCTGCAGTACTCTCTCCATCTATTCAGTTTTTCGTTGGTTTCTATTAATGTGTTATCCTCTTTGTCATTTATGACATGTGGAACCGGACTGAATTCCCTTGTCAGTGTTCTTATTGCTTTGAATGCATCTCTTTCTCTGCATTGTTGTTGTTGGTTTTCTATATCCTTACATGTTTCTACTATGTATCTTCTTTTATCTTTTCTTATTTCTCTTCTAACTTTTCTTCCGCAGTTTTGAAATGCTGTGTTGGTCCCCTTACTTCCCATTTGTTTTAATTGTTGCCTTTCTGCAATGAGTTTCTGTGTTTTCTCTGTTATATAGCTCTGTGTCTTGTGCTATATTTTGGAATCATTTCTTTTGCTGTCGAGATCAAAATATCCCTTGCGTACGATGTCAACTCCTCATATGTCATCTCTTCCTGTATAGCAAGCAACGCCTCAAATGTGTTTTCTACTTTGATGTTGTATTCAGTAGGTATTGCTGATACATCGAAGGACATGTATACCAATTTACAGCTATACAGAAGTAGAAACATTCATACACTTTCGGACAAATGACATACCGAAGAGAACATACACATTTATACGAGACAGACATAACAAACATACCAACAGCATAGACAGACCAACCAAACACACACATACGAACTTCCGTTAACACTGCGTCATAAATACCACATTAGTGACACAGCAATCAGAACAGATGACGCATCGTCTTCACATTGGGAGGATGACTATGACGCATTTCCGACAGCTTTTATGTCATGAACTTGAGACACATTCTGACGGATCGCTTCCTGTCCGTCTATTGATGTGGCCTTCCAGAAAATCGATGCTGTCCCCTAGCACGTCCGGCGGTACAACTGCCCTCTTGGGAAATGATGTTCACTTGATTACCTCACACTAGAATAGTGATCAAATGGACTCATGGACACTGAGGATGTGGTGACTATGTGAAGTAGCTGGATGGGTGGATGGATATGTAGACAGACAAGACAGGTGGATGGACGGACGGGCTGACTGGATGATTGACTCACTGACTGACTTACTGACCAAATAACAATAACTTGATGACCGTATGACTGACTGATATGCTGACTGACTTACTAATTGACGGACTGACGGATTTACTGACCGACGGGCGGGCTGACTGACTTACTGATTGACGGACAGACTGACTGCCTTACTGATTTACTGACAGGCGGACTGACTGACTCACTGACTGACTTTCTGGCTGACTTAATAATTGACGGACTGACGGATTTACTGAGCGACGGGCGGACTGACAGACTTACTGATTGACGGACAGACTGACTGACTTACTGATTGACGGACAGACTGGCTGACTTACTGGTTGACGGACAGACTGACTGACTTACTGACCGACTGGATGACTGACTGATTTACTGATTGACGGACAGACTGTCTGACTTACTGATTGACGGACATACTGACTGACTTACTGATTTACTGACAGGCGGACTGACTGACTCACTGACTGACTTTCTGGCTGACTTACGCACTTGCTGACTAAATGGCTTACTGATGGATTGATTGATTTACTGAAGGACTGATTGGCCTACTGTCTGGTTTTTTGACTGACTAATTTATTGACTGGTTTTCTGATTAACTAATTCATTGACAAACTTACTGACATACTGGCAAACTAATTGGCGACAAACGAGATGTTTTTTCTGGCAAGTTGAGGGACACATTGACTGACTGAAATAATGACTGACAAACTGACTGTCTGTTGGGCGGATTGATTGGCTGATTGGCTGACTGTGACTGAAATAATGACTGACAAACTGACTGTCTGTTGGGCGGATTGATTGGCTGATTGGCTGACTGTGACTGAAATAATGACTGACAAACTGACTGTCTGTTGGGCGGATTGATTGGCTGATTGGCTGACTGACTAGTTGGTTGACGATTTAATGATAACTGACATATTGACTGACCGACGGACGGACATGACTAACTCACGAAGTGTCTGACTGACGGACGGCATGCCTTTCGGACGGCCGATTGACTGACGTAAAGATTGACTGGCTGACAAATGCAGTTGCATAAACTGATGCATAACAGGTTAGATTTACGGTAGCACATAATCTGGGTTAAAAATACGTTTATAATAACAACATCAATAGTCGTATTTCTGGGTATATAACTACTCGCTTATTGTGAAAGATTTGCAAAAGTGACTCCTTTCATTTCATACGCTTCTCAGTCTTTGCAGACCATGCGTGTGGCACCCTGTGAGAAGCCTCTCAGCGCGTTAGCCTTGGCGCTGAATATGGAGAACCTAGGATGACAAACTCCAGGATCCCCCTCTCGGTCTCGCTTGTGTAATCCAAAGCATGACAATTTGGCATCAGCTCATCTGCAGGAGCTGTCGGAATGAGTTCGCAATTATGAAACCACCCGCCTTAGGATTTTCTGTCTGGGTTTACTCCCGAAACGCTACCCTCTCTTGCGGTTTCCAGAACGCAGTGGAGTAGTTGCCGGCAGATGATAGTTACTCGAGACATCCGATGATACTCTCATAGTCTCATAACTAGCCAGCACTGGGACTTAAAATCAGATTTCCTCCCCTCCTAAGCAAACTGTCTGAACAGGCTAACGAGCTTCGTCTACCCGGGCTTATAGTCGGAGTTTACCTTCTCTTAGATTGGCTGCCAACCAAGGCTAATGAGCCAATCTGCCCGCCCAGTTATATCGCCTGCTACTCGATCACGCCCGACAGCAGGCTCAGTAAGTAACATAGGGTCCCTCATCAAGGTGCTGTTGGGGACACAATAAAGTAGGTGAGGCTATTGGCATGGAAACTCCTGAAAAGAAAACCGAACAGTGAATCCGGCGGCGATCTCTACACCTGGCAAGGAGAGCCTATATCAGACGCTTCACTTTCCTCTAACGAGCGGGACGTCCATCCCAGACCTCGCCCCCCCCCCCCCCCAATCATCCCCTTTCCCCCGTAGAGAGTGGCTAGACACATGAAAAGGCGACAAACAAAAACATAAATATGTAGATGAATACATTTTCTGTTTCTGTTTCTAAGAATCGACGTCACTGCGCTCCGGGCATACCCATAGGTGCTCAGTCTCTCTCATCAAATGGCGTAAGACATGGATACTGATGGTCGATGTAGCTCGCTAGTTGTACACTCTCCTGCACCGTCCTCTCGTGCGACCCACTCCGCTCGAACCTCGTTTAATGTCGACACATTGCAGTCTGTGGATTACTGCTTCAGCTATTGCCGTGTCCTCATCCAGCAGGCGGTCATTGATTGATTTCAAAATGTCACTTCTGTCCATCACCAATGTGCCCATAATGGAAGCTTGTGAAGCCAAGATGTCAGCTCTTTCATTGCCCTGAACCCCGGCATGAGCAGGACAGTAGATCCAGGTCAGCGCCTGTAGGTTTGAGGCCTCAACAGCAGCTATCCACTGGTACCTAGGCCATCCCTTCTGTACTTTCTGAAGTAAGGCTTGCGCGTCTGTCGCGATGACTGCCCTTGTTATAGAAGTCTCAGATATCAATTTCAGTGCTGAGGTCACTGCTTCCGTCTCATTTTTCATACTGGAGGTTGTTGACATGTATGCCCTACTGCGCTCAGCCACGACCTCTCCTCTCACTCTAGCCGAGAAACCCCAGCCTGATGTTCCACTGCGCACGACTGATCATCCGTCGGTGTATATGACAGCGTCACTCTCTTGGGTGTTCTCAGTTATCAGCTGATTCCCCTCGTGCTCTGCACTCCCGTTGTTCCGTTCTCTGCATTCCTTGCCTAAGGTTATAATGACTCTCTGGTACTCTATCATTCTATCACCAGTGTGGACCCATTCTTCCCCTTTGGCTATCGTCTCAGCTGGAGTGACGTGTCCGATTGTTGTCTCAGCCTATGCCATCTATGACGACCCTCTCTTAGTTCTTGATCCCTTGATATCTGAGATACAACTGTACAAATGGTGCCCCGTGTCATTGGTGACACGCATATATGCTTTGACTTGTGCCAGTTTATGTCTGGATGTCACCGATAACAATACCAACATGTGATGAATAAATTAAGAGGCAATAAATATTTGTTGTAAAACATTCAACAGCGTCGAATTTCAAAATGATGAACGATGGAGTTACAATAAGTTCTGCTACTGGTAGATAGTACTCTGGGTAATCGACGTTTTTATTATTTTAAAGCTTCTTAATGTCTTTAAATAATCGCTGACGGTACATAATACGTACATCTTTATGGGTTGGTGTGAAATGGTGTTCCGAAAAAGCTAAGATTTACAGTAGTCAAAGATGTCTGGATAAATCTGGTCAAGATGACATTTGATGTTAGTAGACCCGAGTCGATAGCCTCGGACTCGAGACGATGGATTCCAGACTTGAGTCGCACTTAAATCTTGTACGTGTTTGGTTTTGACACTCCACTTGAGTGTTTTCTGTCAACGGTTTGACTGGACTTACGACGGGATAATTATTTCACCAGGTGGCTTGCACTAAAAAGTTAAAATGAAGGTGCACTCTAACTGCGTGCATATAGTACACTTATTTATAAGTTAATTCATTATTGGATACACAGAAAAATACTTTAAATCAATTTGTAGTATTTTAATTTTTACTTAATTAGATTATGTAAAGTCTTCTTTTTTGTTGCTTCATCGATTTGGCATTTAAGAGAATTAGACACTTGCATTGACTTGACAACTGAAGACATCAGCATACTAGGCAACTCAAAACTTGAGCCGACTTGATGCTTATCAAAGAATAGCTTAGGGGACGGCGTCGTCTAGGGCACGGCTCCCAATCCGAAAGTGCTGGGTTCTTCTTCTTCATCGTACGCTGTTTACAGCGATATTTACGTTGCACTGTTTTGATTTGTTAGCCAGTGGCACAGTGCATCCGATTTCAACAGGTGTTTCTGTAGGGTTGCCCTCCTTAGCCTTTTGCTGTCCCCAGCCTAACTGCAAGGCAGCAGTTGTTTTTGGTCAGAGTTGTCTCTCTTAGGAAGTTGTCTTGCAGGACTAACGAGTCTTCCCTACTCGTGTCTATAGGGTTTGGCAATGATATGATGAACTATGTACTAGTTTGTACTATCCCGGAAGAGAGGCAGTCCAGTGTGACTTTTTCCCAGGATCGTCACGTCCTGCCAGCAACGTAGCATATGCATATGAGGGAGGTATCTTTTTGCTCGCTTTATTTTCTCGGCTCATCTGCAGTGATGGTACGCCTAGCATTCCCCGCCACCCGGGAGGTTGTCACAATAGGGCAGGAGGTGCAGTGTCCGCTGGACTGCATCTCTTCTGCGTCCATTGGAATGACTGATAGTAGACAGAGGCAAAGAGCGAGGAAGGAGTGCATTTTACCAGGTGCACTCCTGCGGCTCGACCGGGCCGGGCTAGAACGCAAATCCCAGCCATGTCGTAGCCTCCCATCACAGCGGTGCTGAGATTAAGGGCGGGATTCTGGCTTAGAGACGTTCGGCCGTAGTCCCTCAGATGGTAGCTTATCAGCCAAGCACGTGGACCAAATGTCAGCGACCTGTGATTCCTCTCGAAAAAGTGCATTTGCCCAGGGGACAAGCCTGGTCATTGCACGGAGATGTTGTTCGCCTGGGGAGCGGACATATCTCATGGTCAAGGGTTGAGTCTCAGCAGTTCGCAGTGAGGTGGCTGATCTACTGCTTAGGGTACCCCGACCGAGAACTAAGTCTTATACAAATGGTTTCATACCTCATCGCCGTATGGGGTGAATATCGAGCAGCTTCCCGCCCGCTTTGATCGGCGGTCGGCAGAGTCCTCATCCTGCGGCTCGACCGGGCGGGGCTGGGGCCCCAGGTCCCCACCATGTCGAGGCCTCCCCTTGCAATCGTGCTGAGCTTTTGCGCGGGATTTTGGCTTAGAGGCGTTCGGCCGTTATCCCTCACATGGTAGCGTCTCTTATCAGCCTGGTACGTGCACCAAATATCTGCGGTTCCTCTCGAGTTGAGCAGGATTTCCGTAGCAACGCCTTGTCATTTGTAGGGTAAAACTGACCTGTCTTCCGATGATCTATTTCCAGCACCCGTTCATTTTTTGGCCAGGACGAATTAATCGAGGGCTTTTGTTTGTCCGTGATCAGGTACCTGGAGCCTGCGGTTTCCGCGGTGTTAGGGCGCGGTTTCCGCAGCGGTCCTTCATTAGAAGGTTAGAGAGCTGACCTGTCTTCCGTGGGTCTAATACCAGAACACGTTCACTATTAGACCCAACGAAAGTGCTCTCGATTTGTCAGTCGTTCTACAGTGTTTGCGTCTTGAGTCAAATTTAGCCGCAGGCTCCACTCCTGATAGTGCTCTTCCGTCAATTCCTTTTTCAGACACTGGATGCAGACCAACGGAGCCACAGAGGGCATAACCCCAGATTTCTGAGGGTCTAAGTCCAGCACCAGTTCCATATTAGACCCACGGAAAGTGGTCTCGGCATGTCAGTCATTTCAGTGTTGGCCGTGTTGACTCAAATTAAGCCGCAGGCTCCACTCCTGGTGGTGCCTTTCCGTCAATTCCTTTAAGTTTCAGCTTTGCAACCATACCTCCCCCGGAACCCAAACACTTTGGTTTCCCGGAAGCTGCCCGCAGAGTCAACGAAGCAACTCCTGCGGATCGCTAGTCGGCATCGTTTATGGTCAGAACTACAACGGTATCTGATCGTCTTCGCGCCTCTGACTTTCGTTCTTGATTAATGAAAACATTCTTGACAAATGCTTTCGCAGTAGCTCGTCTTGCGGCGATCCAAGAATTTCACCTCTAACGCCGCAATACGAATGCCCCCGTTTGTCCCTGTTAATCATTACCTCCAGTTCCGAATACCAACAAAATAGAACCGAGGTCCTATTCCATTATTCCATGCACCATTATTCAGGCAGCCGAGGCCTGCTTTGAACACTCTAATTTTTCAAAGTAAACGCGCCGGCCACCCAGGACGCTCAGCGAAGAGCACCCGTGGGAGAGAGCCAGCAGACGGTAGGGCAGGAGACAACGGGCAGTGAACCGGCGCGAGCCGGACCGCCCGCCTACGCCTGAGATCCAACTTCGAGCTTTTTAACTGCAACAACTTTAATATACGCTATTGGAGCTGGAATTACCGCGGCTGCTGGCACCAGACTTGCCCTCCAATAGATCCTCGTTAAAGGATTTAAAGTGTACTCATTCCAATTACGGGGCCTCGAAAGAGTCCCGTTTTGTTATTTTTTGTCACTACCTCCACGTGCCGGGAGTGGGTAAGTTGCGCGCCTGCTGCCTTCCTTGGATGTGGTAGCCGTTTCTCATGCTCCCTCTCCGGAATCGAACTCTGATTCCCCGTAACCCGTTACAAACATGGTAGGCATGTCACGTACCATCGACATTTGATAGGGCAGACATTTTAAAGATGCGTCGCCGGCACATGAGGCCATGCGATCAGCACAAAGTTATCAAGAGTCACCAGTGGGGACGCCGCAACCCCGCGAGGGGAAACGACGATTGGTTTTGAACTAATAAAAGCGCTCTTTCCGCGAGGGTCGGAGCTTGGTAAACATGTATTAGCTCTAGAATTGCCACAGTTATCCAAGTAGGATCGTGTCATCTAAGGAACCTCGACTGATTTAATGAGCCATTCGCGGTTTCACCGTGAGACAGTGTGAACTTAGACATGCATGGCTTAATCTTTGAGACAAGCATATGACTACTGGCAGGATCAACCAGATATCTGTCGGAGACGTACGTACAGCACACACCGGTCGGCGGAGGAAGGGTGTGTGAAAAGCCTCAATGGGACGGCCGCAGGGACCGACTGACGGGACGGACGGACGGTTGTTCCACCCGTCCCTCACTCCGTCGACCTAGGACCGCCTGACAGGGGCCTCCCACACGCACCAGACGACCGACCGACCGGGCTCGCTCGAGGAGGGATGGCAGCGCTCTGTGCAGAACGGATCCCAACGACCTCGGTGATGAATTTCACTGGGACTAGAGACAATTTGGCCTGCCGGCCTGCACTTCTCCGGAGGAGAACGCAGGGCCTTGAGGCAACGATTCCTGCTTTCCATTTTCCGGTCACAAGCTCTTTTCGAGAGTCGGACCACCAGCGAGACGTACTGTCGAGCTCTGCTATAAGCCTTAGATAAATCACCACGGACGGACCACGTTTCCTGATACGCACCAGACGAGCGCATCTCGGTGGAGGATACGCCACAACAAACCGCACCCAATTCGCTCTACGGGGAAAGGCAGGCGAGCGTTTTCCGCAAGCCCGCGCTATCGCTCCGTCTGGCGGGACTGAGATCGCTTTACGAACACTGGTTGCAATTGAGTCGCGGCGGCGAGACAACTACAAGCTGAAAGTGCTGGGTTCGATCCCCATCACAGCACCGTCCGTTACCCCGGGGAAGCAAACCCTTAGAAAATGCAGGAGGAAGCAGACTCTTAAATAAAATGCATGCTGAAGTTGGATGCACTTGGACGACAGGCGCAAAAAAAACCCACAGTGCAACGCACACCACCTTGGGGATTAGAGAAATAAAACTAGCTGGTGTACGGTGAAGTCTGCGTGATAATCATGACAGGATAGTTGTTACTTTTTAAAACTTTCCGGGGGATCAAGATGCTGAGCAGCGCATGAGCTGCAGTGGTCAGCGACCATAACCTGAGTGCTAGCTTCAGGGCCAGCGAACCATAGCTGCAAAAACCCTTCTACACCTCCACGCGGTGATCCTGGATAACAGCCTGCAGTAGGGCAGACAGACTAAAGAGAAGGGATCGAAGAGGGAATGTTAACCCGGTACTCAAAAAATGTTTGCTGAAGTCGGATGTGTTTGACCGAAAGGTGAAAAAATCGCAGACAAGCTGTAAACTACAAAACAACGCATTCCGTTCTCTGGACTATATTCTGCTACTTACCCTTTCAGGGTTTGGTAGTTGGAGATTGACAACGAACGAAGAAGAAGAAGAAAAAGAAAACTTTCTGATACCCTCCACTCGTCTCGTCCAATTAATTAATCCAACCCATCCATGTAATCCAATCTCAATCCACTAGTTTTCACTACCATGAAATGCACCTAATTAGTCCTCCTCCCATCTCATACCCCTAACTCATACACCTAATTAGTCCTCCTCTCATCTCATACCCCTAACTCATACACCTAATTAGTCCTCCTCTCATCGCATACCCCTGACTCATACACCTAATTAGTCCTCCTCTCATCTCATACCCCTAACTCATACACCTAATTAGTCCTCCTCTCATCTCATACCCCTAACATACACCTAATTAGTCCTCCTCCCATCTCATACTCCTAACTAGCCCCTGCTCCCATCTCTTACTCCTGACTAGTCCTTCCTCCCATCTCATACCTCTACTAGTCCTTCCTCCCATCTCTTACCTCTAACTAGCCCCTCCTCCCATAGCAGATCCCTAACTAGTCCTTCCTCCCATATCATACCCCTAACTAGCCCCTCCTCCCATATCATACCCCTAACTAGCCCCTCCTCCCATCTCATATCCCTAAATAGCCCCTCTTCCCATATGAAACTCCTAACTAGCCCCTCCTCCCATCTCATACGCCTAACTAGTCCTTCCTCTTATATCATACCCCATGACTACTCCTTTTTCCAATCTCATACCCATAACTAGCCCCTCCTCACATCTCATACCAATAACTATTACCGCCCCCCCCCCCACTTTCCCCTTCCTTCATATCTCATACAACTAACTAGTCCTTCCCCGCAATTCATATTCCCAACTATCCCCCTCCCTATCACATACCCCTAACTAGTGCTCCCCATCGTATACCTCTAACTAATCCCCCGTCTCATTGCATACCCCTATAACTAGTCCCCCCCCCCCTCAATCTCATTCGCTTAATTAGCTTCCTCCCCCCCCCCACCACCCCCACTTCATACACTTAACTAGTCGTCCCCTCCCCAATCTCATTCTTCTAACTAACTCATCTCTAGATTCATATTCTCCGACCCCCCCCCCCCTCTTCCACACCCACAGCACCCACATATCTTCTGCATTCAACCCGTCCACCTCTGCTTATCCGCTGATCACCTGTTCCTTATCTTCCCCACCTCAAGCGTAAACTCCCCCACTCATTTATACCACTTCCTCGCACAACGGCCCACCTATTCCCTCTCAACCCGTCCATACCTAACCCACTCATCTCTTCCTCCTCCACTACCCGTCTTCACTTCACGTTCCCGATCTTTCAAGACTGTTAGTCTTATCGCTTTATCTCTGACGTTGCGGCGCTAAAATAAACGGTGTTCAGTTCTTCTGTGATCACAATTTAGACTACTGTCCCCTGTGTCAATGTGACGATATCCAGGCAGTGACGTGGGGTGTCTAAATTGTGTTAGTCGGCGATGTCCTGTTAGCTCTACAAGTTGAATATGCAGAACGTGGTTCGGATTGGTTAGTTGGTTATTGACCCAGCGACCTATAGGCTCCTGCCCTTTAGCCCAAAGTCATTTAGTGGTATCTACAAGTGTTTGTAAGCTGTTGTTTAGTTCCGTACACAGCGTGTTCCATTTGTCTGGCCTTGGAGGAAGCAGCTCTTTCCTAATTCCAGCAAGCGCCGGGCATTCAGAAAGATGATGTTCAACAGTTTCGTAAGGATAGAATGGTTTATAATTCCACAAGGAGCAGACAAACAAACAAATATGCTTTCTCCTTTATACGTAACTCGTGCGGCACATTGCAAGATGAGGCTAAAGAGAGCTGTGAATGAAGCTGGTTACTTCATTCTGTATCAACTTGAAGTCACGAACACTTCAATAGACCCAGTCAGGTTAATAGGGGATCACTTGGCATGTATTTGTTGAATATCTGATCTCAATTTATTGAATACCTGTTGCGAGAGTTAACGCACCAATATGCGCCTGACCTGGTCTCGGGCGATTTGTCGTTAACTCACGTCCTTTTTTAAACCTGGTTGTCCCGTTCTTCACTGTTGTTTTCGACACAATTTTGTCACCATACACTGTCTGCATTCTGCAATGAATATCAGCTGGTCGACATCCTTCAGCTGTTAGAAGCCGAATCACCGTTCGCTGATCAACTCTGGACGGATTCCGTATCACATCCGCCATGTTTTCAGCGGTCTGCTGAGGAAACTATGAGTGGGAGGATAACGACATTTTGGAAACTTGACGGTTGGTATGATATTTACAGAAGAGGTGACGTCATCATGCGCATCGTACGTATGTTCACTTGTTGCAGTTTGGTCCGGTTTCATTTGAACACATTTCAAATATCAAATTTGTGTCACCATGTTTCACCTGACCATGACTGCCATAGTCTGATCAGCATGCTTCACCTGACACTGACTTACATAATTGGAATAAGTATGTTTCATCTGACCCCGACGTATCATACTCTGATCAGTATATTTCGCCTGACCGAACGCTACTCTGCTCTTCCCGTGAATTCCACTTCAGCGAATGTAGTAAGGCCTTGCGGCCCAACCTATTCTTCTCACCTCAATAAAACGTCTGGAACTTCACTCATCCAATAATATAACTTCCTTTGAAAACATGCACGCCAATCAGCTGTATCGGTAGAAACAAAAGATGAGCTCTCGCATCTTACGGAACATGTCTCGGGTTCATTGAACCTCACTACCGACACGATCCAGACAACACAGCTGTCCTTGTTGTTGATGTGAAAGGACTCGTGCTGAGTTACTTGTTCTTGTTCATCTTCTTCTTCTTCTTCTTCTTCTTTAACGTTTGTCCTGATTAGGACGTCGTGTCGTGGTTTACATCAATGCTGCGATATTTGCGTATTTATGTCCTCATATGCAGTTTCGGCTGGCTTTTTTTGGGGTAGCGGGTTTGCCTTCCCAATTTTGTTAGTCATACTGCACTACCGCAACATGTTTCCAGAATTGCCACTTGGAGGCGGATAGGGTTTTGATCAGTTCTGGCTCGCTAACCTTGATGTAAGCAGCCATTTTGTTACGTCTTCACTGCGTTTGTTTGGTAGCAGTTGACAGTGGCTTGTCATACAGAAGCATGAATGAGAGCTGGATCTTTGTCCCCCTGACTGTAGTGCAATGCGAGGTACCCAGTAAGCTGACCACTATGGGGATTACTGTATCGATCCATAGATTCTTGAGAACATTTATGTAACTACCTGTTTCTAGGAACTATGTCTGTGGCGTGAGGTCTTGATAAGAATATTTTAGCTGACACTATACCGTTAATCGTGTTTCACCACCTCCAACCAGTTGCAAATAATTGTCAGGCCTAGTGTTTGAAAAGGAAAGGTAAGTGAAAAAAGTGAAATCAAATTCTTTATCCCCAATAGCCGGATATGATAAGGAACTGCGATACCACTCTATTTGACGCTTCCGATACTTTGTTGCTCACGACTCTAATTTCTCTGCGTGGCATGCATGACTTTACTATTTCGATTGGGAATTCGATGTCAACCTTACATCTATTTTCAGCAGCGTATTTAAAATCTAATCTGCGCTGTTCTCGTTTTCGAGTAAACAAACACAAGAGAATGAGAGTCTGTGACGAGGCAGGCCGCTCTCTGGATAATGGCAGCCTCATTTTCGTGTCAAGGGATCACGTGCTCCGATACCTGCTCGCCCTTAGAAGAACTAGGGCCCGATTTTATGGAAGCATTAACCGAATTCGGACATCGAGTGGAGGCTCATTTCCCTACATCAGAGAAGGGAGGGGATGGATTGTGGAGGGGGGGGGGGGGGGGTGTGAATCTTGGGGTTTGGAGTTGAGATCAGACAATGCGGGGGACTTCAAAATAAATATCAGGTGACAGATGGCTGGTGATCCGTTAATTATTGGAGGAGTAGATTTAAAGGCGGGCATCTAAGAAGCAGGGTAATAGAGAGGTCGCCTATAATCTGCAAATGTTCAGGGTTCGATCCATGTTATCGATAAGCTCAAATCATGTTACATATAAGGATCGTGTCACGAACGTAGACACCCGTCAGAGAGTTGAAGACGCTATTGGTCCTTTTGAAGATCTGTTCACAACTATCAAAAGACGAAAGATGGCCTGGTGCGGGCACGTCGCAACTCGATACTCTTTGGATCCGTTCCGGGACAGAGAGGGCGAGGACGTCCAAGGAAGAGATGGGTGGACAACATCACTGAGTGGTCAGGCTTTCGTCACGGTGAGATACGTCAGGCGGCGACAGACAGAGAGAGCTGGCGTGGGATTTTCATGTCTTCATGTGTGCCCCAACGACCTGATGGGTTACGGGATAAACTGAACTGAACTGAATATCACCTTAGCTGTAAATAGCAACCTTGATTTTTGTTAAGAACTGAAATGCAACGAGGAAGCCAACTAACTAACCCATCTCATAAAAGTTGATGCCTGGTACAATGTTTCTAACACTTTATCCCCGACAACCGAATCCGTTATGAGACTATGATGCTATTTTGTTTTCTGGTATCTCTATATGTGACAGAGACGAAAGCAGGACAACTGCCACACTGAGATCGTATTGTAAGAGACGACTAACAATTCAATCTAACCCTTGACGGATTTAAAATAGCGTGACAGAATAGGGCATTGGCCACATTGCTAGCATGTCGTAAAAAGCTACTAACAGAGCATAATTACTCCACTTCATGTTCGAATCCCGTATGAGAAAGAAGGAAGATTAGATATGTGGACAGTTCTCAATAAGTAACATCATGCTACAATAACCGAAGCCAACTTATCTAAAGAACGGTTCTTGAAGTAGAACTGCTCTTAAACGTGGTGGATGACTCGGGTTTGTGAAAGCCGCAGGAAAATTTCAACAATGAAAACTAGAAGAAGGGTTGGTAGTGTGAGTGACATGTGGTAGCGAGGAAAACAGCACGTTACTGTATAACGGGATAAAATATGACATGTGGTAGCGAGAAAAACAGCACGTTACTGTATAACGGGATAACATATGACATGTGGTAGCGAGGAAAACAGCACGTTACTGTATAACGGGATAACATATGACATGTGGTAGCGAGGAAAACAGCACGTTACTGTATAACGGGATAACATATGGCATGTGGTAGCGAGGAAAACAGCACGTTACTGTAGAAAGGGATACAATATGACATGTGGTAGCGAGGAAAACAGCACGTTACTGTAGAAAGGGATAAAATATGACATGTGGTAGCGAGAAAAACAGCACGTTACTGTATAACGGGATAAAATATGACATGTGGTAGCGAGAAAAACAGCACGTTACTGTATAACGGGATAAAATATGACATGTGGTAGCGAGAAAAACAGCACGTTACTGTATAACGGGATAAAATATGACATGTGGTAGAGAGAAAAACAGCACGTTACTGTATAACGGGATAAAATATGACATGTGGTAGCGAGAAAAACAGCACGTTACTGTAGAAAGGGATAAAATATGACATGTGGTAGCGAGGAAAACAGCACGTTACTGTATAACGGGATAAAATATGACATGTGGTAGCGAGGAAAACAGCACGTTACTGTATAACGGGATAAAATATGACATGTGGTAGCGAGGAAAACAGCACGTTACTGTATAACGGGATAAAATATGACATGTGGTAGCGAGAAAAACAGCACGTTACTGTATAACGGGATAAAATATGACATGTGGTAGCGAGGAAAACAGCACGTTACTGTATAAAGGGATAAAATATGACATGTGGTAGCGAGGAAAACAGCACGTTACTGTATAAAGGGATAAAATATGACATGTGGTAGCGAGGAAAACAGCACGTTACTGTATAAAGGGATAAAATATGACATGTGGTAGCGAGGAAAACAGCTCGTTACTGTATAAAGGGATAAAATATGACATCTGCATCCATTGAACAAGGAAACAAAATGGACACAAGAGCGAAGAGTAGAGATAACATCAGGCGAACCAATTAAATATTCACGCAACGAAGAATAAAATGCGTGCATTGTGACGGGTCAGCACCTATGCTATGATCAGACGACTGTGCTTTCTAAATGAGTGTCATGTAGTTAGAACAATACTGATTATTGCATCCTTTTGGCATGAAATGAAACTGAATTATATGTATTTTCACTCTCCGGCAAACGAGAAAGAACAAAATAATTAAAGACAGTTTCTGCCAAATTAATTGGACGAGACAAAAGATTTAACGACCATTACTGTGGGGATTTAATGCCAACATTTGTAGAGAATAATGGAGACAAGATGAAAATATTGACAAATATGATATTGGAACAATGAATGAAATCGGCGAGATGTTCGTAGAATGTTTGTGGAGCAAACCTATTGATTATTGGTTGAAGTATCCATCAACACAAGAAAATCCACAAGGCAACAGGAACATCCCTAGATCATGTAACGCACAACCAAAATTGACTGTATCTGTATAAATATGAAATTTAGACCATGTGCTCAGAATGCTACGGACAGACAAGCGGATGTGGCTTTATACCACAATCTAGTAATGGCAATAGTTAAGCTTAACCTATGAAAGAATAGAACAACTAAAGTCATCAAGTCTCGCTGTATTGTGAGACATCTCAAAGGAAATTGGAAGAAAAAAATCAGTTCAGCACCAAACTCGGCAACAAATTTAAAGTCTTTGGCTTGCATTGATGAAAACTGGGATGTTAAAATATGTATTGGAAACAACATGCGCTGAAGTTTTGAAAAGCTTGCAAAGCCAAGACAAAAAATGGAAAACGTTATACACGCTAATATAAATTAAAGAGAAAAGTTAAAAAGTGGTTTTATTCAACAGGAATATTAGACCCAGCCTACTATAGATACAGGCCTTCTAACTCACAAGAAATCCATTTGAAACATCACATTCCAAGGCTGACTAAATGACGGAACTTGTATGAGTAAAAAATCAGTGCAAATATACTATCGTGTTCGGGCAAAAAAGATGGATATTCCGTTGGTTTTAGGGCAGGATTCTGTGAAACGATCACTCTCAACAGTGATCTGTTGTGTTTTGTACCTTGAATTTGTTTTATTTCTCTGTCTTGATTATGAACCGTGGCACATTATGAGTTCCGTCATTTAGTCGGGGGTAGAATGTGACTTTTCAAGGCATTTTCCCGGTGAACCAGACGGCCTATCGAAAGTAGGTCATGATTAAAGCCCCTGAAGATAAAGTATAGAAGGAATACACCGAGATAGATAAAGAAGTATAAAATAGCATTAAGATGGATAAAAGAAGCTACAAGGATAGTATGGTTACAGAAGCCCAAGAAGCTGCAGCAAGAGGAAACTTGACAGGCCTTTATTTCGCTACCAGAAAACAGTCAATAAAATACCAACAACAAAGCAGACCAATAAATGACAAACTGGAATGAAGGACACCACATTTGAAAAAAAAGAAAAAATAGGCGTAATGCTTAGAAGAGCTACTAAATGGGCTAACCCCAGCCAAGTCACCTGATATTTTACCTGCCAAAAGAGACTTCAAAGTTCAATATGATAAGTCAAGTAAAGAAGAGTTCAAGAAATGGATTAACCTTCTAAAGAATGGAAAAGCTACAGGACATGAAAGAATACTAGCAGAAGCATTTCAATCAGACATTGAAAGATCCGCCAATATATTTTACAGTGGTACTGGAAATATATGGAATATGGAAGTATACCGGAGTATGGGGAGAAGGTTATCTAGTCAAGTAATCAAACAAAGGCAACCTAGAAGAATGTGCACTTTACAGAAGAATAATACCTGGTAATGTGTTAAGCAGAGTTATTCTTGAAGGTTTAAATAAATATGTGAATATAGTGTAATGCGAGAAGGCTTCAGACATCACAAATCATCTGATGGCCATATAGCCACATTGCGCATAATTCTAGAGCAGTTCATCATTGGCTTTTTCGTTTTGTCAGACGATGGTAATTGTACTCTTAGCACAAAGCCCGGGGAGAAATATAGAGACCATGTGTTGCCCATGCAGTATGGCCCCTCTCTTGGTCTGTCTTGTTTGCTCCAAGGGAAAGGCGATACCAATACATTTGGAAGAGGGCAAACTGCAGAAGCTGCCGGTTCAGCAGAGCAATGCACTGTGTTCACCTGTCGGGGCTTCACTCCCAGACCAGGCACCAACCAAGGCTAAGGGCCTGGTCGGCCCTGCCACAACACTCAGCTGAGATTGGCTTTCCTCGGTCTAGGATAAGGCATTGTATCCTCTTGTATGTGCTGCTTCGCACATCATCGGTTGTCAGGTAGACGCTAACCAACTATCAGAGTTATCAGAAAACAGGTTGCACAGCCATATCTGACAAGATACGCCAGTGTATCTGCAAGGCTTCAGATGGTTTGAAATCAGAGTTTTCCATCTCCTAGATGAGCCGCCTTCCTAGGCTTTCGGTCCCCATTTGCCCGAAACTACTGGTTTTAACGCGCCAGTGGCTCGCCTTTCCCCCCTTCTCCTGTTAGTCAAAACAGTTCTTCCCGCGAAGTCCGGGACATGGACTTTGTTGTCAGAGACGCACGCCATGGGAGCATTTAGTTGGTGTTGAGAGATCATCCTCAAGCCCATCCCCGGCTATAACAACATTTAGAGCTAGAGTATCTATTAGAATAGATTTTTCAGTCAGTATATCCCCTTTGCTGATTCTGAAAAAAGCCGTTTATAGCTTGAACAGGGATATACTCTAGAAACTGCACAGGCACTACCGAAATCCACAAAAAAAAACATACTATCATAATAAAACGGGCATTTGAGGATATGTAGCGCAGATTAGCACGAGTGACAACTCACAGACTCATTTAACATTACATGTGGGCTTCGTCAGGGATGTCTTCTGTTACCTGTTTTTATCACAGCTGGCAGTTGATTAGATTATGAGAGAAATTACCGACAACATGAGACGTGTGATCAGGTGGACCGTATTTACACGGCTAAAAAATCTGGATTTGACAGAAGCCTTGGCTCTCTCGTGTCATCATAGCGAACTGCAAATGCAGAAGACAGACACATTGAACGTTATCTCCCAGCAAGGATGTATATCATTGAAATCATTTTTATGCGCAAACGTTAAAGACTGTTAAAAGGCGTTTAACAGTGGTGATCAAAATACTTTATGACAACTGTTGAGACACTATGGGATACTAATTCATAATCTTCAAACAGAATATGTAATAAGATACAGTTAGTAAAGTGGTTCATGAAGGAGTATTGACTGGCAGCTTCAGGGTGCAAACACAGGTGAGACATGTATGCCTGCTCGCACCTTTCCTGTTCTTGTTAGCTATATTAGCGGTTAATGAAAACGTTAATCCAAGAGAAACGCAAGAGAAATGTAAAAGGTGAAAGAACAATTATCTACATTTGGAGTAAGTATCAACACGAAGAGAACTAAGCTCCTTAAACTAAACACTAACAGCAAAGAACCAATCATGCTGAAGAGAGAGCAGCCCCTTAAACTCAACACTAACAGCAAAGAACCGATCATGCTGAAGAGAGAGCAGCCCCTTAAACTCAACACTAACAGCAAAGAACCAATCATGCTGAAGAGAGAGCAGCCCCTTAAACTCAACACTAACAGCAAAGAACCAATCATGCTGAAGAGAGAGCAGCCCCTTAAACTCAACACTAACAGCAAAGAACCAATCATTCTGAAGAGAGAGCAGCCCCTTAAACTCAACACTAACAGCAAAGAACCAATCATGCTGAAGAGAGAGCAGCCCCTTAAACTCAACTCTAACAGCAAAGAACCAATCATTCTGAAGAGAGAGCAGCCCCTTAAACTCAACACTAACAGCAAAGAACCAATCATGCTGAAGAGAAAGCAGTTGGAAGATGTGGATACATTGACCTATTTCGGCACCCGATTGACACATCAGATGCAGATGTACGAATCATAATTGGAAAAGCAAGAGGAACATCTCTGACACTTAGCAACATATGGAAATCCAGAGAAATAAAGATGAATACCTAAGTTAAAATTTTCAACGCGGTTGGTCTGTCGCGGTCTTGTGTATGCCAATGACAAGAATAGCACCCCTGCCTCACAAAGAGCATGTCGTAAGAGGCGACTAATTGTGACATGGCATAACACCGGCCATAATTAGGTGGTTTATTTAGAGCAGTAGATGGCTCCTAAGAGGCTGCGGGTCTACTTTGCTTTAGTGTTTGAGTCTATTAAGATGAACTCGCACATCAGTTAATGTAAGCGCTTGTCCAAACGCAGTGGAGTATTAAGCTGCTCGAATCTAGCCCGCTAAGCAGGAAATCCTTCCCTTCTCTCGCCTACATACAGTTCATACCAGAGCAGGAACCTGCACATGGGCATCTGCAGGTCGATTAAGAACTAAGAACAAACAACTAAGAACTAACAACTTAGAACTAACAACTAAGAACTAACAACAAAGAACTAACAACTAACAACTAAGAACAAGCAACTAACAACTAAGAACTAATAACTAACAACCGCCAGTGTCAAGTCAGTGCTGCTGTATGAAGATTCGCAAGTAGCAGCTGTATTTCGAATGCCTGCTGAAGTCGGGTGTGTCGGACCGATAGGTGCAAATAACGCAGTCAATCTGTAAACTATACAACAAGTCTTTACTCAATTCCTGAAAAGTTGTATAGGTTAACGAAGGAATGAAGTCTCTGGTTCTGTGACACTGACGCAAGCAGCTTTGGATCGCTGACCGCTGCAGCTCCTGAACTGTGCAGGATCTTGACCCCTTTGTCATATCTGATATAGTTGAATTGTATCGTATCTTATTCAATTTTTGTTTCGCATCCAATATTATGAATATACTTTACGCTGGTGTACCTTATCATTTATGTTTTTATGTAATCTTACTTTATGTAATCTTACTTTACGTCATCTTAGTTAGTGTAATTTTACTTTACACCATCTTTACGTCATCTTAGTTAGCATAATATTACTTAACGTCATCTTAGTTAGTATAATCTTACTTTAGGTGATCTTACTTTATGTCACCTTAGTCAGTGCAATCTTACTTTACGTCACCTTAGTTAGTGCAATGTTACTTTGCGTCATCTTACTTTACGTCACCTTAGTTAGTGTAATCTTACTTTGCGTCACCCTACTTTACGTCACCTTAGTTAGTGCAATCTTACTTTGCGTCACCTTACTTTACGTCACCTTAGTTAGTGTAATCTTACTTTGCGTCATTTTACTTTACGTCACCTTAGTTAGTGTAATCTTACTTTATGTCATCGTACTTAACGTCAAATTAATGCAATCGTACTTTACGTCATCTTAGTGTAATCTTAGATAGCGTAATATTACTTTTCGACATATTAGTTAGTCAAATCTTGCCTTACGTCATATTAGTTAGTGTAATCTTACGTTACGTAATATTACTTTAGGCCATCTTAGTGTAATTTTACTTAATGCCATCTTTTTTTACGCCATTTTAGTTTACATCATCTTATTGTCCTGTACTATCTTATCATATTTAATCAAACCATATGTTATGTCACCATATCTGAACTTGTGTTATGACACTTTATGTTATTATATCTTAACTTACAAATGAGGAAATACGAGATAGAATTACAACAGCAATAGGGCCTTTCGAAGACCTGTTGGCGACTGTCAAAAGAAGGAAACTCTCTTGGTAAGGTCACATATCGAGATCAAATGGTCTTGCAAATACAATCCTCCACGGAAAGGTGCATGACAGACGACGAAGAGGCCGTCCCAAAAAAGAGATGGGAGGACAACATAAAAGAATGGACCAATCTCCGACCAGAAGAGTCACAGGCAGCGGCCGCTGACAGAGAAGGGTGGCGTGGCGTTGTGATGATGTCTTCATGTGTGCCCCAACGACCTCGCCGGTTACGGGATGACCTGGCGTAATCTGATCTGATCTTAAATTGTGTTATGGCACTCAGCTGGTCACATGATTAATTTTGATCCAGTGTTTTAGTTGACCATTGTTGACCCCGGGTCATGTATTTGACTGGAAGTTACACTTGGTGACGACTTACATTGTGTTCACGGAAATGTTTTGATGTTTTCCATTTGGATTAGTTGGTTTGTTCCTTCTGTGGTGTTTTTTTCCTCTCCGATTTTCCTGACATGGACATAGGTTTTTAAAAATTAATGTCCGGTTCCCCTGTGAAGTACTACCGCGGTCCAATGCACACAGTCCCTTCGGATCTCGTGAGGCCAGACAAACAACGACACAATCCAGTGATAAAATATTCGAGACCGTGTGCATTTGATTATCCTAATATAGTGTTTATTCAACTCCATCGCTGTCAGCACATTGGAGAAAGCGTGACCTGGTCTGACCAGCGAGCGCCATACTGAAGGCTCAGGCTAAGTGACCCTGACCGCTAGGCTGGGATAGGCTTCACCTGGCGCTAACATACCGTGACTAGCCTAACAAGCCTAACTGAAGCTGTGCCTGGCCTAGCAAGCCTAACTGATGCTATGACTAGCCTAACAAGCCTAACTGATGCTGTGACTGGCCTAGCAAGCCGTCAGCTTGACTGCTCAAGCTTTGAAACCAATAAAGCAGCTAAATCAAAATAGTCGCAACAGAATGCAAAAGGGCGAGGCGAAAAGCTCACAAATTTGGCGAACGGCTAAAGTAGTAGCTTTGAATGTTACCGGCCTTGGCTTAAAGACACCAGAGTTGGTAGCGTTTCAGATACAAGAAGGAAAAAGCAGAACATCAAAGAGGTCCGTGTCGGTTTTGTTCTGTTGTGGAGTGGTGTCAACATTAAAAGATGAGCCAGACATGGAGTTGGCTTTCTTCTTCCTCCTGAGAAGGCCAAGTTCATGACAAACACAGAATATATCAATGAAAGACTGATACGCCTACAATTGACGGAGTGTGGAAAAACCAGACACTGATCCAGATCTACGGCCCGTGTAACGATAACAACAATAAGGAGAACATGATGGAATTCTCCCAGAGCATTTCTCACGCTATCAGCGGCGTTGACGAGACAGAGGATTTGAATGTGATGGGTGACTTTATAAAGTGGAAGAATGGGAAAGAAAAGATTATTCTCATGAATGCTGCCCAGGGTTCCACGGTGACACCTCTTTAGAACAGACCAGCAATGGAACGGACCTTATTAACATGTTTATTGAGCAGGGGCTAATCATAACAAATACCATCTTCCAGCACAGGGGCAGTCATGTCAAAACGTGGTACATGTGGAACAACATAGACGTAGCGTCAAATCGATTTCATTCTCTTCAGACAAAGGCAGAGAAGAAACAAAACATATTCTAGGGTTATTCCTAACATCTGTATGGGTACTGAACATCGACCAGTCGTTCTGACACAAGTACTTCCACACAGGCAGAGAAGAAACAAAACATATTCTAGGGTTATTCCTAACATCTGTATGGATACTGACCATCGATCAGTCGTGCTGACACAAGTACTTCCACACAGGATGAGTACAAAGACAGTCAAACCAATTTTTGTTAACAAACCTTCATAAGTTAGGCGAGGAAGCTGTTCGGAATAATGTATGTCGAGAAGTTACAAATGTCTTTATACACTTACGGAAGAATCTAGAGACATAAATAGTGAATGGGCTATCTTTGAAGTAAGTTTAACGGCTGCGCTTCACAAGCACTGTGGAACAAAGAACTTACGTCATAAAAAAGATCATAAGCGAACAGCTTGGTTCGGTGATGCGGTAAAGGCGATTATACTGTCTAAAAAGAAATCTTACAAGGGTTGGTTGACCTTCAAAAAGCAAGATGAATTCATCGTCTTCAAGACAGCAAGACGAAACGCCAAAAGGGTAATAAAACACGTCAGAGAAGAATCTTGGAAACATTTTGCAAAAATTCTGGAACAAAGAATAAAACCTATTGTTGAACTTCAAATATCCAGAGCTCAATTTGGGTTCCGCCGTAGTATGAGCTGCACGGACGCCTTGTTCATCTTAAGAAAAATAAGCATAAGATCAATAGAATACAACGAAAATCTATGTGTTGCTTTCATTGATCAGGAAAAAGCGTTTCATAGGGTAGACAAGATTAAACTTTCGAAGATACTGGAAGATTATGGTGTACGCGGCCAGCTTCTTGATAATGTCAGAGCACTGTATCGTTGGAATACAAACGTCGTCAGAACGACTGATGGTGTCACAGATGCTTCTGAAATCACTACCGGCGTGAGTTAAGGGTGTGTGCTTTCTCCTCTGTTGTTTAACATCTATATGGACAAAATCGCATCAGGGACTAGTCAAATTGACACATCTGAAGCAGAACATAACTCAATACACGAATTACTCTTCGCAGATGATCAGTGCTTGAGGTACGACGATGAAAACAAACTGCAAAACCACATGATCGCCCTTGCGACTACCTATGCTAAATACAATATGCGAATTAGCGAAAACAAAACAGAAACTATGATGATCAGTAGAACACCTGGGCCACTTAAGATAAGTCTAAATGATATTGCTCTTCAATAGGTCCATGAGTTAAAGTATTTGAGCAGTATTTTTTCGGCAGACGGTAGGATTGACAGGAAAATGGAAACAATGTGTCAGAAAGCATCTGCGGTGACTAATCAGCTGTCCCCACTGATTAGACACCCGAACATTATTTTGGCAACAAAGTAGCAGCTGATAAACAGTATATTTCGGCCGACTCTGTGCTACCAGTGCCAGACATGGCCTCTGTCCAGATCGCGCAAGAGCAGAATTTCGACTTATGAAATGAAGTGTTTGAGGAAGGTCATCGGTGTTACCAGAAGAGACAGAATACGGAATGACGATATTCGAAGTATGGTCGGCATTACGTCTTGTGTCGAATACATTTGCATGCAGAAAATAAGTTGGTTTGGTCATCTCATGAGAATACACCCTCATCATCTTCCACTGATGGCTTACAGTGCTGGTAGATATGGCTACAGGGCAAGGGGGCGGCCGCGAGGCAGGTGGATATATGACAGAGTGATTGTGCAGCGACAAGGGCTGTCATTGACCGACGCAACGCACTTGGCGCAGAATAGACGACGTAAGCTCCCCACAATGTTTAACGGCACAAGTGGAAAGAAAACTAACTAACTATCGTACTTTATGTTATCATATCTTAACTCGTGTTATCGTACTTAATGTTATGTCACCATATCATAACTTGTGTTATGTTACCTATTTCGTCCTATTGTATATAAGGTTATCAAACCTTATGTTATCCTATGTTGTCCTATGTTTTTCAAGCAATATCTTATGCCATTACATATTCACTTACGCAATTATCTCTTAGCGTAGATTATGTCCCGCCACTTTGTTCTTTCTATCTTCCGCTTCGTCAGCTTTTCTCATCGCGTGTATCTTACGTAATATAATGTTATACAGGAGTGACACAACTGCACTCTTAGCAAAACTATAGGTGTCTACTTCAGGAAATTACCAAGTTCTCGGATAAAGTCAAGTGTCTGCCAAGCAATTACTCTTGGTTTGACACTGTGATCAACCAGGCTAGGACTGGCAGGAAGCAGTCTTGTTAAGAGAGATATCGATGTGAGAGGGCTTGTCTTCATGTTGCGATAATCATTGTTTATCGCCAGTGACATATTTCATATGTCACGGTGCATGTACGTGTGTTGCATTGAATAGAGCGAGGGATTAGAAGGATGTATCAATTATATTATGGGCGAGCAGAGTATTGCGAGGGGGTTTCACTTATAAATTGAGTGAGTACAGTATTGCGAGGGCGTGTCACTTAATGAAATGAGCGAGTACCGTATTCTGGAGCATGCAAACTGGAGAGGGTTAGACCACTCGCTCTCACAGACAAGGTATTGGGTTGTTCTTCTTTATCTTCTTCTTCTTTTTTTTTTTTTTTTGCGATCAAGGACCCGTGTTCTCTTACAACAAATACCATTGTTTGCGAGGAATTACAAAATCTTTAAACAGCTTTTGTCTCATTTCTGTCTCGCTAGGTCAGTATTGCTCTCTCTCTCTCTCTCTCTCTCTCTCTCTCTCTCTCTCTCTCTCTCTCTCTCTCTCCTGTGTGTGCATGCAGTTGTGTAGAATGTGCTCCACTGTAATGATGAGGAGTAAGACTAACGTCTGGTCAGCCATAACATACTGTTCAGACATGTTTGTCAGTGTCAGGTAAAATATACTGGCCAAGACCCTCACCTCGGCTTCCTCGTAGCCCTGCCTGGAAACGGGCTGTTTTTATGGCAGCCTGGCTAACGATATGAAGAGTCGACGTGATCCCCGTAGTCGTGAGCGACACGCAGATTAAACCAATCATAGAACAACCACCTGGAGGACCCCGGTCCACCTTCATCAGCATGCTCGGGATGTGAGGAAAGCTACGACAACATGCAGCTTAACGTCCTTTTTAAGACGCACAAAACAGTAATCCTACTTATTGTGGGCAATCAACAACAGCAACACCTGCCATAGTATCTTCCCCGAATAGACACCTGGCATCTATCACAATCCTCAATTTGTTGTGAAGATGATCCTTGAGTCTATTATGCCTTCTCATTATAAAGATGGCGACTTGCTCTTCTTTAGTTAGATTATAGTAGAATATCTACTTGGGCCAAGGGATCACGAACTCCCATTTCATAAATCGCTAGATCTCATGAAGGATAACAGCGTGCTGGTTCAGCTTCAACTCTATTAAACCGATACTGCAACAGATGTGAAACGACAACGCTAGAGCTCTCACCTTGAACAGTGTGGTTATCCCAGCCATGGCGTATGACTGCGAGGTGTGAGACCTACAGAAAGCTGATGCAGATAGACTACGCGTTGCCCAACGAGCGATGGAGCGAAGAACATTGAAGATCTCCATTCGAGATCAAACGTCAAAGTTCCTTCTCTGATATCATAGACGTCGTGCTGTTGCAAAAATACAGATGGGCCGGCCATGTGTCCCGCATGCTGGATAACAGATGGACACGTAGAGTGACGCCGTAATGGCTATACAACATTAGTCGCCCTCGCGGGCGACCGAGGATGAGGTGGAGAGATGGCATAATGGAGGCCCTGGTCCCAACATGGTACACCAAGACGAAAGATCAACATGAGTTTACTAAACATTTGGCTACCTGGCATCAGAAACGTGTCTGATTGAATACCATGATTGTGAGATACTAGATGGTATTTTTGAGGGAACGGATTGGGGGGGGGGGGGGGGCGTAGGTGTTATCAATCCATTTTCTCCTGGTTGTCTAATTATGGTCTAGACCTCATTTTACATGATGTTGACGGCTGTTGTGGGGAAGGCCCACCACATTTTCGAAGTTTGTCTGCAGCTCCTTTGCTCTCAATATTGTAGTGGGAGCAAATGCACTAAATGACCATTGTTAGGTGCTTGGCATTTCTTTTCATTGTTAGGTGCTTGGAATTTCTTCTCATTGTTAGGTGCTTGGAATTTCTTCTCATTGTTAGGTGCTTGGAATTTCTTCTCATTGTTAGGTGCTTGGAATTTCTTCTCATTGTTAGGTGCTTGGAATTTCTTCTCAGTGTTGAAATTAGGAATGTGATATATCTTTTGTTATGTTAGTGGAGCAGTTGATTTCATTGTCGGTGTTGAGTGATTACGCAATGTAGAGTTCTGTATTATATGTCGATTTGAGGGTTCGAGATGCCGTGCCATAGTTCAGATTAATGATTGCATCTCAATATTTCTTTATTACGCCTCCACTACCACCAGTCCCAATAGTAGGCGATCGTATATTCAAGGGTCTAACAGATGTTGGGATTGACCTGGCAAGTCATCAGCGGATATCCATTCGCCTGCCTAAAAATATTAAACAAGGAAGGTCACACCTCATCTTGAAGTCCAACGACATAAGTGGAATGAAGAACCATTTCATCTTAATTATGGATTTCGTCTCATGGTTGGGTTTAAAGACTCTGCCTCATTGTTACGGTTAAATGTTGAATATGTCGTCTCAGAATATGGTTAATGATTTCGTCTCATGGTTTGGTTTGAAGACTCTACCTCATTGTTAAGGTTAAATGTTAAATATGTCGTCTCAGAATTTGGTTAAGGATTTCGTCTCATGGTTGGGTTTGAAGACTCCCCCTTATTGTTAAGGTTAAGAATTTCATTTCAGTGTTGTCAGATTTAGGTATGCTACCTCATTGTTACTTAGAATCCTGGAATTCAAACAGGCAGGTTGTGCCTCCTGCCAGGTAGCCGCAGGTTATCCTTAGTGCGTTCTCTATTTTGCGGTATTTATTCCCTGCTGCTTACTAGGAATGGGGAAAAGTGGATTACGTGTTGGTTAAGAATGTCATTGCTTGTTATAATTGTTCCAGGAGCGCGACTAACAGCCAACTCTTATCTCTTTTCATCTGCCAAAGATGCTTTTACTGAAACTTATTTGTTTTGTCGATCTTCAATACGACTACACGCTGATCTCAATTTCCTTGAGACAGGGGATGGTTGAAACGTTGGATTCGAATCCCCGTAGCTTTTCCGCCTTATTTTCTTGAACGATATGTGTCTTTTTCTCTCAGCTATGACGACCAACTTCATCTTTTTGTTAGCAATTTCACGTACTTCTAATTGTTTAGACTAAAACTTCGATCTCATTATTGGGATAGGGATTTTATCTCATTGAAGGATATGGGATTTCATCTCACTGTTATAATTAAGGATGCTATCTCATAGTTGTGGCTAACGATTGAATACGATTGTTTGGATTAGAACTCATGAATTATGACTCAAGCTGGATTTGCTTTTATGTTATCAATTTGCCTTTTGCTTGGAGTTTCATAAAATATACTGAACGTCAGGACTAAATTACAAAAAGCCACGAATTCCTTTGATGTAGCCGAAAATCGGTGCTGAAGAATCGTTGGACAATAAACTGGGCGGTGAATCACATTTTTAGCCTCCGCATAAATCTGTTGGTCATTAAACCGTGGTCGTTGTGCGGCCGATTTTTTTATGTTCTCGTAAAGTGTTGGAAGGCAGGGGTTATTTAGGGGTCAGTGCTAATTTGAGAATGAGGTTCCAGAAGCGGACGTATTTATGGCAGACAGGGTGCAGCTCTGAATCCACTGGTCACATAAATTCAGCCACTGGTTATGGAAGCAACAATACTTCGAAATGTCAAACTTGTGTGATATTTTTTCTGGTTGGGTGTTTTTTTAAAAAAAAACATTTTGTCCAAAGTTGATTTGAACCATTTTAGTCTGAATTTATTTTTTAAAAATTGACATTACATTTCCGATTTTGTCGAAATTCTTATCATGTTCAGCTTTTTATTCTTCAAATGCAACGTCCATTGGCTTATTCGACATTCTTTGCAGTTTCTTGCACCAGCTCTTTGTACTGTTATCATTTGTCTGATTCATTATTGTGTTGGATTTTTTGTCAGTCCTAGTTTGTTAGTTAAGGTGATCAGGCCACGGATTTTACCAGATTTGTCCCCTGTTTAGCCAAAAATCGAGTGTACATTTGGCTTTTTGTATTTACAATTGCGATTTGTCCGAATTTATTTCAAACTCTTAAAAAGAGACAGAAATAAGCTTCTTGTGAAATCTAGGAAAGACAATTTACAACATGTAAGACGATTTGTCATTTTTGTCCTGTGCTGGTTTCCGTACCTTTTTTAATGGAAATTTCAGATTAGTTCTTTAAAAGCACTGTAACTGATAAATACAAATGTAAAGATAATGTTGTCAATTAAATGGATCGGTAGACATAGCGAGATACCAGAAAACAAGATGGCTGACAGGCTATCAAAAACAGTTGCCTCCAAACTACAAAATGAAAGACCATGCAGTAACTACACAGTTAAACGAATCCATAGGAAGAATTTTACCAGGAAAATCTGACTGAACATGTAGGCAGGCGCCGTGGACATCAGGTCGCAGTATATAAAAAGATATGTCACAACCAAAAAAATAAAGAGCATATAAATAGACTCCACAAAAGAGAACTTTTGTTCTTCTTTTATCCTACTGCCCTTTTCATACGGCGTGGCAGAGAGGCGGGATGTCCTAGTGCCCTTGTTATACGGCGTCACAGAGAGGCGGGATGTCCTACTGCCCTTGTCATACGGCGTCGCAGAGAGGCGGGATGTCCTACTGCCCTTGTCATACGGCGCCACAGAGAGGCGGGATGTCCTAGTGCCCTTGTTATACGGCGTCACAGAGAGGCGGGATGTCCTACTGCCCTTGTCATACGGCGTCGCAGAGAGGCGGGATGTCCTACTGCCCTTGTCATACGGCGCCACAGAGAGGCGGGATGTCCTACTGCTCTTGTCATACGGCGTCACAGAGAGGCGGGATGTCCTACTGCTCTTGTCATACGGCGTCACAGAGAGGCGGGATGTCCTACTGCTCTTGTCATACGGCGTCACAGAGAGGCGGGATGTCCTACTGCCCTTGTCATACGGCGCCACAGAGAGGCGGGATGTCCTACTGCTCTTGTCATACGGCGTCACAGAGAGGCGCGATGTCCTACTGCTCTTGTCATACGGCGTCACAGAGAGGCGGGATGTCCTACTGCTCTTGTCATACGGCGTCACAGAGAGGCGGGATGTCCTACTGATCTTGTCATACGGCGTCACAGAGAGGCGGGATGTCCTACTGCCCTTGTCATACAGCGTCACAGAGAGGTGGGATGTCCTACTGCCCTTGTCATACGGCATCACAGAGAGGCGGGATGCATAGCCTGCTTGTTACCCCCAAGTGGAAGGTGTGTGGTGACGTTAGCTGTCAGAAACACACTCGACCCATCGACGCACGGGTCTGGCTCTTGCTCGTGGACCGTAAACTTTCATATGATATGCACTTGCTGCAGGCTGGTCATAATGCATTCTGACTAAATAACCAAACCACTTGATATGTTGTGCTTTAATGTAGGCACTAACTGGGTTTGTTCCCACTGTCTGCCTCAGCGTGGACAAAGAAGAGAATAGTCTCATTTTTCAGTTCCAAACAGAACATGCTAGAACGATTGATTATTCATTTAACTCGCATAAATCACCAATACTTGGTCTTGTGCAGTCATTGCTGTCAGGCTGATGGAACAGAAAGACCCATAGTCATTGAATACGGTGCGCTTGCGGTCAAGATGGACATAAGTACCACCGACAATCGCCGAAACGTTGTGTGACACAGTGTCTAGAGAAGGTGGAAAGTTACCTCAACCTGATACAGGTATAACTTATGAAGACACCAACAGGTTCATCAGGTGTATATATACGGATGAGGGGGAAGCCAAGCATACAGATCGTCAACTGAATGAAATATTATTTTTAAGAGATGTGCAGGTGGTAATCCTTAGACTCTGCGTCGGTCCTTATAGATTGGAATACCATATGTTCAACAGGCTGAGAATTCGACATACAGGTGAATGTGTCTGCGGCAATGCCAACATGACTGATGAGCATTTACTACTAAGCTGTTCAACATACACGGAACATAGAAAACATATTCGGTCATCACCAATTCCATTCAAGAACAAGCCCAATTCAAGCCCAACAACAATAAATAAAATACAGGTCTAAATTATTAATAAAACTATGTTTAAAAAAAAAATTATTTTTGAGTCATTTTTGGAAAAAAACCACAACACACATTCCATCATCATCATCATTATCCTCTGGGTGATCACTCTTTAGACTGGTTATAAGGTTGTCTGAGACTGGTTGGAAGGTGGTCTGAGACTGGTTGTAAGGTTGTCTGAGCATGCCTCTCCATTTGACTTTATTCTCTGGGTGATCAGTCTTAAGACTAGTTGTAAGGTTGTCTGAGACTGGTTGAAAAGTGGTCTGAAACTGGTTCTAAGGTTGTCTGAGACTGGTTGTAAGATTGTCTGAGACTTGTTGTAAGGTTGTTTGAGACTGGTTGTAGGGTTGTCTGAGCATGTCTCTCCATTTGACTCTATCCTCTGGCTGATCAGTCCCAAAACTGTCTCTTGGATAAGTGTGAAATCGTTGGTAAATTGTAGGTGATTATATCGTTGTCGTTGTCACTCCAGTCGCTTAATCTCATCGTCGCCTCCACACATGCAGAGAAAAGGTTGCGTGAGATGGGGTCGCCCTGCAGCATGCGGAGAAAAGGTTTGGTGAGATGGGGTCGCCCTGCAAGACAACTTTTTCCCTAGCAGTAGTTATCGGTTGTGTCAAGCAGAGACCACCACTGGAGTTGGCTTCTTTTAAAGAGAGCTTGTTTCCAAACATTTTTAATCATTCAGCTTTTTATTCCAATTTTAAGCAACGGGTGTTAACTGCAGAGTTTCCCTTGCAAGAAAGCTGTACTCAAGCTTTTTTCATTTACTGATCATATACCAATATTGTTTTTGTGTTTTTAAACTTTGGTTGGCAGCCGCAATTATAACCCTCATTCTATTCTTTTCATAACGGTTACTACTCGTGTTAATTTCAGTTTAGACAATATCCTCGCTGTAGTGCAATGGGAGGCTTACAAGTAGATTCCCCATTAAGGGATTACATTTTCATGCCGGTACTAACGAAGCATGAAGCATGTCGTATTTCTAAGTACCACACATGACTTGTGAACCAGCATTCAGAAATTGAGAGCTAATCTTGAATTCAATTTTTAATGACAGCTTATTTGACCACTGCTGATCGACGGATATAAGATCCCAGAGCTAAGATACGCAGACGATACTGTGATACTATTAAACAATGCAGATGGTTAGAGCAGCCTATTGCAGCCGTAAGTAGATGCAGCGAAGATGTTTAAAAAACCTTTGTAATCATAAACAAAACTCAGATAATGACGACAGACAAAACAAGTGGTCAACCATTAATTCAAGTTCGGAAGGGGAGAAATAGAACATGTCACGAACTTCGATTATCTGAGTTTCAAAATTGACAAAAATGTCGATTACTCGAAGGAAATCAGAGAAAGATTGGCAATTGCAATGCAGAGGCTACACAACTTGAGGAAACCATGACAAAATACCAGAAAACCAACTAAAGTGACAATTTTGAGAACATATTTTTTTTTTCTGTATCGTCATGCGGCTTTAAAACTTCAAGGAAGAGAATCAATTCCTTCAAGTGAAAATGTTAGTATAGAAATGTCCTCAAAATACCATAGGCGGGAAAAAAGAAGAATGCAGACATTCTAAAATAGTAGGCATAGAGAAGAACTCGTTCATAAATTGTATCATGAACAGACAACGGTCTCGAGAGAACGGTAATGGTAGGTCTAGTGCCGGACAAGAGAGACAGAGGCAGACCAAGAAGACGATGGCACCATGATGTCAAGGAATGAATGGACATGACTCTGAAGTACGCTGGAGATTTGGAAAGAGATCGAGTTTCTTTAAACGAGATCTGTGATGGGAGCAACGTTCTTCTTCTTCTTCTTCTTCTTCGTCGTTCGTTCTCAATCTCCCGCTACCAAACCCTGAAAGGGTAAGTAGCAGAATATAGTCAAGAGAACGGAATGTGTTGTGTTGTAGTTTACAGCTTGGCTGCGGTATTTGCACCTTTCGGTCCAACACATCCGACTTCAGCAAGCATTTTTTGAGTACCGGGTTAGAATTCCCTCTTCGATTCCGTCTCCCTAGCCAGTCTGCCCTACTGTAGCCTGTTATCCAGGATCACCTCGTGGAAGTGTAGAAGGGTCTTAGCAGCTATGTTTCGCTGGTCCTGACGCTAGTAGTCAGCTATGGGTCGCTGACCATTGCAGCTCATGCAACGTTCTATATAGAACATGCTATATATGATGATGATGATAAACAACAACGCTTGCACTCACAAAAATTGCTAAGCACCGCCCAGACCCGATAAAGGCTTAACTCCAGCACTGAAACTCAAAACACAACTCGTGCGATATCCATCGATTTTCTTCCTGCTATTACCAAATTCCAACATTAGATTTAACACAAAATCGAACACAGACGCAGATAAGTTTTTTGTACTTCATTGACTGTAGCACACTTCTTGTGCCAACTGTTAAATGTAAATATTTTTATCTTATAATTTCTGAAGTGAAAAACAATTATATTTGCACACCCAAAAAAAAGACGCACCACGCACAATTATATTCCAGTTCAAACCTTCTCAAATATTTGAAACAATGTCTGGAAAGCTAAACGTTGCACAAAAACGTTACATAAAAACGTTATAATTCATTTCGTGACGTTTAAATGCTCAAGATGAGGTAAATTACAACAGCATAACGCACATGGTCTAAATATGGTTCAGTGTACGAAAGATAGCATTCTGAGATTGTTTCTTCGACTGTGTATAGGTTGAGTACTGACGTGGCCTTGGGTTGGAACACTCCTCATCTGAAGTTATGTATGTAACCCATTTTTTATAATGACCACAATTACAGTTTGAATCTTCTTCTGTGCCAGTTTTAGACCGGAGGTCTGATACAAGCGGCCCGCGGATCACATGGGGCCCGGCTATATGTAGTCTGTGCGTTGCAAGTTGGTTTAATCTAGATGTAGACGACATCAATAATATCTTCACCTTCTTCGACGTTCATCCATAGATTGAGGTCAAGGTTTCTTGGTTCAAAGGATACCGTTGTGTGTAAGGATGTTTTATCTCAATACAGTTTTTGTCTCCACGCGGTGATTCTGGATAACTGGCTGCAGCAAGGCAGACTGGCTAAGGAAAAGGGATCGAAGAGGGAATGCTAACCTGGTACTCAAAAAATGCTTGCTGAAGTTGGATGTGTTGGACCGAAAGGTGCAAATATCGCAATCAAGCTGTAAACTACGACAAAAGGCATTCCGTTCTCTGGACTACATTCTGCTACTTAAGGCCTTTCTGGGTTTGGTAGCGGAAGATTGAGAACGAACTAAGCCAAGCCATATCTGTCTCTCAAGGCCAGTATTGTTCTATCTATTCCTGCATGAGCATGCAGTGTTGTAGGATGTGTTCCACGGTCGTGCTATGCGTCATTGTGCACTCATGTTTTCTGCTCTAATCTTCATTTTGTTGCAAAGGTAACTTATGAGTCTGTTATGCCCGGTTCTCAGTCTGAAGATGCCGACTTACTCTTCTTAAGTTAAATCATGGTAGGTGTCTTCTTGTCCGGAAATCAGGGTGTTGGTTTGGCCCATTTTCTTTTGAAGATACCTTTCTTTATGGTCTTTACATGGCTACATTTGGTGCTCAGTCTGTCTGTATGGAAGCTCTTCCACATCTTATTAGTCTGTCTGCAGATTCATTGCTATCAACATTGGAGTAGAGATGATCAACTGAATGACAACAACACACTTTCTCCTCCCTTGCACGTTCTGCTGAGAGCTGAATCAAGGAGTGCATACATTGTTGAAGATCTATTCTTCTTCTTCTTCTTCTGCGTACGCAGTCAGACAGTAACCATTATTTTTTCGAAAAAAGCGGCGGTCATCCTGAGGCTCTCGCCACTGCCATAGAGCTTGTCTTGCAGTTCCACTGGTAATGGCCACATCTGCTCTCTCTGATCCTCGTATGTCGGGCAGTTCTGCAGCAGATGTTCAGCGGTCATTTTACCAGTACCGCACGGGCATTCGTCGGTACACCCTATCTTCAATTTGTTGAATAGGTGGTACCTCAGTCTGTTGTGGCCAGTGTGAAGTCTGAAGACAACGACCTGCTCTCTTCGGTTCAACTGGTAATAGGCATCGTTTTTGGTGTAACCAGTATGTTCGGTTTCCCATTTGGTCATGTATCTGGCTTTGATAAGCCGTTTTGACTCTTCGTACGTCATACTGGTATCTGTTTGTGGTAGTCTTGCACCTTCTTTTGCCAGTATGTCTGCCTCCTCGTTGCCTTGGATGTTGCAGTGTGACGGAACCCACTGTACCACTACCCTTTTTGGTGCGGACTGCTGGCACAGTTTGCAGAGTGCTGCTCTTAAGTCATTAAGCTCAGTGTTTTTCTGGCTTTTTAGCGCTGTGACTACGGCGAGAGCATCTGTCAGCAGGACTATATGGCTCTCATTTTCACTGTGTGTCACCATTTCTTCCACTGCCGCCCTCAGTGCCTCTGCCTCCGCTCTGAAATTGCTTGTGTACTTACCAGTAGCGAGTGACAGTGTTATTTGTCTGCCATTTGGTAGGTTCAGGAATGCTCCTGCCCCTCCGTTCTGTGTAGTGTTTGTTACAGAACCGTCGGTGTATGCATGGGTCCAGTCCATGCTTGGGTAGCTTTTCGTTATGAAGCTTAGGGTAGTATCTCTCCTTTCTTTTTCAGTCTGGCAGTTTTTGTTTGCAATACCTGGTATATTTTCTACCACCTCTGGAAATATATCCTGCCTCCAGGTAGGTTTTCGTACAGTAGTGATGGGTTTTGGTGTTGTTAGTGCGTTTATGAGATGTTGAAGATCTATTTATAGTCTTCGAGGTGCTTATACATCAGCTTTTGAAATATGTGAATGATTTGCTAATCCATTGAAACCTTGCTCACAGAAACTGTCGTAAGACTTCCTCCTCAATGCTGGGGTAGTCGAGGGGTTTGAACGATTGAAGACTACAGGCCGCTTCGCCACTGCTGTCACCATATCGTGTTCTCGCTTGGTTTATTTCACCCCTAACAGAAAAACAACATATGCCTTACCATGGATTCGATCCACTACCATAACTGTCAGCAAGCAGGCATCGAAACAATTCCACCATGCTGATAGAAAGAACTGTAATTTGTAAACAATTTGTCAATCCGTTTGAAACATTGGAGAAAAAAAGATGTTAAAGAATGTGAATAATAAGTATTCCGTTGAAACCTAACTGGCAGAAAATTGAAGGCATAAAACACAAATAATGAAAAGGACAAATTCTCTTCACTAAAAGAGGCACACATAAATAACATGCTATCTATGATCTATAAATAAATATTTGCTGAAGTTCAACCCTTCGACCATCCCAATATTCATGATGCCGTTCTTGAGTCTTCAATAATGTTTGTATTGTGATGCCGTTCTTGAGTCTTCAACAATGTTTGTATTGTGATGCCGTTCTTGAGTCTTCAACAATGTTTGTATTCGCCCATTTGAATTTACCATATCCTTGTTCTTTTTAAAAACAATTTCCACGGTTTATTGGTTATCAAAATTGCCTTTGTATGGTTCTTGGGTCCTCGACAATAATTTTACGCGGTTCTTTTGTCATTTCCATTGTTTTGCACGGTTCTTGGATCATTGACAATGTTTATACGCGGCTCTTCGGACATCTCAATTTTTTTTGTTATGGCTCTCGGATAAGTGACAATGTCTATACGCGTCTTTTATGGGATCTCCATTTTTTTAAACAGCTTTTGCGATATCGAAATAACATTTACACCGGTCTAAGATGTTCGAAATTGTCTTCCATGGACTCTTGTATCAGCGACATTGTTTTTATACGGCTCTTCGGTCAATGCAATTCTTTTCTATCTCGCTTTTGACCTCTAACTTAATTTGGTCATGATCTTTATTTCAGTTTAAGAACCTTGTTCTATATCGTAAGGTCTGCGATAATTGTTCTATGTCTCACATCTCAAATGTACATCTTTCAATTTGACAAAAAAATCGTTACCTGCATAAATATGTCTGTTTTGGCTAAACCGTTGGAACCTGGTTATCCAAGAAAAGGTTGGCATTTCAAACCCGCCGGTGGTTTTTCGTTTTTGCTGTCTCAGGTGGAAAGCCTGACCCCCCTCCATGTTTCGGAAGTACGGAACGTGAATGGCAGCATTTTCTTTGTTGCTAATATTTTGCATTCTTCCCTTGGCGTCAATCAATCAATCAATGCCCGTTGATCCTTCCGTGACATAGTCCACGTACAAGACTTCTTCAACAAGTTATATCTTGAGTTGCCTCTCTCCAGTTAAGTTCCATAGGTCATCGTTACTTTTCCTCGTTTGTTTCTTGTTCTACCTCTCTTTCCCTTCCCCTGCGGTTCCTCATGTCAAGGTCTGTCAATCAATCTTTGATGGCATGTTTCGCAGCGTGTGTTCTATCCAATCCTATGGTCAAGTGGTTGTTGTTGGCTCTTTCCCGTACATCTATGTTTGTTTGCCTTGTCTTACCAGCTTATACCAATTACAGTCTGTTTATTTGAACTTAAAGGGTACTCACCAATGTAGATTCCTTGACTCGACTGAGTCATGTGTCTCATATTCTGGGGCCCTTCCTTGAAGCCTTCTCTCGACCGTGTCATGTGTCTCATATTTTGGGGCGATTCCTTGTAGCTTTCACTCGACTGGGTCATGTGTCTCATATTCTGGGGCCCTTCCTTGAAGCTTTCACTCGACTGATGTGTCTCATATTCTGGGGCCCTTCCTTAAAGCTTTCACTCGACTGATGTGTCTCATATACTGGGGCCCTTACTTGAAGCTTTAACTCGACTGATGTGTCTCATATTATGGGGCCCTTCCTTTAAGCTTTCACTCGACTGATGTGTCTCATTTTATGGGGCCCTTCCTTGAAGCTTTCACTCGACTGATGTGTATCATATTCTGAGGCCATTCCTTGAAGCTTTCACTCGACTGATGTGTCTCATATTCTGGAGCCCTTCCTTGAAGCTTTCACTCGACTGATGTGTCTCATATTCTCGGGCCCTTCCTTGAAGCTTTCACTCGACTGATGTGTCTCATATTCTGGGGCCCTTCCTTGAAGCTTTCACTCGACTGATGTGTCTCATATTATGAGGCCCTTCCTTGAAGCTTTTACACGACTGAGTCATGTGTCTCATATTCTAGAGCCCTTCCTTGACGCTTTTACTCGACTGAATCATGCATCTCATATCCTTTTGCCATTCTTTGTCATGTGTCTCATATTCTGGAGCTTTTCACTCGACTGCGTCACTTATCTCATATTCTGATGCCCTTTCTTGCGACTTTCACTCGACTGCGTCATGTGTCTCATATTCTGAGGCCCTTCATTGAAGCATTCACTTGACTGCGTCATGTGTCTTATATTCTGGGGGTCTTCTTTGTCCTTGATTGAATACTTTTGTTTGGCTGTCAAGGTTTCCGTAACCAGTTTGGTTCTCTGTGGAATCTAACCTATTCACCTTGATCCAACCTATTATACTCTAGTTATTGATCCAGCGTCCTATGTTCTTCTGCCCTTCGGCCCAAACCTGTTAAAATCTAGGATATTTGTAGTTTTCATTCTGATCCGTCCTTCTTGACTTGTCTAGTTTGGGCGTCCCTTTAAGAATCTTTCGCCTCCCCTGGCATGGTTGTTGGGGTCATGGAGACACCGAAGCCCCCTCACAACCTAAAGATAACGAACACATCTTGTTTTGCTTGGCTTTGATACTTTTGTCTTAGCCTGGCGCGTCAAGGTCTTTTCTTGTGTGTATTTGTGTGCGTGCGTGACTGTGGTTTGTGGTGTGAGTTCGTGTGTGGATGTGCATGTGTTGATGTATTGCTTAAGTGTATTCGATATTACCTCCACCATAAGTGTATTCGAAATTGCCTCAATCGTAAGTGTATTCGATATTGCCTCCACCATAAGCGTATCGATATTACATTCGCCTTTTGTGTAATCGATACTGCCTCTACCTTAAACTCATTAACTACACACTCTGTGGTCAGATTAATTTTTGTTTACCTTTCTCAACTAGAGATTTGTCTATAATTTCAACTGCAGTTTTCTCAATTTTCAACAGATCTTCAAAAATATTACATTAATTTAAAGATAAATGAAAGCACGGTTAAAGTAAATTTATAAATCGGAACACGTATATGATTTAATAGACATTATACATATAACAATGTGACTGTGGAAAAAAAACCAGTTAAAAAGATTATATAAAAATGTCTACTTACATCCAAATCCAGGTGTTCTAAAACATTTGATGTCTTTTTCTTGGTAATTCCCATGAAGTGTATCCATTTATGAGTATAAATCATCCAAGAACAAGCACATATACTAATATTTATACGTTTTCATTTATATAGCTACTTCCACTTTTCTTGTATACAAAAAAATAAATTTATGAAGAAATATGTATATAAAAATTAAACCTTATTCATATCATTTACAACATACTGATATACACCAGTATATAATACATAAAATTCTAAGAGTGCTGTGTGTGGTAGAGTCTGAAACAAGTTTTAGGATGCAGGTGGGCCTCTCGTGGCAGCCAATGCACACAAAAAAGTTTGTCCGTGCTTTTTTTGCAGGAGTTGAACACAAAACAGTTCTTATCCTTGTCAGTGTGTTCCACAAGATGTGTAGCACCCTCCGTTCTTACCAGCTTATTCGCTTTGTTGTTCTTACTCCCCTGCTTCTCGATTGCGGAAGATACTATCTCAGCTGGGATTATGGAGGCCGCCTTATCTATAAGCTAGTAAATCAATTTGTCCTAGAATTGTTTTAATGTAAGTGGTTTATCATCAGGATGACTTAGCGTGTAAATGATATGGGCATTCACCTGTGAAACCTCAAGGATGCAAGGTCACCACAACAAGATTCTAGTGTGACCTACGAAGAGTCCAAAAGGTTTATTAGGACCAGATACATGGCCAAATAGCAAACAGAGCATACTGGCTACACAAAAAATGATGCCTATTACCAGTTGAACAAAAGAGAGCAGGTCGTGGTCTTCATACTCCGCACAGGCCACAACAGACTGAGGTACCATCTATTCATTAAACTGAAGATAGGTGGTACTGACGAATACACCTGTGGTACTGGGAAAATGACCGCTGAACATCTGTTGCAAAATTGCCCGACATACTTCTTCTTCATCTTCGTACGCAGTCAGACAGTAACTATTATTTTTGGGAAAAAAGCAGCGGTCTTCATGAGGCTGTCGACACTGCCATAGAGCTTGTCTAGTGTTGCCACTGGTGATGGCCACATCTGCTCTCTTTGATCCTCGTATGTCGGGCAGTTTTGCGGCAAATGCTCAGCGGTCATTTTCCCGGTACGACACGGGCATTCGTCAGTGCCACCTATCTTCAATTTGTTGAATAGGTGGTACCTCAGTCTATTGTGGCCAGTGCGAAGTCTGAAGACCACGACCTGCTCTCTTCTGTTCAGCTGGTAATAGGCATCGTTTTTGGTGTAGCCAGTATGTTCGGTTTCCCATTTGGTCATGTATCTAGCTCTAATAAGCCGTTTTGACTCTTCGTATGTCATACTAGTATCTGGTTGTGGTAGTTTTGCACCTTCTTTTGCCAGTCTGTCTGCCTCCTCGTTGCCTTGGATGTTGCAGTGAGATGGAACCCACTGCACCACTATTTGGTGCGGACTGCTGGCATATTTGGCAGAGTACTGCTCTTAAATCATTGCCGGACATACGAGGACTAGAGAAAGCACATGTCACATCACCAGTGCCAACACTAGAGAAGCTCTATGGCAGTGTCGACAGCCTCAGAATGACTGCTGCTTTCTTCGAACAAATTCAAGTTGACGTGTGACAGAGTACGAAGAAGAATAAGAAGCAAAAGAAACCTCAAGGAGCCAGTATAAATTTTTCTTCCTCCATGTTCTGTCTTTCTTTGAAAATTTCCCTAATTTGAGACCATTTGGTCCATATGATCGCAACCATTCATGCAAAAATCGTAGTGGCCAACTAGTGCTGGCTTCTCAACTCGGTTGTGACGAGCTGTAGCTTCTACCATTTCAACAGAAGTGTCAGTAGAAACCAGAATGCGTGGCTTCTTTGCCTTTTTTTTCTCGCTAACCAACGGTTGTCTGTGATCCATTCCCATTTTTGTACCACTTGGCTTCTTTGAATTTAAGGGAAATGGTTTTCAGTTGAAGAGGGATGTTTGTTCTGTTTGTGTTGACTGTGCTAGTGTAGTGGATCCCCCTATTCAACAGATAAGTAATGTGTGTCCACTGTATAGTACGTGTCTGTAAATAGATGATGGCCCTTGCCAACACCTTGGAGCAGGAAATCAAAAACTTTTACAGCCTGATTTGTTGACGAGTAGTTGGAAGGTATATGAGGTATTTTTTTCCAGTTTGTCAATATAGAATAGACACACCCTGTAGAGGAATCACACAATCCACAGGTTTTTATGTGATATTTTTATGGAATAGATCCATTGTATTGCTTGTGTTTTTAGCGGCCATTGTAGTCTATGACCATTTCATCTATCGCCAAATTTTGAAAAGGATAAAATGCATCCTGGAATTTGGATACCAGCAAATTCACAAATAGCCCTATCTTGTCGTTTCCTTTAAATCCCCCCCCCCCCCCCACGTATCATAGAGAGATAGATGACTTCACGCCGCCCCCCCCCCCCCCAATGCACCATAGTGTGGTAGATGACTTCACGCCCCCCCCCCCCATGCACTATAGTGTGGTAGATTACTTCACACCCCCCCCCCCCTTCCTTACCCACACGTATCATAGTGTCGTAGATGACTTCACGCCCCCCCCCCCTCCAATGCACCATAGTATGGTAGATGACTTCAAACCTGTTTCTAGAAAACTTCTAACTGTACCAAGGTTGATAATAATGTGGAGTCTGGGCCGAATAACCTTTATTTGATGGGTTTTTTCCAAACCCATCGCCATGGTTACTGAGAGAAATTTGAAAAGTTCATAGTGACTGATTGGGTACCAACCAGAAAATGCAGTTGTTTTAGGTACTGTGTGGTTTGCAATCTTATTTTCAGCATAGTCATTCATTTCTGTGATTCAATGTAGCAACACATCTGTTGTTAACAAAGCAAGCCAGCAATCCAGCATAGAAGATGCATCGTGATTTGCATGAAGTCCTGGTTCACAAGATGGAACAACAAGAATATGTCTTGTTGTTACACCCTCAGTAATTTCAAAACCCTGTTCCCTTTCTTTACCTGCATTATCTCCTGTATCATTTGTTACCCCTAACTGATGTCTTGATAACGTTACAGCGCTTTGATGGCCCAGGATTTGATGATCCAAGATTTGCTGGCTGTTCGCGATCGCTAAAATCAGCGCGTTCATTACTACTACCATTGCTATCATTATTATCAGAATCATTAAAGTCACTGTCAACGCTATTTTTGCTATCTTCGACGTCACTAGATCTATCAGACATCTCCTGAAACAATGTCCCTGCTTGTTCTGCAGTAAGGCGAGGAGTGCTGTTTGTGAATCGTTTGCTGGTTGCCATGGTAAACAATTTCACACAACTTTGTGACACATCTTAAACTAATATATTTTCGTCAATTGCACACGATAACAACACGTTTGATTACGTTTGTATTAGGAAAGGTCATTTCCTGTGGTACTTCAAAAATGAGTATCGCATTTTAATGCGATTAGTCGTTGTTTACATTCGTTTCTAACTATCACATTCACGCGTTGTGAACGGCTTCTGGTCCCATATGATAAACCTACGAGCCGCTATGAGCGGCTTCTGGTAAAGAATGTGTTTTGATATTGCTCCACCTTGAGTATATTCGATATTGTAATCACCAGTGTTTCCGCTGTGTAGATATTTGGAATACCAATCTTAGCAGAGAAGTACTTGCTTCTCACAGCATAAGCCCTTGCTTAAAGAAACGTTCTGTACACGTTTCCTAGCCCAGCGATATAGGTGCAGTCATCAATTGGTACCGTGTAATGTTTGGATTGCAAACGGCACTAAGTGTTGACCCAACCTCAACCAGATCACTCTCATAGCACAGGAAATAGAGAATGCTTACCAAGAGAAAAAGCATACAGTAGCGGTTTGGGTGGATCTAGAGAAGGCATTTGACAAAGTCTGGAAAGATGGAGTCAAGCTAAGAAGAAGTGAAGTTTGTGGGAAAATGTAAAAGTGGATCAACCACTACCTCAAAAACAGAACGGCCAGAGTTCAAGTACAAGGGCAGATGAGCAAAAAGGTGACACTAGAGCAGGGAGTACCCCAAGGGGGAGTACTGTCACCCACACTCTTCCTGGTGTAAATAAATGACATTACAGAGAATATACCAAGAAGAGTTCATAGCTCAATGTTTGCAGACGATCTGGCTATGTGGACCTCTGAAAAGAATCTCACCATAGCAAGAAATCGGATGCAGCAGGCCCTAACATCGCTGGAAGAGTGGGTGAACTCATGGCTGGTCAAAATAAACGAGGAAAAAACCACATGTACAATATTTTCGCTATCAATCAAACCCCAAAACACCAAATTAAGTCTAAACGGCAAATACCTGCAGCCAAACGACAACCCAAACTACATGGGAGTCACATTTGATCGGCGCATGACATGGAAAAGTCAGATCGAAAGAAACCGAATGAGAGCCAGAGAGAGAATGGAAATCATGAGGAAACTTGCTGGCACAAGCTGGGGAGCAGACGAAAGTATACTAAAGAAGCTGTACACTGGAAGAGTGAGACCAGTTCTCGAGTATGGCATTGCGGCATGGACAACAGCAGCTAAGGCGAACTTCGATAAAGTTATAAAACTCCAAAACCAAGACATGAGAGTTATAACAGGAGGCATGAAGTCAACGCCAATTGTAGAACTTGAAAAGATTACAAAACTGCTATCCATGACCGACAGAAGAGACTGCAGAGCCCAGCTGCAATCAGAGAAACTCAGAAGACTGACTGACCATCCAATGCACCAGAGACTAAACAATTTCGGAAATGGGAAACTAAAGCGAAGAAACTTTGCAGAAATAGCCAAAGCAAAAATGCACGAAAACCCCATAAACGCACTAACACCAAAGCCCATCCATACTGTACGAAAACCTACCTGGGGGCAGCATATATTTCCAGAGGTGGTAGAAAATATACCAGGTATTGGAAACAAAAACTGGCAGTCTGAAAAAGAAAGAACAGATACTACCCCGAGTTACATAACGGAAAACTACCCAAGCATGGACTGGACCCATGCATACACTGACGGTTCCGTAACAAATACAACACAGAACGGAGGGGCAGGAGCATTCCTGGGCCTATCAAATGGCAGAAAAATAACACTTTCATTCGATACTGGAAAATACACAAGCATTTTCAGAGCGGAGGCAGAGGCACTGATGGCGGCAGTGGAAGAAATGGTGACAGGTAAAAGAAATGAAAGCCACATAGTCCTGCTTACAGATGCTCTGGCCGTAGTCACAGCACTAAAAAGCCAGAAAAATACTGAACTTAATAATTTAAGAGCAGTACTCTGTCAACTATGCCAGCAGGCCGCACCAAAAAGGGTAGTGGTGCAGTGGGTTCCATCTCACTGCAACATCCAAGGCAACGAGGAGGCAGACAGACTGGCAAAAGAAGGTGCAAAACTACCATAATCAGATACTAGTATGACATACGAAGAGTCAAAACGGCTTATTAAAGCCAGATACATGACCAAATGGGAAACCGAACATACTGGTTTCACCAAAAACGATGCATTTTACCAGTTGAACAGACAAGAGCAGGTCGTGGTCTTCAGACTTCGCACTGGCCACAATAGACTGAGGTACCACCTATTCAACAAATTGAAGATAGGTGGCACCGACGAATTCCCGTGTGGTACCGGGAAAATGACCGCTGAGCATTTGCTGCAAAACTGCGCGTCATACGAGGATCAGAGAGAGCAGATGTGACCATCACCAGTTGCAACACTAGACAAGCTATATGGCAGTGTCGACAGCCTCAGGATGACAGCTGCTTTCTTCGAACAAATTCAAGTTGACGTCTGACAGTGTACGAAGAAGAAGAAGAAGAAGACCCAACCTCAAAGTTTGGGGTTTTGGAGTTGACAAATGTGGGGTGTGAATGTTGCTAGCGTGAGGCTGATCGGGTCACCCCAATCGTGCTGTTGGTTAAGAAATTATGAGCATAACACCAAATTTACAATATGTCACATTAGTAAATTAATCAGAGTCAGTCGCTACTTTAGAGGCATATGCCATTGACAACCTTTCTCTAGCCAGTGTAATCGTGAGCTGCCCTTTCTATCTCTCTTCGTGTGAGGTCCAGGAACCGAAGTTCATTTTCACAGTCTCTTCTTCTGGTGTTTCTACTGCCTAACTTTCTTTCTCAAACACCTTGGATTCCACGTCAGGGCCTCTCTGGCCACGTTTTATGTCGCCTACTGTAACGTGTGACATTTCAAAACCCATTTCCTACGTTCTATCTGCTGCACCACTCGTTGTTGTTAGCTCCTTTCCAATGTCTTCATTCCTCCTCCCTCTTGCCACCTTTTACACATTATCTTCTGTAGCCATTTATTGACGAACTACTAGCTTTTCCTCTGTAATATTTGTGTCGTTATACGGTGGGTAAACGAGATCTTCACTTGTTATTTTGAAAAACGCACTCAAAGGTAACTAGTTAAAAAGGAAGGTTACTGCTTCTGACGAAAACGCGGAGACCTACTGCGAGATGAATTCAAATGAAAACCTTTTGGTTTGGTTTGGCTTCGTTTGTTCTCAATCTCCCGCTACCAAACACTAACATTGGCTTTAGTAGCAGAATGTAGTTCAGAGAACGGAATGCGGTGTGTCGTAGTTTACAGCTTGACTGCGACATTTGAACCTTTCGGTCCAACACATCCGACTTCAGCAAGCATTTTTGAGTACCGTGTTAGCATTCCCTCTTCGATCCCTTCTCCTTAACCAGTCTGCCCTGCTGCAGCCTGTTATCAGGATCACCACGTGGAGGTGTACAAGGGCCCTGGCAGCTCTGGTTCGCTGGCCCTGACGCTAGCAGACAGCCATGGGTCCCTGACCGCTGCCGCTCATGCGCTCAAATGAAAACTTTATAAAAGGGAGAGAAATGAGACAAATCATGCCTTTAATTGTAACTTGCTAATATGGTTACAAGGATGTCAAGAGTGTCATGCACGTGTCATCACTTTGACGACGAACATTTATGACGTCATAACTGCAGTTAAAATATAGTCGTCCCACATTTAAGGTCGACGAGGAGGAGTTACGTTCTGTTGTCCCTGTTTGTGCAACGAAGGGGCCAAATCTATAGAAGCTCATATACGATAAGGACAAGACTAACACCACCGTCCCACAGAGAGCTTGTCGTAAGACGCGACTAACTGTGCCATGACAGTCCCACAGAGAGTTTGTCGTAAGACGCGACTAACTGTGCCATGACAGTCCCACAGAGAGCTTGTCGTAAGACGCGACTGGCTGTGCCATGACAGTCCCACAGAGAGCTTGTCGTAAGACGCGACTAGCAGTGCCATGACAGTCCCACAGAGAGCTTGTCGTAAGACGCGACTAGCTGTGCCATGACAGTCCCACAGAGAGCTTGTCGTAAGACGCGACTAGCTGTGCCATGACAGTCCCACAGAGAGCTTGTCGTAAGACGCGACTAGCTGTGCCATGACAGTCCCACAGAGAGCTTGTCGTAAGACGCGACTAACTGTGCCATGACAGTCCCACAGAGAGCTTGTCGTAAGACGCGACTAACTGTGCCATGACAGTCCCACAGAGAGCTTGTCGTAAGACGCGACTAGCTGTGCCATGACAGTCCCACAGAGAGCTTGTCGTAAGACGCGACTAGCTGTGCCATGACAGTCCCACAGAGAGCTTGTCGTAAGACGTGACTAGCTGTGCCATGACAGTCCCACAGAGAGCTTGTCGTAAGACGCGACTAGCTGTGCCATGACAGTCCCACAGAGAGCTTGTCGTAAGACGCGACTAGCTGTGCCATGACAGTCCCACAGAGAGCTTGTCGTAAGACGCGACTAGCTGTGCCATGACAGTCCCACAGAGAGCTTGTCGTAAGACGCGACTAACTGTGCCATGACAGTCCCACAGAGATCTTGTCGTAAGACGCGACTAACTGTGCCATGACAGTCCCACTGAGAGCTTGTCGTAAGACGCGACTAACTGTGCCATGACAGTCCCACAGAGAGCTTGTCGTAAGACGCGACTAACTGTGCCATGACAGTCCCACAGAGAGCTTGTCGTAAGACGCGACTAACTGTGCCATGACAGTCCCACAGAGAGCTTGTCGTAAGACGCGACTAACTGTGCCATGACAGTCCCACAGAGAGCTTGTCGTAAGACGCGACTAACTGTGCCATGACAGTCCCACAGAGAGCTTGTCGTAAGACGCGACTAACTGTGCCATGACAGTCCCACAGAGAGCTTGTCGTAAGACGCGACTAACTGTGCGATGACAGTCCCACAGAGAGCTTGTCGTAAGACGCGACTAACTGTGCCATGACAGTCCCACAGAGAGCTTGTCGTAAGACGCGACTAACTGTGCCATGACAGTCCCACAGAGAGCTTGTCGTAAGACGCGACTAACTGTGCCATGACAGTCCCACAGAGAGCTTGTCGTAAGACGCGACTAACTGTGCCATGACAGTCCCACAGAGAGCTTGTCGTAAGACGCGACTAACTGTGCCATGACATAACACCGTCGATAATAAGGTGGTTTGTTAAGAGCGGCAAATCTGGCGCCCAATAGGTTGCGGATATACTTTGCTCTATTATTTGAGTCTATTAAGATGGACTAACCATCGATTAACCATCATCCGTGCACTTGTTCAAACACAGCGGAGTAATACGCTTCTCGAGCCTAGTCCGCTAAGCAGAAAATCCTCCTTCTGGCTACACCCATTTCACACCAGAGCTGGAACTGTCACAAGGGAATCCGCCCCTGTAGATAAATAGATCGACTAAGACTATCCCAGTTTTAAGGTTTTCGTTTAAAGCTCTCTCGTACATTGAAGTCTCTCTAAACGGCCATCCCTGACGGCAGTATCTTCAGCAGGATCAGGTGTCACGTTATGTTGTGTAGTCAAATTCTTCCCTTGCTGTGTTTACTACTAACCATAAGCTAAATATTCAGAGACTAATACTAATAGAAACCAGCCTTGCACGCACGTTTCCAACAGGGCAATCACGCAATTGAAACCAAAAACAAACAAATCAAAAACAAAAACTTGCTGGCGCGAGCAATTTTCCGCCGGGAGCGAGACGAACGCGAGGGTTTCCTTTTGCGGTAACATGGAATTTCTCCTTATATGGTCATGTCGCGCGCTGTTATACAATTCCCGTGAGCATGTCAGATAAGCTAGAAACCCAGGCTGGGTTCGGAATAAGTAGGCGACCAAAATATGCTTGATGCAGGAAAGCGGAAGCTGCATGTCACGAAGACATCAGAGCATCAGGTCAGACAAATAATGAGACGCAGAAACACACGTGATGCAACTGCCATTGAAAAAAAAAAAGCTGAAATGCAGTTTTGTGAAAGAACAGAGTAAAACTCAAACTGGTGTTTGGTAAAAGTGTGTCTCTGTTAAGGCTAGGCACAACAAAACAGCACATATTTATAAAACACATGTTATTATTCATTTTATGACATAACAAAAAAATTATAAGTGTCGACGTTTCAACAAGTAAAGGTCTTTATCAGTGATGTGACAAGGAAAGCATTATTGAATCACAATACTTACTTACTTAGTCGCTCCTTTTCTACCGTGAGGTGTAGAGGTTTACCAGAGAGAACGCCACGCTGATCTATCCGCCGTCTTTTTCCTGGCCTCTTTCCAATCCAGCCCTCGATCACTTAGGGACTGTCGTATGTTGTCTTCCCAAAGTACTTTGGGACGTCCTGGGGGTCTGCGTCCTTGACTTTTTATCTCCCATGATCGCTTTGGTATCCGATCTTCTTCCATTCTACAGACATGGCCAAACCACTAGTTGGGACTGCTCCACTCGTGTCTGTAAGGGTTGAATCACAATAACCTGCACCATTCAATAATGACCTAGTAATTGGGAAGCAATGAATGTTGCCATTGTTCCTCCTACTGGTTGCATACAGACTATGCAGGTCCTTCTAAACCAGTATAATGAAGTTAAGTTACACTACCAATAAGCTCGATAAAGGCAGCTATTGAGGATTGTGTATGGGTCTAGCAAAACCAAACATGTCAAACTGTTTAGGAAAACCACCAAAGCAGGACGAAGCATGCTACTCGCTTTTCACGCAGATTCCATATAAGCCCTCTTCTTTCATTCTTGTTCTCTTTATCATATTGAGCTAAATGGTCAGCGACCCATAGCTGACTGCTAGCGTCAGGGCAGGCGAACCATAGCTGCCAAGACCCTTCTACACCTCCACGTGGTGATCCTGGATAACAGACTGCAGCAGGGCAGATTGGCTAAGGAGAAGGGATCGAAGAGGGAATACTAACCCGGTACTCAAAAAATGCTTGCTGAAGTCGGATGTGTTGGACCGAAAGGTGCAAATATCGCAGCCAAGCTGTAAACTACGACACAATGCATTCCGTTCTCTGGACTACATTCTGCTACTTAAGCCCTTTCAGGGTTTGGTAGTGGGAGATTGAGAGCGAACGAAGAAGAAGAAGAAGAAGAAGAAGATGAAGAAGAAGAAGAAGAAGAACCCCGGCGCGGTGTAATCCCAGTCTTTGCAAGCCAGCTCTCTGTCGCCTAGGCTTCACCCTCGAGGTATACATTACACGTATTTAAAATAGCAAACAAACAAAGTATCATACACAAATAACAATTAATATAAATGTAAAACTAAACAAAGGCATTCCTGTATTGGCAGACAAGGGTAGACGAGTCAATGGACTAGTAGTAATGTACGTGTCTTATTTAAATATAACCAGTATTTCCACTCGCCTAAAGGTGTATTATTTTAGAGAAACATTGTTAACTCGTTGCATCCTACGCCTCCAAACAAAGAAATATATATTCATAAGATCAGAGAAATACTGCTCTGTATCAATCATAACTAAACTGTTTAGCAATGATTTTTAAATGATGTTCTAAAACAAAATAAAAGTCAAATATTGCATTGAACAGAATAATGTTAGTTTCTGAAGAAATTTGATTGTACATGTTATCGTATCTAAGTGAGAAAGAAGTATGGATCTATACTTGCTATACCGAACGAGCTGTAGCCTCAACCAGCAGGATAGGTGTGAACTGTGGGGCTAAACTTACTGTGTCTCTCTGTTGTAGATGAACAATATTAAGATCATAATGGGTTGATGTGATCTTCATTTCGCTCAGCCACCTATAAGTCATCTTGGTAAGATAGGTGACAGTGCTGAGATTAAGCCACCACAAAACGTCTTGATAAGGTAAGCGAAAGTACTGAGCTCAGCCACCCACAAATCATCTTGATAAGGCAGATGAAAGTCCTGATCTCAGACCCCCACAAAACATATTGATAAGACATGAAAGTGCTGAGCTCAACCACCCACACAACATCTTGATAACGCAGATGAAAGTCCTGATCTCAGGGGAAGCGGTCCCCGATTAAAATCTCGACCCGGATTATTTTAGTCTCCGGACGAAATTCGAACGGAGACAGAGAAAATAGCGAATTGCTTACTATGAACTGAGCTAACGCGCCCCTCTAGTTACAAACTTAAATCCAATTTGACATGATTGTTGCCTGAATGCGAGGACTTCTATTTCTCCTATTTTAACCAACTTTCTCATAACCTGGTGAGTTAAAATTGTGTTCACAGCCTCTACTTGTGCGACCTGTTAAACTTTGAAGTTGTTTCCGAATTCCTGTTTACAGATGGCCTGGCCGTATTTACAGGGCTAAAAAGCCAGAAAAATACTGAACTTAACTATGCCAGCAGTCCGAACCAAAAAGAGTAGTAGTGTAGTGGGTTCCATCCCACTGCAACATCAAAGGCAACGAGGAGGCAGACAGACTGGCAAAAGAAGGTGCAGGACTACCACAAGCAGATTATAGTGTGACCTACGAAGAGTCCAAAAGGTTTATTAGAGCCAGATACATGGCCAATGGGAAACAGAACATACTGACTACACGAAAAATGATGCATATTACCAGTTGAACAGAAGAGAGCAGGTCGTGGTCTTCAGAATTCGCACAGGCCACAACATACTGAGATACCACCTATTCAATAAACTGAAGATAGGTGGCACTGACGAATGCACCTGTGGTTCAGGGAAAATGACCGCTGAACATCTGCTGCAAGATTTCCCGACATACGAAGGACCAGTGAAAGCACATGTGGCCATCACCAGTGGCAACACTAGACAAGCTCTATGGCAGTGTCGACAGCCTCAGAATGACAGCTGCTTTCTTCGAACAAATACAAGTTGCCGCCTGACAGCGTACGAAGAAGAAGTTTCCGAATTAACGAAAAGAAAACAGAAACTATGAGGATCAGTAAAATGTATAGGCCACTCAAAATTATATACTCAGGTATAAATAATATTGCTTTTTAACAGGCCAATGAGTTCAAGTATTTGGGCAGTGTTTTTTTTCGGCAGATGGTAGGATAGACAAAGAAATCTAGACTAGGTGTCAGAAAGCATCTGTGGTAACTTATCAGCTGATACCTTTTTGTTAGACAACAAAGCAACAGCTGATAAACAGTTTATTTAGGCCGTCTCTGCGGTAGCAGTTCCAAACATGGTTTCTGTTCAGGGCGGGTGAGAGCAGAGATTGGAAGTATTATATGAAGTGTTTGGGGAAGATCATTAGTTTTACCAGAAGGGACAGAATGCGAAATTCGAATTATGTTGGGCAATACGTCTTGGGTCGAATACATTTCCAGGCAGAACATACGTTGGCTTGGTCATCTCATGAGAATACCCGCATTAACTTCCACTGATGGCTTACAACGGTGGTACGTCGGACTACACGGCAAGGAGTCGTCAACAAGGCATGTGGATAATTAACAATAGAGTGATTGTGCAGCGAACGTGCTTACATTTACCGACGCAACGCACTTTGCGCAAGACAGACGACTTGAGCTCCAAACAACGCTAAACGGCAAAAGCGGAAAGACAACTTACTATTTAATTTCGTTAAGTTTAAAATACAAACTAAATTATATTATATTATATTATATTTTTTTGTGCGTATCCAGCCAGAACATGGCCAGCTCACCAGTTGGCATGATCCATCTCGTTCGTTACGTTGATGTGGTGAGGGGGTCTGCGTGTCTCAATGGCTCTAAGAGCTATGCCAGGGGCGTCAACAGCTTCCAGAAGGGTGACACAAACTGGACAGGTAAAATGAGGAGGAGATCAGACTAAAAACTGACAACTCACTTAAAGTATATTAGGCCAACGACCTAGATCCACAAAAACAAAGCTGGTTGCATAAGGATTGGCAACCAAATAAAATGAAACAGTTTTGGATCAACGGGGAACTGAGACGCATGCCCAGTCAGTCAGGCACAAAATACTGACCAGGACGTCCCGCCAGAGTCAATACACCTACCAAGACCACTCTCTCTCTTCCATGTAGCGTTCCCTGGAAATAGGATGTTTTCAAGGCAGCCTGACTGACAAGTTGTGGATCGATGTGGTTCCGGTAGTAATGAGGGTCACTTCAAGCATAGCACAACCACATGGAGGACAGCAGCCCCTCTTCATCACCATCCTCGGGATGTCAGGAAAGCTACTACAACCCGCCACTTAACGTTCTTTTCAAGGCCCACAAAAAGGTAAACTTACTCATTGTGGGCATTCAACAACAACAACAACAACAACAGCAACAACAACAACAATCTTAGGAGAAAGTAAAGTCCTCAGAATATGATATGTAACACGCAGTATCGTGAAATGGCAAAAAACGATGACAAATCAGCTGACGATCGACCTGGTTGGAGGAGGAAAGGAACGACGATAATTGAATTCAATGACAACAGTTGGCGTATTTCAGAAAGTCTGCACCAAAACACTGTGCGGTTTTATAATGGTGACTTCTGTTGTAATTTGTTTCAAACGGCAGGGTCGATAACGTCATGAAGAACTCTCTTGTATTGCCGTTAGCGACATGCGTGGTGCTGTAATGAGCTCGTTCTGTCTTCCGCGTCGTGTGCAACAATATTTCTGAAACTGAAACAAAGATATGCGCATGGCAGCTTAATACTTTGATGGGTTGTACAACCACTCCGTAGGGTTGTTAACCAATGTGCGACTCTATCTTTATAGACTCAAACACTAAAGCAAAGTAGATCAGCAGCCCCTTAAACGCCATCTATGCTGCTCTAAACAAACCACTTAATTCATCGCCTGTGTTATGACAAGTCACACAGTTACATTTTTCTACATGCTCTCCGTGAGGCAGTGGTGCTATTATTGTCCTTGTCATACACAAAGACCCTGGCAGACCACTCACCTATACGAGAAGTAACAGGACACAGAACGGAAATACAACAAAAGAAAGTTCTACCCTAATTGTTGTAGTCCCATCTGTCTAAAACCAACATACAAACATTTGGAAATTAAAATCAATGAGCAAACACATAAAGCTCAGGTTGTTTAACCCCTTCGAAGTATCAATGCGAATATATGGACGAGAAGCCTGGACAACGACAAAGATACCCGAAAATGAACTGAATGATTTTGAAAATGATTGAACATTAGTTGGGATGATATCGACCACGAAACTAATAAGATATAATGCCAAACAGCAAGCACTATGTTTGTACCTTCACAAGTAACAGACATACACCGTCTGTGTGTGCTTAGAATAACCAGCACCAGCCTAAGATTATAGGCAAAGATGTGGGCTCCAGACAGCAGTAAAAAAAAGCAATGTCAAAAGAGACTTCGGGATCAAGATGTTGAGCAGCGCATAAGCTGCAGTGGTCAGCGACCCATAGCTGACTGCTAGCATCAGGGCCAGCGAACCATAGCTGCCAAGACCCTTCTACACCTTCACTCGGTAATCCTGGATAACAGGCTGCAGTAGGGCAGACTGGCTAAGGAGAAGGAATCGAAGAGGGAATGCTAACCTGGTACTCAAAAAATGCTTGCTGAAGTCGGATGTGTTGGACCGAAAGGTGCAAATATCGCAGCCAAGCTGTAAAACTACGACACAACGCATTCCGTTCTCTGGACTACATTCTGCTACTGAAGCCCTTACAGGGTTTGGTAGTGGGAGATTGAGAACGAACGCAGAAGAAGAAGAAGAAGAAGAAAAGAGACTTCGCAGAACGATCATCAGAGACGACTCAATTATGTGTCTAAACAACATAAAAGAGCTTAGATAAGTAGAGTCAATCCGTTTAAATTGGCGAACACAGGTTTCTGCCTTTTGCGCGGTGTATAGCATTTGAGAATTATAGAGAGGCAGACAAACAGACGGACAGATAGACCGATAAAAGATTAAGTTCATAGATACATAAGATTGATAAGATAAGCTGAATAAGATAGATGTAATACAAGGCGTGTTCAAATGAAACAGGACCAAACTGCAACAAGTGAACATTCGTACGAAGCGCATGATGACGTCACTTCTAGCGAAGACTCCACATACCACAAACCTTCTTTAAACATCGTTGTACTGTTCTTCACTGTTGTTATCGACACACTTTTGTCACCACACACTGCCTGCATTCTGCAATGAATGTCAGCTGGTCGAAATCCTTCAGCTGTTAGATACCAAATCTGATCAACTCTGGACGGATTCCGTATCATACCCGCCATGTTTTCAACGGTCTGCTGATGAAATTTTGCAAACATGACTATTGGTATGTACTGTTTACACCAAAAGTGACTTCATCATGCTCATCGTACGTAGGTTCACTTGTTACAGTTTGGTCCGGTTTCATTTGAACACGCCTTGTAGCTAACATTGACATGATATATACTATAAATTATATAGACAAGATAAAGAAGATATATACGTGAGAAAAGATAACCAAAAAGATAAGATAGATAAGATCGATACGGTCAGATAGAAATTATAGATACGATAGATGATAGATAAGATAAATAAGATGGAACATATCGATGATACATTGCAAAACTAAACGGAAGATATACGAGTATTATTATTCGTCTCAAGAAGTGGAAGAACATGGCCACATGTTATTTTAAGTGCACAATCAGGGGATGGAATATAATTTGTTTAATAGGTTCTGCTCCTGGCACACTGACCTAATCCGATGACCTGCCAGGATCAGGGATGACAAAGCGTATCTCAAACTTTCAACGTTGTGAGCCACAGGCGGCCTGCCGTGCGTTGTTCTTACCCGAGTAGTACCCAGCGAGAAAATAACGGGAATATCTGTAAGAGAAATATGAGACAGGTTTGGAATGTCGTTGAAAAGTCGTATGTGTTTAAATATGTCATGACAAAAATTGTGAGATTATGAGTGGCAGTGTAGAAAAGTGATCGCTTCTCACAGACATTGTACCGGGTTTGATCCTCGTCATCTACCCGTTCCAGTCAACCCAGCTGTACATTGTTACTTCACAAAAAAGCTTTCGGCTAGTACAAAGAAAATTGCAAAACATCATCGCTGACAGCAGAATCTGCAATGAGACTACCATTGGACGCGATTTATATATTCAAATTTATCTATTCAAATTTATCTATTCATATTTATCTATTCAAATTTATCTATTCAAATTAATCTATTCAAATTTATCTGTTCCATCTTCAGTTTAGTTCAGCTCATTCTGTAACCCGTCAGGTCGTTGGAACACTCTTGAAGAAACTCCCACAACCCCATGCCATCTCTCTTTCTCTCTCTCTCTCTCTCTCTCTCTCTCTCTCTCTGTGCCTTCTACCGCCATGTGTGCCTCACCGAGACGAAGGTTTGACCACTCAGTGATGTTGTGTGCCCATCTCTTCCTTGGACAATCCCGACCTTCTTTCCTGGTACAGAACCATGCAGTATCGAATTTGTAATTCCACTGCACCCCTTGACATGCACATACTAAGCTATATTTCGCCTTTTCATAGCCGAGAACAGATCGTCAAAAGGTCCAATTTCGTTTTCCACTCTTCGTCGTATTTCTACGTTCGTGACACGTTCCTTATATATAACATTTAAGTCTTCTAAAGCACCTCATTTCCATTGCTTCTATTCTTAACTAGATACCCGCAGTAATGGTCCAAGTCTCACAGGCATACACAAATATTGAGAGCACCAATAAGCGCATTAGTCTAACGTGTATGCTGAGAGCGAGCCGCTTTTCCTGCCATATGGGTTTCAAACGCGTAAGCGCCGATGTTGTCTGTGCGATTCTGGCAATTATCTCAATCTGCGAGCCCTCGCCACTGATCTCTACATACCTTAAATAGCAAAGCATTTGTCCACCTCTTTGTACAAGCAAGCTTCATTTGCGACTAAAGAATGGGAAATGTAGCCTCGCAACGTAAAATTAACTCCTACGGAAAGCACAAAACATATTGAGTAATGTTCAGAATAATAAAGAGCATGAAAGTCCAGATCGTCACTGGTTTGGGTATCTCGGCTTGACCACAATCAACAACGGAGATTGACAAAAAGAAATAAAGCCAAGGATGACCATAACCTAACCGAGGTCTAAAATGAAGAGAGAAAAAAACGTACGGCAAAACAAATAAAACGACAAAAATAAATATCCTGAGGAGGTGCATTTTCCCGGTATGGATGCAAGACATAGTTAACCACATAAACCCTACGAAAGAAGATGAAATGATTCCAGCTAAAATGCTACAGGAATGTGCTTAAAATATCGTGGATTGCTAACCAAAAAAAAACGTGGAAATACTACAGGAGCTGGATATAGAACAAAACTGGTTAGTCTAGGAAATTAAAATACTTTGATCATATCAAACGCTACGATGTTCTAGAAAGAACGAAATTGGAGGTTATGGTGCTTGGCAAAAGGGAAAGAGGCAGACCAAGGAGAAGTTGGACAAGGGCCATTACCGAGGCTCTGTAGTTGACAGTGACAGGGGCGAGTGAGCTGGTCAGGGATCGAGGGAATTACAGATCGGCTGCCATGGCAGCGATGTTCTGCAAAGGAAACTCTGCATCATGATGATGATGACGATGATGATAATGATGACACAAACGACCAAAACAGGAACACATCGGCAGCTTTGGCGAAAGAAGGATTGTGGACTGGAACTGCACTGAGGGAAATATAATGTATGTGAGAGATGTATGATGTATGCGAGAGACGTATGATGAATGTTAGAGATGTATGATTTATGTCAGAGACGCATGATGTATGTGAGTAACGTATGATGTATATAAGTAACGTATGATGTATGTGAGAGACGTATGATGTATGTGATTGATGTATGATGTATGCGAGAGGCGTATGATATTTGTGAGAGACGCATGGTGTATGTGAGAGACGGATGATGTATGTGAGGGACGTATGATGCATGTGAGAGACGTATGAAGTATGTGAGAGACGTATGATGTATGTGAGAGACGTTTGATGCATGAGAGAGACGTATGATGCCTGGGAGAGGCGTATGATGTATGTGAGAGTGTATGGTGTATGTGAGAGACGTATGATGTATGTGAGTGACGTATTATGTATGTGAGAGACGTATGATTTCTGTGAGAGACGTATGCTGTGTGTGAAAGACGTATGGTGTATGTTACAGACGTATTGTGTATGTGAGAGATGTATGATCTATGTGAAGACGTATGATCTATGTGAAAGACTGATTGTGTATGTGAGAGACGCAGAGATCACTGGAATGAATCGATGTGTTTGAAGATGAGGATTAGCTTTTTTCTATTCTTCTTCTATTTCTTCTTCGTCTTCTTCTGCTGCTTCTTCTTCTTGTTTTTCTGGCTGTAGTGCCATTCTCTTCTTCTTCTGCTTCTTCGTACGCTGTCAAACGTCAACTTATATATTTTCGAAAAAAAAGCGTTCGTCCTGAGGCTGTCGACACTGCCATAGAGCTTGTTTAGTGTTGCCACTGGGGATGGCAACATGTGCTTTTTCTGGTTCTCGTATGTCGGGCAGTTTTTCAGCAGATGTTCAGCGGTCATTTTCCCGGTACCACAAGTGCATTCGTCAATGCCACCTATCTTCAGTTTATTGAATAGGTGGTACTTCAGTCTGTTGTGGCCTGTGCGGAGTCTGAAGACCACGACATGCTCTCTTCTGTTCAGCTGGTAATAGGCATAGTTTTTTTGTGTAGCCAGTATGTTCTGTTTCCCACTTGGCCATGTATCTGGCCCTAATAAGCCTTTTGGACTCTTCGTAGGTCACACTAGAATCTGGTTGTGGTAGTCTTGCACCTTCTTTTGCCAGTCTGTCTGCCTCCTCGTTGCCTTGGATGTTACAGTGGGATGGAACCCACTGTACCACTACTCTTTTTGGTGCGGACTGCTGGCATAGTTGACAGAGTACTGCTCTTAAATCATTAAGTTCAGTATTTTTCTGGCTTTTTAGTGCTGTGACTACGGCCAGGGCATCTGTAAACAAGACTATCTGGCTTTCATTGTTTTCGCCTGTCAGCATTGCTTCTACCGCAGCCCTCAGTGCCTCTGCCTCCGCTCTGTAATTGCTTGAGAGTTTGCCAGTTGCAACTGACAGTGTTATTTTTCTACCATTTTGTAGGCTCAGGAATACCCCTGCCCCTCCGTTCTATGTTGTGTTTGTTACAGAACCGTCGGTGTATGCATGGGTCCATTCCATGTTTATGTAGTTTACCGTTATGTACCTCAGGGTTATGTCTCTTCTTTCTTTTTCATTCTGGCTTTTCTTGTTTCCAACACCTGGTATATTTTCTACCACCGCCGGAATGATATGGGGCTTCCAGGTAGGTTTGCGTACAGTAGGGATGGGCTTTGGTATTGTTCCGGTGTTCATATGGTCTTCGCCCATGCATACACCGACGGTTCTGTAACAAACACAACACAGAACGGAGGGGCAGGAGCATTCCTGAACCTACCAAATGGCAGAAAAATAACACTGTCATTCGCTACTGGTAAGTACACAAGCAATTTCAGAGCGGAGGCAGAGGCACTGAGGGCGGCAGTGGAAGAAATGGTGACACACAGTGAAAATGAGAGCCATATAGTCCTGCTGACAGATGCTCTCGCCGTAGTCACAGCGCTAAAAAGCCAGAAAAACACTGAGCTTCATGACTTAAGAGCAGCACTCTGCAAACTGTGCCAGCAGTCCGCACCAAAAAGGGTAGTGGTACAGTGGGTTCCGTCACACTGCAACATCCAAGGCAACGAGGAGGCAGACAGACTGGCAAAAGAAGGTGCAAGACTACCACAAACAGATACCAGTATGACGTACGAAGAGTCAAAACGGCTTATCAAAGCCAGATACATGACCAAATGGGAAACCGAACATACTGGTTACACTAAAAACGATGCCTATTACCAGTTGAACCGAAGAGAGCAGGTCGCTGTCTTCAGACTTCGCACTGGCCACAACAGACTGAGGTACCACCTATTCAACAAATTGAAGATAGGGTGTACCGACGAATGCCCGTGCGGTACTGGTAAAATGACCGCTGAACATCTGCTGCAGAACTGCCCGACATACGAGGATCAGAGAGAGCAGATGTGGCCATTACCAGTGGAACTGCAAGACAAGCTCTATGGCAGTGGCGAGAGCCTCAGGATGACCGCCGCTTTTTTCGAAAAAATAATGGTTACTGTCTGACTGCGTACGCAGAAGAAGAAGAAGATATGGTCTTCGCTCATCTTTGCTTTGGCTATTTCTGCAAAGTTTCTCCTCTTTATTGATCTTCCCCTTCAAAGAGTTCACACAGATTTGAGTAGATGCTGTTAAACTATACGCAAACGAAACCTAGATGTCTCCGAGGGGAGAAACATGTGCAGTAATAAAAGTGAAATAAACAATTAAAAATAGATAGACGGACATAATATAATTTAAGCTGACATTTATAGGTAATACTAATAATAAAATAGAAGAACACGTGTACGCAGGTACATTTCGGTTCCTCTAAATAGTCTTCATCAAGCGAAGAAGTCAACGTAGAAAAAAAAACTGAGGGATTGAAAGTATTTAGACAAGCAAGACAGACCAATATTTTCTTTGCAAACAAACAAATGAAACAGGTGAAAGATTCCACATACCTAACAATATTTAGCAGACGGGGCAATTGCAGTGGAAATCCAACACAGTAGCAACAAGACAAATCAGATCAGTTGGCCATTAACTCCAATACTAAATTGCAAGCCCGTGACAATATCTACCAAAAGAGCGTTGTACAACACGATTGTCGTTCTGACACTATGCTATCAATGTCAAAATTGGATACTAACATCAATTGGAAAACGACAGATCGTGACAGCACAAATAAAATGCCTGCGAAATATATTATGTGTAACAAGGAGAGACAAAATCAAAAACGCTGACATCAGGAGACTAATGGAAACAGCACCAGTATTAACCACATCAAAACACAGCAACTAAAATGATTGGCCACGCAACTAGCCTATACCACACAGCAACGCCCCCCCCTCCCCCACTTCCCCAACCAGCAATGATATTTAGACACAGATTCAAGGCCAAAGGCCGACCACGGAACAGGTGGACGGAAATATCTAAGGCGATGAATACCTCTGAACATGAAACCCACGCTAGAGCTAGTTCTGCAGATCTCTTCATAATCTGGCGCTGAGAGGCAACACAGGATAAGCGAGAAGAAGAAGAAGAAGATTGCCCATGTTACATCTATTGAGTAGTCGAGATTGTCTTCAAATGACACATGGGCTAATAATTTGACTTATGTAGCTCTTAGATTATATCTTAATTGTATGCGCAGTTTGGGCCATCAGTTTAATTTCATGCTGACCTCTGTATGATAACGTTACCTTCAATAGCAGCTTGGACTTTATCTTGAACTCGGCCAGCGAAACATTAACTTAAGCTTAGACGATTTGGGCAAATTAAATATAGCACATGCGGGACATGGAATAATGTGTAATACAAGGGTCCAACGAGCCAACGCCAGGGAAGCCCTCAAAAATACTATTCGTGGTACCCACACATAACTTGAGAGCCCTGTCCCAGAGATGGAGTTCATTGAACGGGTCATTGTCTTTGATTCTCAAACAATACAGTTTAAGGCTGTCCAATCAAAATGGTTACCTTCCCACGATTTCTACTGGTAATTCCACGACCTTCTACGTCACATAATAGGTTAACAATTAAGCTATCCGTTCTCTGGCGACACGGAAATGAACTCAATACAAAACAAGTCATTGACCAAAGCGGACAGCTTAGAATATAAGCTTTGGTATGAGGGTAGCTGTGATAGATGAGAAAGAGCAGAGAAGAGAAGTCTACCTTACAGTTAGTAGGTAGGATATAGACTAGAGGAGTAGCTTAAATAGATTAGATAACATAGCCAGTGAGCTACACAAATAGAGATACATAATTAGAACCCACCGAAGCAGGCCAACACTGAAAGGCAACGAGAGACCACGCACGTGTAGGAATCTGTGTGGGATGTTCTGTTCGAGTCGTCGCTAACACCTTTCACACGCGACCTGACTTCCAAGTCCCTGAGTGGCATTCGTCTGTATTTTGTCAGAGGGAGACGTGGCGCTTCAACACGAAACTGTCGTCCTACACAACACGTTGTGACACATGTGTTACTATGGTCTGATACCAACAGTAATAGAACCACTGTTATCTGTCATAAGCACAAGCACAGCTGCAGTCGCCGAGTTCCTGATGTTGAGACGAGACAGGAGGCTCAGAAGATATCTTCCGGACGTTGAGACGAGACAAGAGGCTCAGAAGACATCTTCCTGAGGTTGAGACAAGACAAGAAGCTCAGAAGACGTCTACGTTGTATAAGCTGAGAGGCGGGACATAATGCCACCAGACAAGGGAGGACAGAGAGATTAGGACTGAGAAAAAGTAGCTAGAGAGCATTATAGGGGATATAGACGGTGTATAGAACAATTTCTAGATCTGACCACGTGATCAGAACTCTAGGAAATTTTAGTGCAAGAGAAAGACATGTGCTAATTGCACGCAACTCTTGAAAGTCATTATAGTTAGTTACAGAAGTGTTGATAACAAAACTCTTTAACGATTATCATGCTTAGTATTACTATTATAATGTGCATAATGTTCAACAAATAAACATTCATTGTTTTGCTGTTGCCAAAACAATTGTTAGTGGTTTTATTGAGTAAGTGTGAGTTAAGGAGTGATAGTGGTAAGGAAGAATAAGTGATGATAGAATAAAAAATGGGTTAACCCTGCACATATACAAAAAAAGTACCGTGGCTTAGGATAGCTATAACGTTACTGCCACAAATGCATTGGCTGCATACATTAAGTTCACTGCATGCATCACCTTGGACACGATTTTGATACAGTCCCTTGGACGCGGCGTTGATATCAGCCGCATGGGTGTGGTGTTGAGATCAGTCCCTTGGGTGTGTTATTGAGATCAGCCCTTTGGGTGTAGCATTGAGATCAGCCTCTTAGGTGTAGCATTGAGATCAGAACCTTGGGTGTGGTATTGAGATCAGCCCCTTGGGTGCAGCATTGAGATCAGTCCCTTGGTCGTGGTTTTGAGATCAGCCGCTTGGACGTGGCATTGAGATCAGTCCATGGACGTGGTGTTGAGATCTGCCCCTTGGACGTGGTATTGAGATCAGCCCATAGACGTGGTATTGAGATATGCCTCTCGGATGTAGCATTGAGATCAGCCCCTTGGGTGTGGTATTGAGATCAGCCCCTTGGGTATAGCGTAGAGATCATCCCATTGGGTGTGGTATTGAGATCAGCCCATGGACCTGGCATTGAGATCTGGCCCTTGGGTGTAGCGTAGAGATCGTCCCATTGGGTGTGGTATTGAGATCAGCCCATGGACGTGGCATTGAAATCTGCCCCTTGGGTGTAGCATTGAGATCAGCTTCTTTGGTGCAGCATAGAGATCAGCCCCTTGGCTGTGGCATAGAGATCTGCCCCTTAGACGTGAAATAGAGATCAGCCCATGGACGTAGTATTGAGATCTGCCCCTTGGACCTGGCATAGAGATCAGCCTATGGACGTGGTATTGAGATCTGCCCCTTGGACGTGGCATAGAGATCAGCCCCTTGGGTGTGGCATTAAGATCAGCCCCTTGGGTGTGGCATTAAGATCATCCCCTTTGTGGGGCATTGAGATCAGCCCATTGGGTGGGGCATTGAGATCAGCCCCTTGGGTGTGGCATAGAGATCAGTCCCTTGGACGTGGCATTGAGATCAGCCCCTTGGACGTGGCATAGAGATCATCCTATGGACGTGGTATTGAGATATGCCCCTTAGACGTGGCATAGAGCTCAGCCCATAGACGTGGCATTGAGATCAGCCCCTTGGACGTGGTATTGAGATCTGCCCCTTGGACGTGGCATAGAGAACAGCCCATGGACGTGGTATTGAGATCAGCCCCTTGGGTGTAGCATAGAGATCAGCCTCTTGGGTGTGGTATTGAGAACAGCCCCTTGGACGTGGTATTGAGATCAGCCCCTAGAACGTGGCATGGAGATCGGCCCATTGGATATAACATTGATAAAGCCCACTGGTGTTGACATTGACTTTGACGTGGCATTGATATATTTTTGATGGACGTGCCATTGATATCAGCCCATTGAGTTTCGCATTGAAAGCAACCCTTTGGGTGTCGCATATATATTAGACTATTGGGCGTGGCATTGACATCCACCCCTTGGACGTGGCATTCTTATCTGTTCCCAAAATCACATTTTAGCTTGACTTCAAGCAATCGTTAGGATATTAACTGTTTAATGCGTGCTTTGGCTCATTAACTACTTCGTCTGGCCCATATGCCATTAACTTGTCTTCATGTGGGCATTGACCCACTACGATTACCTCATGCGGCCCTTGGTCCATTAACTTGATTTTATGCAGCTCCTGCGATGCTGACTTTACATAGCCCTCGAGGCGTTGAACGATTAAGACTCCTGATTTTGCATGAAGGATACATTGTACAGTGGTATCATGTCTCTATTGGCCTGGACATATTCATGAGTCCAAGCTGCGTTATCTTCTCATTTCCTACTTGTATTTGAATAAGGATTGCCTGTTGAGTGAGTAGAGAGGGCTGGGAGGGAGAGGAAGAGATAAAAAAATAATACCAGAACTAAAACAGGGGCAGGTTTGGAACAATGAGGGTGGACACAATCTGTCGAGGATGATGTGGAGTTATTTGACAGAAAGCACGCGGCGAGCGAGTGTATGCGATGTTTAGTATGGGGACAAATGGCCGCTTGGGAGGTAATATTTGAGGAGTGCTTTAAAAAGTAGAGTGAGCCCGTGAAGGAGTAGTAATATTTGGAATGTGGATTGTGTGACAGAATAGGACGAAGCGAAATGGTGGTGTGGGTGAATAGGGATGAGGGCCTGTTTAGGAATTCAGACAGAAATGGATAGAGTAGACTAACAAATATAATATTAGGCTATTGCGTTCGAATTATCTTGATTTTTACAATAAAGTATTAATGGATATTGTATTGGGCTCCTGTTTTTGTTAATTTTGTTGTTAATGGTGTTGTTGTTGTTGTTGTAATTATTGTTGTTGTGGTGGTGATGGTTGTTGCTGTTGATGTTAGCAAAAGTATTGGATTCCCCCTACCGGCAGCTGCAGTATATCCAGCTGTAAATGGTTACCTGACTGACTGCAAGTGAAGGAAAGAGCCAGTGTTGTTGCTGCTGCTTATAGCAAAGGTAATGGGTTCAACTTTCGCTACTGACAGCTGCAGTCTATCGAGCTGTAAATGGCTACCTGACTGACGGCAAGGAAAATAAAAATGCACGAGGAATCGAACTGGCAAACCCCACTTCAAAAGTGAGACGGCTTCGAACTGGTGTGAACACAACTAGCACACACAGCTAGCACTCATGCGTGTGTTGTGGTTGGATTATGTGTAACACAGCTAGCACTTAGGCGTGTGTTGGATTTTGTGTTACAGCTAGCAGTCAGGCGTGTGTTGTGGTTGGATTATGTGTAACAGCTAGCACTCAGGCGTGTATGGTTGGATTCTGTATAACAGCTAGCACTCAGGCGAGTGTTGTGGTTGGATTATGTGTAACAGCTAGCACTCAGGCGAGTGTTGTGGTTGGATTATGTGTAACAGCTAGCACTCGGGCGAGTGTTGTGGTTGGATTATGTGTAATACAGCTAGCACTCAGGCGAGTGTTGTGGTTGGATTATGTGTAATACAGCTAGCACTCAGGCGCGTGTTGTGGTTGGATTATGTGTAAACACAGCTAGCACTCAGGCGTGTTTTGTGGTTTGATTCTGTGTAACACAGCTAGCACTCAGGCGTGTGTTGTGGTTGGATTATGTGTACAGCTAGCACTCAGGCGTGTGTTGTGGTTGGATTATGTGTAACACAGCTAGCACTCAGGCGAGTGTTGTGTTTGGATTATGTGTACAGCTAGCACTCAGGCATGTGTTGTGGTTGGATTCTGTTCAGTTGCTTGTTAAGTGGGATGGGTTGTGTTCTCAACAGCAAAATTATGCTCTGATACTTCCTTGTGAGTTGATTCATATTTTGCTATTTGAATTGCGAAATGTCCGTAGAACTCCCTCCCCGTATTTCATATGGCCCATCTGTTTAGTCAATTTTCTTTGTTAGCTAAATTATGAGATGTGTGTCTGTTTATATAGCTGCCACAGTGTGTCAGTTTTTGTCTAGATCCATTTCCATGCTTTGCTAGTCTCTCTCTCTCTCTCTTTCTCTCTCTATCTCTCTCTTTCTCTCGCTCTCTCTCTCTCTCTCTCTCTCTCTCACTACAAATATATGTATATACAAATAACAATTATGAAATAAAATGCAGAATAGCTCAAGTAAAATCGTTCTTCCATACTATAAAAGAAATCTTGTGCAGCAAACGAATATCGCTGGAACTGAGAAAGGGAGTCCTTGGATGGTACTTGGAACCAGTACTGCCAAATGACAGTGAATCATTGGCAATTAGCAAACATGCGCTTAGATATTTAGAAGCAACAGGGATGGGGGTTTACAGAAGAATGCAGCTTATCCCATGTACTTCAAGGACGACTAAGGAGGGAGTATTCGAAAGAGACATTCACACACAGACAATTTATTGCAATGAGCAGAATAGACGGTCATCCTTTTTCGGGCATGTTAGGAAAAAAGACGGTTTGGAGCACCTCATGAAAACGGGAAAGATGGCAGGAAAGAGAGACAGAGGATGCTGGACAGTCTGAGAGAATGGCTTGGGCGACAATGAAATATAGAGTTGGTAAACGACACGCGTGATAGAAATGGATGGAGGTCAGTGACCGCCAACCGGCATGGTGTCTGATGACGATAATGATATATATGTATGTGTGTATATATGTCTATGTTGAAGGGAAGCACATACACAGATAATGAATTAAGCAGGCCAGTTTAATAGAACTATGCACGAGTTAATTAGTGATTAATATAGCGTTTGTTTGAGTGACAGAGAAATGTGTCTGCTAATTGCTAGGGACGGTTGTTCATGTATAATTTGAATGATTAAGATTAAGTGACTACGCCTTTCCAGCTAGTAGTGATATTAGGCTGAGAATATGATTGACAGCACGCTCTGTTTAGGGGTTGGGAAGGGACAAATAAGGATAGGATAGATTGGGAGTTTTATGTTTGCTCTAGATATCTATTTGTTAGTTTGGTCAAAATTTTTGAGGTTTTTGTTAGTTTTGTGAATGTTTTTGAGGTTTTTTGTTAGTTTGGTGAAGGTTTTTGTTAGTTTGGTGAAGGTTTTTGAGGTTTTTGTTTGTTTGGTGAAGGTTTTTGTTAGTTTGGTGAAGGTTTTTGTTAGTTTGGTGAATGTTTTTGAGGCGTTTGTTAGTTTGGTGAACGTTTTTGAGGTTTTTGTTAATTTGGTGAAGGTTTTTGTAAGTTTGGTGAAGGTTTTTGTTAGTTTGGTGAATGTTTTTGAGGTGTTTGTTAGTTTGGTGAATGTTTTTGAGGTTTTTGTTAGTTTGGTGAAGGTTTTTGTTAACTTGGTGAAGGTTTTTGTTAGATTGGTGAAGGTTTTTTGTTAGCTTGGTGAAGGTTTTTGTTAGTTTGGTGAATGTTTTTGATGTTTTTGTTAGTTTGGTGAATGTTTTTGATGTTTTTGTTAGTTTGGTGAAGGTTTTTAATGTTTTTTAAGTTTAGTGAAGGTTTTTGAGGTTGTTGTTAGTTTGGTCAAGGTTTATGAGGTTTTTGTTAGTTTGATGAAGGCTTATGTTAGCTTGGTGAATGTTTTTAAGGTTTTTGTTAGTTTGGTGAAAGTTTTTGTTAGTTTGGTGAAGGTTTTAGAGGGTTTTGTTAGATTGGTCAGGGTTTTTGCGGTTTTTGTTAGTTCGGTGAAGGTTATTGGTGGCTCGGTGAAGGTTTTTGAGGTTTTTGTTAGTTTGGTGAAGGTTTGTTGTTAGTTTGGTGAAGGTTTTTGTTAGTTTGGTGAAGGTTTTTGTTAGTTTGGTGAAGGTTTTTGTTAGTTTGGTGAAGGTTTTTGAGGTTTTTGTTAGATTGGTCAGGGTTTTTTCGGTTGTTGTTAGTTCGGTGAAGGTTTTTGGTGGCTTGGTGAAGGTTTTTGAGAACAAAAACTTGGCTTGACTGCCATCCTTGCAGAAGAAAAGCATTTCAAGTATTTGACACATCATTTTCACATATTTCATTTGGTGATTTTATAAATATCACTTGTTTTGAAAGCCTGACTGGAACAAAGAGCATCTCTAGAGATAACATTGCATATGACAATATGAAATCCGTACATGCCTGGACCTCGCTGATGCTCGAAATGTCACAGTATTCAATCCCTGTAACTTTTCAGAAACTCAAGATGAGGCCAATTACTTTCAAATTCGTATTATCCTATCTTTTCAATTGACATCATTTTCTCCGGGCCTTTTCGCGTGTCTTTGTTCATTATTTTATTTCGCTATAAAAAAATATGTATAACGAACGAGAGGTCTCAAACAGATGGCGAATATCATACGCGGGCCATTTGCGATCCACAGTCGCGTGGTACTATTGGTGACACCTTTGCTCTTGCGATTGGAAATCACAGATAATAGTCGGGTTAAGCAAATTGTAATTGTGCCTTCTATTTGTATTTTATGTAGTAGGTTGGTACATATATCAAACTGCAGAATAAAGGTCACTTGTATGCAGTTGTTGCGGTGTGTGGTATAGATTTGTATTTTACCCCCTGCATATGGAGAGAATACTAACGTTCGGAGAGGCATAACATTTTGATCAGATATTATCGTCAAGACCGTATCTTACTTCCAGGCAGTTCTTCCTGGAAACATGCTGTTTCGTGGCAATCTGGTTAACGAGGCGGGGATCGGTGTTGTGATCCCCATAGTGATGAGTTTACAGAAAAGCCTTGCATTGCAGTACAACCAGAATGATCCCAGTCCGCCTTCTCTAGTACGCATCGACATGTGTGGAGAACCACTGTAGCCTGCCACCAAAGAAAATTAGCAAGAGCACTTATTTCAATTACGAATGACATTAGCAACAACACCAACAACAATAGCAAAAATATCAACAACAACATCAGCAACAACAACAACACCAGCAACATCAGCAACGACAACACCAACAACATCAGCAACAACAATACCAACAACATCAGCAACAACAACACCACCAGCAACATCAGCAACAACAACACCAACAATATGAGCAACAACAATACCAACAACATCAGCAACAACAACACCAACAACATCACCAAAACATCAGCAACAACAACACCAACAACAACACCAACAACATCAGCAACAACAGCACCAACAACATCAGCAACAACAACACCAACAACATCAGCAACAGCAGCACCAACAACATCAGCAACAACAACACCAACAACATCAGCAACAACAGCACAAACAACATCAGCAACAACAACACCAACAACATCACCAACAACATCAGCAACAACAACACCAACAACAGCACCAACACATCGGCAACAACAACACCAACAACATCAGCAATTCCCTGCATTTAAAATATATGCTTTATCGATGATTTGAACCTTGTGCCATTTTAACCAAGAGACAGACGTCTCGACGAAACGGCAGCACCAATATTGTTAGGACAAGAAGAACAGCGACCATTATAAATTCAACTTCCCATTCTGAAGCTACTGGTCAATTACCAATTCTTTGAGTCTTTCAAGAGGAATACACGGCCTCAAATTGACCTGAAGAAGCCATCCTAAGTAGGCCCTATGGACAAGGCCATGTCTTCCGTTTCTTCTTCTTCTTCTTCTGCGTACACAGTCAGACAGTAACCATTATTTTTTCGAAAAAAGCGGCGGTCATCCTGAGACTCTCGCCACTACCATAGAGCTTGTCTTGCAGTTCCACTGGCAATGGCCACATCTGCTCTCTCTGATCCTCGTATGTCGGGCAGTTCTGCAGCAGATGTTCAGTGGTCATTTTACCAGTACCGCACGGGCATTCGTCGGTACACCCTATCTTCAATTTGTTGAAGAGGTGGTACCTCAGTCTGTTGTGGCCAGTGCGAAGTCTGAAGACAACGACCTGCTCTCTTCGGTTCAACTGGTAATAGGCATCGTTTTTGGTGTAACCAGTATGTTCGGTTTCCCATTTGGACATGTACCTGGCTTTGATAAGCCGTTTTGACTCTTCGTACGTCATACTGGTATCTATTTGTGGTAGCCTTGCACCTTCTTTTGCCAGTCTGTCTGCCTCCTCGTTGCCTTGGATGTTGCAGTGTGACGGAACCCACTGTACCACTACCCTTTTTGGTGCGGACTGTTGGCACAGTTTGCAGAGTGCTGCTCTTAAGTCATTAAGCTCAGTGTTTTTCTGGCTTTTTAGCGCTGTGACTACTTCGAGAGCATCTGTCAGCAGGACTATATGGCTCTCATTTTCACTGTGTGTTGCCATTTCTTCCACTGCCGCCCTCAGTGCCTCTGCCTCTGCTCTGAAATTGCTCGTGTACTTACCAGTAGCGAATGACAGTGTTATTTTTCTGCCATTTGGTAGGTTCAGGAATGCTCCTGCCCCTCCGTTCTGTGTAGTGTTTGTTACAGAACCGTCGGTGTATGCATGGGTCCAGTCCATGCTTGGGTAGCTTTTCGTTATGAAGCTTAGGGTAGTGTCTCTCCTTTCTTTTTCGGTCTGGCAGTTTTTGTTTGCAATACCTGGTATATTTTCTACCACCTCTGGAAATATATCCTGCCTCCAAGTAGGTTTTCGTACAGTAGTGATGGGTTTTGGTGTTGTTAGTGCGTTTATGGGATCTTCGTGCATCTTTGCTTTGGCTATTTCTGCAAAGTTTCTCCGCTTTAGTTTCCCAGTTCCCAGATTGTTTAGCCTCTGGTACATTGGATGGTCCGTCAGTCTTCGGAGTTTCTCTGACTGCAGCTGGGCTCTGCAGTCTCTTCTGTCGGTCATGGATTGCAGTTTTGTAATCTTTTCAAGTTCTACAATTGGCGTTGACTTCATGCCACCTGTTATGATTCTCATGGCTTGGTTTTGAAGTTTGTTAACTTTATCGAAGTTCGCCTTTGCTGCTGTTGTCCATGCCGCGATGCCATACTCGAGAACTGGTCTCACTCTTCCAGTGTACAGTTTCTTTAGTATGCCTTCGTCTGCTCCCCAGCTTGTGCCAGCAAGTTTCCTCATGATCGCCATTCTTTCTCTGGCTTTCATTCGGTTTCTCTCAATCTGACTTTTCCATGTCATGCGCCGATCAAATGTGACTCCCAGATAGGTTGGGTTGTCGTTTGGCTGCAGGATTTTGCCATTTAGGCTTAGTTTGTTACTTTGGGGTTTTAACGAGAGCGAGAATATTGTGCACGTGGTTTTCTCCTCGTTTATTTTGACCAGCCATGAGTTCGCCCACTCTTCCAGCGATGTTAGGGCCGTTTGCATCCGATTTCTTGCTATGGTGAGATTCTTTTCAGAGGTCCACATAGCCAGATCGTCTGCAAACATTGAGCTATGGACTCTTCTTGGTATATTCTCTGTAATATCGTTTATATATACCAGGAAGAGTGTGGGTGACAGTACTCCCCCTTGGGGTACTCCCTGCTCGAGTGTCACCTTTTTGCTCATCTGCCCTTGTACTTGGACTCTGGCCGTTCTTTGTTTGAGGTAGTGGTTGATCCACTTGTACATCTTCCCACAAACATCACTTCTTCTTAGCTTGACTCTAAGTCCATCCTTCCAGACTTTGTCAAATGCCTTTTCCAGATCCACCCAAACAGCTACTGTGTGTTTCTGTGCCTGGTAGGCATCTTCTATCTCTTGGGCTATGAGGATGACCTGGTCCTCAGTGGATCTGTGCTGTCTAAAGCCGGCTTGCTGTGGAATTAGTATTCGTTTTTCTTCCAGATGCCACATCAGTCTGGTGTTTATCATCCGTTCCATCAGCTTGCCGACACAGCTCAGTAGGCTTATGGGCCTGTATCCATTCGGATCTGTTTTGTCCTTTCCTGTTTTTGGTACTGGTACCAGTATTGCATCTTTCCATGCCTGGGGTACAATACCCCTTTTCCAGCTTTGGTTCAGGACTGATAGTAGTTTTTTCTTCGCTGTTTGGCCCAGCCCCATCAGCATTTCGTTTGTTATCCCGTCTTTTCCGGGAGATTTCCTTCTCTTTAGTGTTCTCATAGCCTCTTCCATTTCGCGCATTGTTAGTTTGGCCATCATGTGCTCTTCAGGAGCCGTATTTATGTTTTCGTGCCCCTTTAGCTCTTCGCTAATGTCTGTATGCTTATCTGCAGGGACCTCGATGTGGTTTGCTCTGGCATAGTGATCGACAAAGGCGTTTGCGGCTTTCTTACCTGTGATCAAGTTTTCACCTTGCTTGATAGTAATTTGTTTATTTGACGGGGTTTCGTCGTTCATGGCTCTGACTAGCTTCCATAGCTTGTTCCCTTCTTTGTCCAGGTTTAAACTTTCCGTTTTATTTTTCCAACTTTCTCTTGCTGTTTGCTGGAGAGTGTGTTTGTACTTCGCCGCGGCGGCTTTGAGGGCGATGTTTGCCACCACGGATTTTTCTCGTTCTGCCATGTTCCTAGCATTTGTTACTGCATCTTCCACTTTCTGTAACTCATCATTCCAGTAGGGCTTATAGTTTTTCCTAGCTCCTCTTGGGATGGTTTCAGTGGCGGGTCTTCCGTTTGACTGTTGCCTCTTTTGAAGGATTACCTATCTTATATCCTCAAACCGGTGTCATTGTTGGTTTGATCAGTCCGTGTCTGCCAATGTATGGATGAGTGTGTATCTGTTTTGTAATGTTATTGTGTGTGTTCAACAATGACAGTTTGCTGTAGAATAGTTTTGAAACCGTTTCAAACGGTTCTCTTTGTGGATGAGGGTAAAACTGAGAAAAACAAAAACACCAGACGTGCTCAGATTAAATGAGCACAACTTGATTGCTGACTGGTAAGTGTGGATTGCAGGCGGAACGGATACTGGAGTTACATAACCGCATAATGCGTTGCAGTAAATGACTTTCGCCAAACGCAGTTCTGCGAGTTGTTTTACACTGGAGGTCTTCATGCAGACAAGGTAGCTACTTCTTCTGCTTCTTCTTCTACTTCTTCTTCTTTTTCTTCATGCTTTCTTTTTCTTCGTTCCTTCCACTTCTTCGCCATCTTCATCTTCTTCTTCTTCTTCTTCTTCTTCTTCTTCTTCTTCTTCTACTCCTTCTTCTTCTTCTTCTTCTTCTTCTTTCCTTCTTCTTCATTCCTTCTTCTTCTTCCCTTCTTTTTTCTGTTTTTTTCCTTCTTCGTTTTTCAATTTTCTTTTATTCTTCTTTTTTCCGTTCTCTTTCCTTCTTCTACTTTTCTTCTTCTTTCTCTTTCCGTTTTCTTCTTTTTCATGATCTTCTTCTTCGTGTTCTTCTTCTTCTTCGTTTTTATTCTTTCCTCCTTCTTCTCCTACTTATTCTTCCTCTTCGTGCTCTTCTTCTTCTACTACTTCTTCTACTACTTCTTCTTCTACTTCTTCTTCTTCTTCTTCTTCTTCTTCTTCTTCTTCTTCTGCTTCTTCTTTTTCTTTTTTCTTTTTTGTTCTTCCTTTTATTTGGTGCTCGTCCTGAAAAGGACGTTGTATCCGCTGTACCATAGTTTATAGCAAAGCGGGGATATCTGCGCTTCTAGTACCAACACATCGGATTTCAGCTGACTTTTTGTAATACTGGGTTTTTCCTTCCCACTGCGTGAAATGCAGGTTTGGGGATAGGAGCATTCTGTTCTAAAAAGATTGTATGTAATCACACGCCCCCAAAAGCAAATTTCACACTTAACGCGGTGCAAGTAAATCTTTAATCGTGACATGTTAGAACCTGTTTTGGATGGCCATTTTGTATGCAGAATGACGCTTCAAATCCGGGTCAAGAAAGGGAAATCACTCACAAGCAATGGTTCTCTCCGTTGACGCGCTGTACGGGCGTGTTTTCAATTGTCAAAAATGAATGCTAGGAAAAGTCGTTAGATAGGGGGAAGACAGGTGAAGAAAGCAGCAACAAAAAGTGAACGGCACAATAAATAAGATGTTTAGTTTAGGTCAGTTTCAATTTAGTTTAGTAGTTTAGTTTAGTTTAGTCCAAGAATCAACGGTTTAACCCATAAGTGTTATTTTCTTCTCCATTTTCTTCGTCGAATTTCAGCACAATGCACGAACTCCGTTGCACCGTAATACAGAATAAGCAAACTTGGAAGAGATAGCCAGACATGGATCTCCAGACTTAGAACGGGACATTGTACACTTAAGGCACAACTCCACAGAATGGGTCTCAGAGACACTGCCACGTGCGATTGTGGAACATCGGAGCAAATACCAGAACATATTCTGCAGGACTGCCCGACATATGCAGACCAAAGAGAGGCAGTCTGGCCGGAGGGAGTGACCATGCTCGGAAAGCTGTGGGGGACCGCCGAAGATCTGAAACGCAGTCTCCTTTGTGAAGCTTACCAGACTAGAAGCATAGCATCAGTTGATCGTGAACCTCACCGGACTAGAAGCATAGCATCAGTTGATCGTGAACCTCACAAGTCTAGAAGCATAGCATCAGTTGATCGTGAACCTCACCGGACTAGAAGCATAGCATTAGTTGATCGTGAACCTCACCGGACTAGAAGCATATCATCAGTTGATCGTGAACCTCACCGGACTAGAAGCATATCATCAATTAATCGATGAAGAAGATGGTCGGTAGATTTTTAATAGAATTTAGAATTTTGACCGGGCAGCTGCCGTTAAGCTTACTTTTCTCTATTTTCAACTTCCTACGGATTTTTAGCGTGCGGGAAACTGAACACGGGATTCCGATCTCTACTTCACAGAGATCCGTGGAAATAACATAAAGTCCACGAAAAAAATATCCGGTCTCTGCTGCGACTTGAATCCGGCACCCGCCACCGACGTCTTACCTCTACACCAGTCAATCCCACCATAAAATGTAGATTGAAGAAAAAAGTCCAGACGAAAAATGAAAAGAGAAAGGAAAGAAACAAGAAAGTACAGAAGCGGTAGGGAAACAGTTTGAGGAAAAGTATACAAAATAATTAACACAAATTGCAGAATGAAGTAGAAAAAAAAGGTAAGCAATGTAGGAGAGATAATGAAAAAGAAAAGACACATTTCAAGAAAAGATGAAATGAAGAAATGATAAAGAAGTTGAACATGAAGGAAGAAGAATAACATGAAGAATAGGAATAAAGAAGAAAATAGACACATTCGAAAAAGAATACAGGGAAAAGTAACATGAAGCCAGAATGTACAAAAATCAAATGAGGGAAGAATTAAAGAAAAAAAACGGTGAAAATAAAAACAAGAATATAAAGCAATATATTAAAGAAAGAAGAATAAGAACATAAAATAATGAAGGTCGAATAAGCTAAAGGAAGAAAAATAAAAAGGTAGAATTAGAAAGGTTAAAATCAATGTTGACAAACAAAACAGAAAACAAAGAAGAATCAGGAAGATAAATAAGTTAGAAATTCTACGAACATAAATATGAGAGAATAACATTGAAGAAGGGAAAGAAGAAAGAATAGAACAAATTAAGATAATGAAGAAGAAAAAAAAGAAAGCTAAGAGAAAAGAACAAGGTAATGTTGTGTCAAGGTTTACAGCGAGGCTGTGATATATGTACATTTCTACCTGACACATGGGTTTCAGATTGATATCAGGGAATAAGGAACGGAGTAACAAAAATAAAAATAGGACTGGAAAAAATGTGCAGAAACAAAAAATAGAGGGACGAAATAGCAGAAAGAAATTGAATGGTTGAAAGAAAAGAAAAAGTGGAAACAAATAGAAGAATGGATTTGAATACTTGAAAGGAAAGCAAAAGTAGAAACAAATAGAAGAATGGATTTGAATACTTGAAAGGAAAGCAAAAGTAGAAACAAATAGAAGAATGGATTTGAATACTTGAAAGGAAAGCAAAAGTGGAAACAAATAGAAGAATGGATTTGAATACTTGAAAGGAAAGCAAAAGTGGAAACAAATAGAAGAATGGATTTGAATACTTGAAAGGAAAGCAAAAGTGGAAACAAATAGAAGAATGGATTTGAATACTTGAAAGGAAAGCAAAAGTGGAAACAAATAGAAGAATGAAAGTGATACGTATTACAATTGAAGAAGAAAGAAGCAGTGGTAGAAGGATAAAGTTCTAGTGTAAAAAAATGAGACATCCACAATCTTTTGAAATCTTGAGAACCGTTGCAAGCTGGAATCTAGATACAACACTTCAAGACATTAACAAGTATCTCTGGTCTCCTTGTGATATGGTAACCTGCCCTACCGGATGATACCGTGAGAGTGACCCTATGAACCACCATGAATGAACATACATCAGCCGACTCGGAGCGGTAAAGAACAAACGAGAGGTCGCAAGGAGCGGCTCGGGAGAAGCAAGAATGTGGGCCTTCAAATCCCAGGTTAGAAATATTTGGTTTTGAAGGATAGGTAGCTATAGAAATGGATAAGGTGAAACGCGGGTTAGGAAAGTGCAAGTTGTTTTGTGAAAGTTTATGAGATGAGAATATTAAACTAAATAATGTAGATAGCTGAACTAGATAACTGAAAATTAATACAATTGTAAGCGAGGAAATAAATTACACGAATGTTACTGTTACAAATAAGGAAAAAGGATGAATATCAGATTTGGGAATTGCATGTGATACACTCAGGAAGTGTCAGGGGATAATGTGGAGTAGGCTAAAGCGGCCAACTGCTGCATTGAGAGAGGTGACCCTATACTACCACCGATTAATCACATTGAGAGAGGTGACCACACACAACTATCGATTAATCACATTGAGAGAGGTGATCACACACAACCACCGGTTAATCACATTGACAGAGGTGACCACACACAACCACCGGTTAATCACATTGAGAGAGGTGACCACATACAACCATCGATCCATCACATTAAGAGAGGTGACCACACACAACCACCGAGTAATCACATTGAGAGAGGTGATCACACACAACCATCGATCCATCACATTAAGAGAGGTGACCACATACAATCACCGATTAATCACATTGAAATTGGATTCGATTGCAGTGAACACAGTCATTATACAAATATTTCGTATATGCCCACAACAGCACGCGATGAAGAGTAAGTAGAGGAGAAAAATAAAAAAAAGAGGAACAATGAGAGGAAAAAGAATAAAAATAACAATAAGAAGCAGAATAAGAAGAAAAAGAAGAAAGGAGAACAAGAAGAAGAAGAGGAAAAAGAGACAAAATAAGAAAAATAGGGAAATTAAGAAAAGGAAAAACAAGAAGAAGAGGAAAAAGGAAGAAAAAGAGGAAAAAGAAGGTGAAGAAGAAGAAGCAAGAGCAAATTATGAAGAAGACGGACTGAACATCGATGCACTCAGATAATCACAAGATTGTCGGGTCTAGCGCTCTGTTCAGAAACGACGTCAGTTCACATCACACAAACCCGTAGCTGCTCTGTTCCTCTCAGTAAATAACGAAGACAGTAGATACGTATTGTTCCCGTAACTTGCTGGCTGTACACACTCCTCCTCCGTTCTAAAAGGCGCCCTTCTTTGATGGAGCTAGATCTGATCTCATAGCTGTACAATTTATGTATCCCCAGTTCACCTATTACAGTGTCTTCATTAAACAGATGGTCGTTGATCACCTTAGAAATGCCACATCTATACACTGTCAATATTCTCGTGACGAGTGTCCTGAGGGCTAAGATCTCAACTCTTTCACTCGCACAAACCCAGCACAACAAAGACACTAGATAAACAGACTAGCCTGAAGGTTCAAGACCCCCCCCCCCCTCCGCCTATGACCATATACACGAAAGCCTCTCTCAGTGTTCTTTATACCTTTAAAAGCCAGAACGGCGTGGCCTAGTGCTTAAGTGATACGGCTCACAAGCTGAAAGTGCTGGGTTCGATACCCATCACAGCACCGGCCGTTACCCCGGGGAAGCAAAGCCTTAGAAAATGCAGGAGGAAGCAGACCCTCACATAAAATGCATGCTGAAGTAGGATGCACTGGGCTGACAGGCGCAAAAATAAAAACTACAGTACAACGCACACAGCCTGTGGGAGTAGAGAAATAAGGCGAACGCAAATAAAGAAAAAAAAAATTGTTCAATACCTTTAAAAGCAATGATTTAGAGGAAGAAACAATTGCCACTCTCATTGAAGAGATCTAGGAGCAGCCTCAGAGTCAGTCACTGCCCAAAGTTCCAGTCTCTTACTAGAGAACACGCTGAAGAAGTAACAGTGAATACCCTGACATAATCCAGCATCTCCTTTTTCTGCATTCGTTCTCAATCCCCCGCTACCAAGCCCTGAACATTGCTTTACAAATAGCAGGATGGAGTCAGGATAACGGAAAACGTTGTGTAGCTAGTTTACAGCTTGGCTGCGATATTGGCGACTTTCCGTCCCAGGGACTCATCGCTGGCTGCTTGCGTCAGGGTTAGCAAACTAAAACTGACCAAGACCAAACTCCGTCTGTAAGTGACGGTCCTAGAAACAGACCTGCACTAGTTTGGTTTGGCCAAGAAAATAAAGATTTCAGTTGGAAGAAAAACTAGGTACTAATAAAGCAGCTTAAATCGGATTTGTCGGGCCGAAAGGAACGCTATAGCAGCTTTGCTGTAAACAACAACGCAACGTCATAATGTGGTTTTGAGGACGAGCGTCGAAAAAGAAGTTTACTAGCCGTTCAGTTGTTGTTGCTGTTGTTGTTGCTACTTGCACTTGTACTTTAGCGAGATACCTTTGCAGAATTTTTTGGGTGACGGGTTACATTGACTCTTCTCACATACAGATGCGTACTTAGAGGAGGTGAATTGAGTTCCTCCTGGCTGTATTTAAATGATTCCAGTAAGCTCATAACTTTGGACATCACAGTAGCGATCTTTCCTTCGCTAACCGGATTGCCATGAAACAGTATGTTTCCAGACAGAACTGATAAGAAGTGATCTTGGCGCTTGATCAGCATGTTTTCTCTGACCTTAACTAAAATAGTCTGATCAGTATGTTTCACCTGACCCTGACTTGCATAGTCTGATCAGTATGTTTCACCTGACCCTGACTTGCATAGCCTGATTAGTATGTTTCACCTGACCCTGACTTGCATAGTCTGATCAGTATGTTTCACCTGACCCTGACTTGCATAGTCTTCTTCTTCTTCTGCGTACACAGTCAGACAGTAACCATTATTTTTTCGAAAAAAGCGGCGGTCGTCCTGAGGCTCTCGCCACTGCCATAGAGCTTGTCTTGCAGTTCCACTGGTAATGGCCACATCTGCTCTCTCTGATCCTCGTATGTCGGGCAGATCTGCAGCAGATGTTCAGTGGTCATTTTACCAGTACCGCACGGGCATTCGTCGGTACACCCTATCTTCAATTTGTTGAATAGGTGGTACCTCAGTCTGTTGTGGCCAGTGCGAAGTCTGAAGACAACGACCTGCTCTCTTCGGTTCAACTGGTAATAGGCATCGTTTTTGGTGTAACCAGTATGTTCGGTTTCCCATTTGGTCATGTATCTGGCTTTGATAAGCCGTTTTGACTCTTCGTACGTCATACTGGTATCTGTTTGTGGTAGTCTTGCACCTTCTTTTGCCAGTCTGTCTGCCTCCTCGTTGCCTTGGATGTTGCAGTGTGACGGGACCCACTGTACCACTACCCTTTTTGGTGCGGACTGCTGGCACAGTTTGTAGAGTGCTGCTCTTAGGTCATTAAGCTCAGTGTTTTTCTGGCTTTTTAGCGCTGTGACTACTTCGAGAGCATCTGTCAGCAGAACTATATGGCTCTCATTTTCACTGTTTGTCACCATTTCTTCCACTGCCGCCCTCAGTGCCTCTGCCTCCGCTCTGAAATTGCTTGTGTACTTACCAGTAGCGAATGACAGTGTTATTTGTCTGCCATTTGGTAGGTTCAGGAATGCTCCTGCCCCTCCGTTCTGTGTAGTGTTTGTTACAGAACCGTCGGTGTATGCATGGGTCCAGTCCATGCTTGGGTAGCTTTTCGTTATGAAGCTTAGGGTAGTGTCTCTCCTTTCTTTTTCAGTCTGGCAGTTTTTGTTTGCAATACCTGGTATATTTTCTACCACCTCTGGAAATATATCCTGCCTCCAGGTAGGTTTTCGAACAGTAGTGATGGGTTTTGGTGTTGTTTGTGCATTTGTGGGATCTTCGTGCATCTTTGCTTTGGCTATTTCTGCAAAGTTTCTCCGCTTTAGTTTCCCATTTCCCAAATTGTTTAGTCTCAGATACATTGGATGGTCCGTAGGTCTTCGGAGTTTCTCTGACTGCAGCTGGGCTCTGCAGTCTCTTCTATATGTCATGGATTGCAGTTTTGTGATCTTTTCAAGTTCTACAATTGGCGTTGACTTCATGCCACCTGTTATAATTCTCATGGCTTGGTTTTGGAGTTTGTTAACTTTATCGAAGTTCGCCTTCGCTGCTGTTGTCCATGCCGCAATGCCATACTCGAGAACTGGTCTCACTCTTCCAGTGTACAGTTTCTTTAGTATGCCTTCGTCTGCTCCCCAGCTTGTGCCAGCAAGTTTCCTCATGATTGCCATTCTTTCTCTGGCTTTCATTCGGTTTCTCTCGATCTGACTTTTCCATGTCATGCGCCGATCAAATGTGACTCCCAGATAGGTTGGGTTGTCGTTTGGCTGCAGGATTTTGCCATTTAGACTTAATTTGGTACTTTGGGGTTTTAATGAAAGCGAGAATATTGTGCACGTGGTTTTCTCCTCGTTTATTTTGATCAGCCATGAGTTCGCCCACTCTTCCAGCGATGTTAGGGCCGTCTGCATCCGATTTCTTGCTCTGGTGAGATTCTTTTCAGAGGTCCACATAGCCAGATCGTCTGCAAACATTGAGCTATGGACTCTTCTTGGTATATTCTCTGTAATATCGTTTATATATACCAGGAAGAGTGTGGGTGACAAATCTCCCCCTTGGGGTACTCCCTGTTCGAGTGTCAACTTTTTGTTCATCTGCCCTTGTACTTGGACTCTGGCCGTTCTTTGTTTGAGGTAGTGGTTGATCCACTTGTACATCTTCCCACAGACATCACTTCTTCTTAGCTTGACTCTAAGTCCATCCTTCCAGACTTTGTCAAATGCCTTTTCCAGATCCACCCAAACAGCTACTGTGTGTTTCTGTGCCTGGTAGGCATCTTCTATCTCCTGGGCTATGAGGATGACCTAGTCCTCAGTGGATCTGTGCTGTCTAAAGCCGGCTTGCTGTGGAATTAGTATTCGTTTTTCTTCCAGATGCCACATCAGTCTGGTGTTTATCATCCGTTCCATCAGCTTGCCGACACAGCTCAGTAGGCTTATGGGCCTGTATCCATTTGGATCTGTTTTATCCTTTCCTGTTTTTGGTACTGGTACCAGTATTGCATCTTTCCATGCCTGGGGTACAATACCCCTTTTCCAGCTTTGGTTCAGGACTGATAGTAGTTTCCTCTTCGCTGTTTGGCCCAGCCCCATCAGCATTTCGTTTGTTATCCCGCCTTTTTCGGGAGATTTCCTTTTCTTTAGTGTTCTCATAGCCTCTTCCATTTCGCGCATTGTTAGTTTGGCCATCATGTGCTCTTCGGGAGCCGTATTTATGTTTTCGTGTCCCTTTAGCTCTTCGCTAATGTCTGTATGCTTTTCTGCAGGGACCTCGATGTGGTTTGCTCTGGCATAGTGATCGACAAAGGCGTTTTCGGCTTTCTTACCTGTGATCAAGTTCTCGCCCTGCTTGATAGTAATTTGTTTATTTGACGGGGTTTCGTCGTTCATGGCTCTGACTAGCTTCCATAGCTTCTTCCCTTCTTTGTCCAGGTTTAGACTTTCCGTTTTTTTTTTCCAGCTTTCTCTTGCTGTTTGCTTGAGCGTGTGTTTGTATTTCGCCGCGGCGGCTTTGAGGGCGATGTTTGCCTCCATGGATTTTTCTCGTTCTGCTATGTTCCTAGCATTTGTTAATGCATCTTCCACTTTCTGCAACTCATCATTCCAGTAGGGCTTATAGTTTTTCCTAGCTCCTCTTGGGATGGTTTCAGTGGCGGCTTGCATTATTGCCTTGCTTAGGCTCTCTACCATGGGCTTCATTTTGGTGTTTCGTGTGTTGATGGTTTCACACAGCCCATCTGTCAGGATTGCAAATCTGTCCCAGTCGGCTCGTTTGTAATTCCAACGTGGGAGCGGTTTTGTTTCCTGTGGGCCTACTTCCATGTCAATGGTTAGCCTGATCGGCCTGTGGTCGCTACCTGCCAGTTGATTTAGCACCTGGCGGTCTATTTTATGGTGTATGTCCTGTGTGGAGAAGGCCAAATCTGGAGTCGAGGTGGTATGCCATGTTCTTGAATAGAAGCTAGGGCTATCCTCCGGCCTATTGATTAGGGAGAGATTTGCATCTATCTCCCAATCTTCCACTTCGTCACCTCTGCTGTCTGTGTCAGAGTATCCCCATCTCTCCAAGTGGCTGTTGAAATCTCCAACTACTATGCAGTTGGAGTCTCTGACCTCCATACTCGAGAGCGATAGGTCTCTGTTTGGTGGTCCGTACAGATTGAAAATGCGGAGCTTCGTCTCTTGAGCCATTATGTCAACTCCTACAATTTCTGCTTGTCCGGTGTGATTGACAGGTACCGCGCTACTCGGTATGCTGTTTCTGGTCAGTATCAGGACCCCTCCTTTGTGGCCTTCTCTATCTAGACGGAAGGTCTGATATCCTCTGATTGAGAATTTATGGTTATTGTTGAGGTGCGTTTCCTGGATACATGCCACGTCAATCTTACCTTCATGCAGGTGGTGTGTTAGGGAAAGTTTTTTGTTAATGACTCCCTTGCATAGTCTGATCAGTATGTTTCACTTGACCCTGACTAACATAGTCTGATAATATGTTTCACCTGATCCTGACTAACATAGTCTGATCAGTATGTTTCGTTAATTCCTCGTTCATTAACCCAATTAGGCCGCTATTGCATACATCAGCAACAGTGCAGAATCCCTGGAGGTTGTGACATTTGTGAGTCGTTTCGTAACTTTCATTAGGGAAAATTGGATCAAGAAATAGGCTGTGACCGCCCACTAAAGAATGGGTTCGCAAACTTTCCAGTCTGTCACGGGCCCACTTGATTGTCTGGTAATGGGGTTAAGTTTATATGCTCCCTTGTGAGTCTTTTTGGCTGTTGATGTTGTAGTGAAGTATGTGTGCCAATTTTGCGACCGGGAGGATTATATTGGTTATAATATTGGAATATGCTGGATTATATTCGTCACTTTAGAATTCTGGTTGATTATATGGGCTACTAGCTGTCTAGTGGATTATTAGGGCCACTTTGAGATTCTAGTCGTTTGACCCATTTTCTTCTTCTTCTTCGTTCGTTCTTAATCTCCCACTACCAAACCCTGAAAAGGCTTAAGTAGCAGAATGTAGTCCAGAGAACGGAATGCGTTATGTCGTAGTTTACAGCTTGGCTGCGATATTTGCACCTTTCGGTCCAACACATCAGTACCGGGTTAGCATTCCCGGACTTCAGTACCGGGTTAGCATTCCCTCTTCGATCCCTTCTCTTTAGCCAGTCTGCCCTGCTGCAGCCTGTTATCCAGGATCACAGCGATGAGGTGTAGAAGGGTCTTGGCAGCTATGGTTCGCCTGCCCTGACGCTAGCAGTCAGCTATGGGTCGCTGACCATTGCAGCTCATGCGCTGCTCAGCATCTTGATCCCGTTTGACCCATTTGAGGTCTGGTGATTTATGTGGACCCCATAAGAAACATTTGAAGCATGTAGAAATATGTGGTGATCTGTGGATCAAATACTACCTTTGGGTGTTTGTTATATCATAAAGCACCATATACATTTTGGTGAAGCCTATGGGTCGTTTTAAAACTGTGCTGTAGATTATTGTCCAGTTTGACAGTGCGATGAAGAGTTTGGATCAGTTTGTTAGTCTGGTACAGCATATAAACCTCGTAAGTATTCATATATTGCATTTAGACCAGTTTGGTAATCTGTTGAATTAATTTCATAGTTAGGCGAAACATTTGGAAAAAACTTTGAGAGTCACGGGAAGCCTCTAAATAAAACCTGTGGACACTGGGAAAGCCCATGGACAAAATCTTGGGAGATTGACAAAGCCTATGTAAACAACATTGGGAGACTGGGAAAGCCTATGTAAACAACATTGGGAGATTGACAAAACCTATGTAAACAACATTGGGAGACTGGGAAAGCCTATGGTAACAAACTTGAAAGATTGGGAAAGCCTATGGACAAAATCTTGAGAGACTGGGAAAGCCTATTGTAAAAAAACTTGAAAGATTGGGAAAGCCTATTGTAAAAAAACTTGAAAGATTGGGAAAGTCTATGGTCAAAAACTTGAATGAATGGGAAAGTCTATGGTCAAAAACTTTGAATGATTGGGAAAGTCTATGGTCAAAAACTTGAATGATTGGGAAAGTCTATGGTAAAAAACTTGAATGATTGGGAAAGTCTATGGACAAAACCTTGAAAGATTGGGAAAGCCTATTGTAAAATAACTTGAAAGATTGGGAAAGCCTATTGTAAAAAAACTTGAAAGATTGGGAAAGCCTATTGTAAAAAAACTTGAAAGATTGGGAAAGCCTATTGTAAAAAAACTTGAAAGATTGGGAAAGCCTATTGTAAAAAAACTTGAAAGATTGGGAAAGGCTATGGACAAAACTTTGGGAGACTAAGAAAACTTATGAAGATAATTATGAAAGTGTTAGCAATTATGTGGATTAACCTTTGGTGCCTCGGCAAGCCCTCATTAAGGTTCCTGTGACCCTGGGCAAAAACTTGGCTTGGCTGTATCATTTAAGCATTTGATCATACATTTGGGAATAAGTGAATTTGGGGAAGCCTATAGACAAAACATTTGAGCTCTCTGAGCAGGTCGTTGTCTTCAGACTTCGCACTGGCCACAATAGACTGAGGTACCACCTATTCAACAAATTGAAGATAGGGTGTACCGACGAATGCCCGTGCGGTACTGGTAAAATGACCACTGAACATCTGCTGCAGAACTGCCCGACATACGAGGATCAGAGAGAGCAGATGTGGCCATTGCCAGTGGAACTGCAAGACAAGCTCTATGGCAGTGGCGAGAGCCTCAGGATGACCACCGCTTTTTTCGAAACAATAATGGTTACTGTCTGACTGCGTACGCAGAAGAAGAAGAAGAAGAAGAGCTCTCTGAAAGCGTTTGGAAAGCGTTTTTTTTGTGTGGTGTCTTATGAACCTAGTTGATATCAAATGATGTCTCTGAAACCTGTTTTACCTGTTTGATGAAGCTCACAAGCCATATGTAAGAATAATGTTCTTTTATTAAGGGAGATGCTGTGAAATTTAACAAAAGTCAAGACTTTGTATCTCTTCTCTTCTCTTCTTTTCACATCTCTTCTCTTTGTTTTATCTTCTTATCTCTTTTATCTTCTTATCTCTTTTATCTTCTTATCTCTTCTCTTCTCTTGTTAGTAGTGACAGGCACAATCAAAGTAAAGCCAAACAGCGGCGAAACGTTTTCTGTCATAAATTATTATTCTTGAAACTTATGAACATTTACATTAATAGTTTATCCTAATTTCACTCCCTGTTATTACATCATCTGGAACACAACGGGTTCGCAATTAAAAACAAGGAAATATAAAATACAACAAGCCTCTATTGATGAGGAGAAATTGTCTATTGTATTATTTTGGGGACTATATGAGTATCATTTTCCTTGTTATTTTGATGCTTCCCTTGGACAACTTGTGTATTGGGGCGTTTTGGGGTATGTTATATTCGAGAATCCGTCAAAAGTGGACAGATTAACACGTCCCACTAGTGGAGGCTGTGTATACAATTTCAACTCTCTAACTCATGGGGAAGTTGGTTAAAGTAGGAGAAGTAGAAGTCCACGCAAATGGACAACGGTAACGTCAGTTTAAAAGCTTGTACGAAATAAAGAGAATATGAATTTAACTAACCTTTTTACATTGAATTAAACTAACCTTTTTACATTTACTCCAATTGGAGAGCCTCTGCTCCTCCCTCCCGGCCACCTAAATAGAGGTGGTAAATGTTGAGGAGTTAATCCTCTAGCCCAAGGGGGTACACAATTCGTGTCAGATCCTGTGACCCAGGAATGCTTGCTATTTATCGTTGTCGACAGAGACGCAAATAGATAACAGTCTCTGACAGAGGGGAGTAATTTTATAAAAGGTGAACCGATGGTAGACGTGGAATGGTGTGGACAAAAATAATGGAAGAATGCCTGAAATAGCTTAGATTATGTACTAGGAAGAGTTCAAATACAAATCTTGAAAGTGAGATAGATATGAGAAAAATCATGCAGCTGTATTGTGACTTGTTAAAATAGTTGCTAAGGATGTCAATAGTGTCTTGCAGGTGCCATCACCGTGCAGACGAACAACAATACGTCATATTTGCAGTTAAAATATGGCAGCCTCATTATTGACATGCATCACAGAGCATTCTGTTTTCCGTTTTTTGAGCCGCGTAGAAGTGAAACCTTTATAAATTAATCGGTGAATGAAGGTCCAGTATGGTGATGCATGCCTTTCCATCACAGTCAATCGTCGGTTTATCGTAACGAGGCTGTCAACAGCTGCAATCAGACTCTGGGTTCACTACTCGGTGTGCCTGACCCGGTCGTGAACAGTCCATCACATAACTCACACCGGTTGGGAACGTCCTACTCCACGCATACAATTGTCGGAGTGAAAGGTATGCATCACGGTACCACACCTTCATTCACCATTGAATTTCAATAGGTTGGTTTCATGCTTTCGCAGCTGAAAAAACGGATAACAGAACGCTGCTCTTCTTTGATGCATGCCATTTGTAGAGCTGTCATCTTTTAACTGCAATTAGGACGCCATGTTGTTCGTCTGCACCATGACGGCGCGTCCGAGTCAATCTTGACATCCTTAGCAACCACATTAAGAAGTTTCAGTACAAAGACATGGTTTCACTGATTTCTATCTTGCTTTTAATGTTTTCATTTCGACGAACGTAGATACATACATACACAACTATGACCAAGATATATATGTAGTAGTAGTTGCCAATCGCAGGCGATCAGGGCAACAGGACCTACTTGTGCCGAAGGGATGTGTTCTCATATGACTATAAATTTCAATTCCGGCATGGCAGACTGGGCCGCACTTAGGACACACATGTCAGGAGTCGTATCTGGGATCCTCGTATGTTCTGCTCTTTCGCATGGCTCACTTTCTCTTGGTTTCGTCGATGAAGTTTCTCTTTGCGATCTGAGCCCATTTTGTGATGGTATTAGGTATATGAAACGGTTATGTGTAAACATCTCTTTGGAAGTAATATCAAACGTTAAAAATGTTAAGACATTTCTAAGGAATTCTTTTATCGACTCTTCTGATGCTCTTATTAACATCTGCCAATTCTGAGATCATCGTATTGCAGCTGCTTGAAGAGACACTCATTGGGCATGCACACAACTTATATGTATATAAGAACAGCATAGATAAGCTATTAGATGAGAACCAACCACGATAGCAGGCAGGTTTCAGGAAAGACTTCTCAACTCCTGACCCCCTCCACACAATCAACCAATCAATAAAGAGGGCGCATGCAGTACATTCGTCTTTATTACTTGTATTCGTGGATTATAAGAACGCGTTCGAAAGCACCGAAATAAGGGTGGTGCTTAATGTCTAAAGAAATCAGTGAATTACAGAAAAATACTCTCATCTGATACAGGAGATAAAACAGGCGGGTGCACAACGGATATCACCCTCTTCTATAGACCGATCACCATACCGATACATCGTGGCGTCCGTCAGGGGGATACAATCTCACCAAAGCTCTTTATCGTGGCCTTTGAGGAAGTCTTTAAAAACCTTGACTGGGAGGATAGGGGCATACAGATGGCCGAGGAAATTGTTACTCATCTGAGGTTTTGTAATGACATAGTCCTCATTTGCGACAGCAAAACCCAGTTCATGCTCAACATCTTTCGTCCAAAAGAAAACATTCGCCTTGCAGATTTTCCCGTCGACAACATAAATTCGTGTATCTACTTGAGCAAAGAGATCACGGATTTCCATTCTTCTTCTTCTTCTGCGTACACAGTCAGACAGTAACCATTATTTTCTCGAAAAAAGCGGCGGTCATCCTGAGACTCTCGCCACAACCATAGAGCTTGTCTTGCAGTTCCACTGGCAATGGCCACATCTGCTCTCTCTGATCCTCGTATGTCGGGCAGTTCTGCAGCAGATGTTCAGTGGTCATTTTACCAGTACCGCACGGGCATTCGTCGGTACACCCTATCTTCAGTTTGTTGAATAGGTGGTACCTCAGTCTGTTGTGGCCAGTGCGAAGTCTAAAGACAACGACCTGCTCTCTTCGGTTCAACTGGTAATGGCATCGTTTTTGGTGTAACCAGTATGTTCGGTTTCCCATTTGGTCATGTATCTGGCTTTGATAAGCCGTTTTGACTCTTCGTACGTCATACTGGTATCTGTTTGTGGTAGCCTTGCACCTTCTTTTGCCAGTCTGTCTGCCTCCTCGTTGCCTTGGATGTTGCAGTGTGACGGAACCCACTGTACCACTACCCTTTTTGGTGCAGACTGCTGGCACAGTTTGCAGAGTGCTGCTCTTAAGTCATTAAGCTCAGTGTTTTTCTGGCTTTTTAGCGCTGTGACTACTTCGAGAGCATCTGTCAGCAGGACTATATGGCTCTCATTTTCACTGTGTGGTACCATTTCTTCCACTGCCGCCCTCAGTGCCTCTGCCTCCGCTCTGAAATTGCTTGTGTACTTACCAGTAGCGAATGACAGTGTTATTTTTCTGCCATTTGGTAGGTTCATGAATGCTCCTGCCCCTCCGTTCTGTGTAGTGTTTGTTACAGAACCGTCGGTGTATGCATGGGTCCAGTCCATGCTTGGGTAGCTTTTCGTTATGAAGCTTAGGGTAGTGTCTCTCCTTTCTTTTTCAGTCTGGCAGTTTTTGTTTGCAATACCTGGTATATTTTCTACCACCTCTGGAAATATGTCCTGCCTCCAAGTAGGTTTTCGTACAGTAGTGATGGGTTTTGGTGTTAGTGCGTTTATGGGATCTTCGTGCATCTTTGCTTTGGCTATTTCTGCAAAGTTTCTCCGCTTTAGTTTCCCATTTCCCAAATTGTTTAGTCTCTGGTACATTGGATGGTCCGTCAGTCTTCGGAGTTTCTCTGACTGCAGCTGGGCTCTGCAGTCTCTTCTATCGGTCATGGATTGCAGTTTTGTAATCTTTTCAAGTTCTTCAATTGGCGTTGACTTCATGCCACCTGTTATAATTCTCATGGCTTGGTTTTGAAGTTTGTTAACTTTATCGAAGTTCGCCTTCGCTGCTGTTGTCCATGCCGCAATGCCATACTCGAGAACTTGTCTCACTCTTCCAGTGTACAGTTTCTTTAGTATGCCTTCGTCTGCTCCCCAGCTTGTGCCAGCAAGTTTCCTCATGATCGCCATTCTTTCTCTGGCTTTCATTCGGTTTCTCTCAATCTGACTTTTCCATGTCATGCGCCGATCAAATGTGACTCCCAGATAGGTTTGGTTGTCGTTTGGCTGCAGGATTTTGCCATTTAGACTTAATTTGGTACTTTAGGGTTTTAATGAGAGCGAGAATATTGTGCACGTGGTTTTCTCCTCGTTTATTTTGATCAGCCATGAGTTCGCCCACTCTTCCAGCGATGTTAGGGCCGTCTGCATCCGATTTCTTCCTATGGTGAGATTCTATTCAGAGGTCCACATAGCCAGATCGTCTGCAAACATTGAGCTATGGACTCTTCTTGGTATATTCTCTGTAATATCGTTTATATATACCAGGAAGAGTGTGGGTGACAATACTCCCCCTTGGGGTACTCCCTGCTCGAGTGTCACCTTTTTGCTCATCTGCCGTTGTACTTGGACTCTGGCCGTTCTTTGTTTGAGGTAGTGGTTGATCCACTGGTACATCTTCCCACAGACATCACTTCTTCTTAGCTTGACTCTAAGTCCATCCTTCCAGACTTTGTCAAATGCCTTTTCCAGATCCACCCAAACAGCTACTGTGTGTTTCTGTGCCTGGTAGGCATCTTCTATCTCCTGGGCTATGAGGATGACCTGGTCCTCAGTGGATCTGTGCTGTCTAAAGCCGGCTTGCTGTGGAATTAGTATTCGTTTTTCTTCCAGATGCCACATCAGTCTGGTGTTTATCATCCGTTCCATCAGCTTGCCGACACAGCTCAGTAGGCTTATGGGCCTGTATCCATTTGGATCTGTTTTGTCCTTTCCTGTTTTTGGTACTGGTACCAGTATTGCATCTTTCCATGCCTGTGGTACAATTCCCCTTTTCCAGCTTTGGTTTAGGACCGATAGCTGTTTCTTCTTCGCTGTTTGGCCCAGCCCCATCAGCATTTCGTTTGTTATCCCGTCTTTTCCGGGAGATTTCCTTTTCTTTAGTGTTCTCATGGCCTCTTCCATTTCGCGCATTGTTAGTTTGGCCATCATGTGCTCTTCAGGAGCCGTATTTATGTTTTCGTGTCCCTTTAGCTCTTCGCTAATGTCTGTATGCTTATCTGCAGGGACCTCGATGTGGTTTGCTCTGGCATAGGGATCGACAAAGGCGTTAGCGGCTTTCTCACCTGTGATCAAGTTCTCGCCCTGCTTGATAGTAATTTGTTTATTTGACGGGGTTTCGTCGTTCATGGCTCTGACTAGCTTCCATAGCTTGTTCCCGTCTTTGTCCAGGCTTAGACTTTCCGTTTTAATTTTCCAGCTTTCTCTTGCTGTTTGCCTGAGAGTGTGTTTGTACTTCGCTGCGGCGGCTTTGAGGGCGATGTTTGCCTCTATGGATTTTTCTCGCTCTGCCATGTTCCTAGCATTTGTTACTGCATCTTCCACTTTCTGCAACTCATCATTCCAGTAGGGCTTATAGTTTTTCCTAGCTCCTCTTGGGATGGTTTCAGTGGCGGCTTACATTATTGCCTTGCTTAGGCTCTCTACCATGGGCTTCATTTTTGAGTGTCGTGTGTTGATGGTTTCACACAGCCCATCTGTCAGGATTGCAAATCTGTCCCAGTCGGCTCGTTTGTAATTCCAACGTGGGAGCGGTTTTGTTTCCTGTGGGCCTACTTCCATGTCAATGGTTAGTCTGATCGGCCTGTGGTCGCTACCTGCCAGTTGGTTTAGCACCTGGCGGTCTATTTTATGGTGTATGTCCTGTGTGGAGAAGGCCAAATCTGGAGTCGAGGTGGTATGCCATGTTCTTGAATAGAAGCTAGGGCTATCCTCCGGCCTATTGATTAGGGAGAGATTTGCATCTATCTCCCAATCTTCCACTTCGTCACCTCTGCTGTCTGTGTCAGAGTATCCCCATCTCTCCGAGTGGCTGTTAAAATCTCCAACTACTATGCAGTTGGAGTCTCTGACCTCCATACTCGAGAGCGATAGGTCTCTATTTGGTGGTCCGTACAGATTGAAAATGCGGAGCTTCGTCTCTTGGGCCATTATGTCAACTCCTACAATTTCTGCTTGTCCGGTGTGATTGACAGATACCGTATGTCGGGCAATTGTGCAGCAGATGTTCAGCGGTCATTTTCCCTATACCATAGGTGCATTCGTCAGTGCCACCTATCTTCAGTTTATTGAATATATGGTACCTCACTCTGTTGTGGCCCGTGCGGAGTCTGAAGACCACGACCTGCTCTCTTCTGTTCAATTGGTTGTAGGCATCATTTTTTGTGTAGCCGGTATGTTCTGTTTCCTATTTGGTCATGTATCTAGCCCTAATAAACATTTTGGACTCTTCGTAGGTCACACTAGAATCTGGTTGTGGTAGTCTTGCATCTTCTTTTGCCAGTCTGTCTGCCTCCTCGTTGCCTTGGATGTTACAGTGAGATGGAGCCCACTGTACCACTACTCTTTTTGGTGCGGACTGCTGGCATAGTTGACAGAGTACCGCTCTTAAATCATTAAGTTCAGTATTTTTCTGGCTTTTTAGTGCTGGAGCCATGGCCAGGGCATCTGTAAACAGGACGATCTCGCTTTCATTGCTTTCGCCTGTCAGCATTGCTTTTACTGCAGCCTTCAGTGTCTCGGCCTCCGCTCTGAGATTGCTTGAGAATTTGCCAGTTGCCACTGACAGTGTTATTTTGCTACCATTTGTTAGGCTCAGCAATACCCCTCCCCGTCCATTATGTTTTGTGTTTGTTACAGAACCGTTGGTGTATGCATGGGTCCAGTCCATGCTTGTGTAGTTTTCCGCTTTGTACCTCAGGGTTATGTCTCTTCTCTCCTTTTCAGTCTGGCTTTTCTTGTTTCCAATGCCTGGTATATTTGCTACCACCTCCGGAATGATATGCTGTTTCCATGTGGGTTTGCGTACAGTAGGGATGTACTTTGGTATTATTACGATGTTCATATGGTCTTCGCTCATCTTTGCTTTGGCTATTTCTGCAAAGTTTCTCCGCTTTAGTTTCCCTTTTCCAAATCTATTTAGTCTCTGATGCATTAGATGGTCTGTCAGTCTTCTTAGTTTCTCTGCTTGCTGCTGGGCTCTGCAGTCTCTTCTATCGGTCATGGATTACAGATTTGTAATCTTTTCAAGTTCTACAATTGGCGTTGACTTCATGCCTCCTGTTATAACTCTCATGGCTTGGTTTTGAAGTTTGCTAATTTTATGAAAGTTCGAATTTGCTGCTGTTGCTCAGGCCGCAATGCCATACTCGAGAACTGGTCTCACTCTTCCAGTGTACAGCTTCTTCAGTACTCTTTCATCTGCTCCCCAGCTTGTGCCAGCAAGTTTCCTCATGATGGCCATGCTTTGTCTAGCTCTCATTCGGTTTCTCTCGATCTGACTTTTCCATGTCATGCGCCGACCAAATGTGACGCCTAAGTAGTTTGGGTTATCGTTTGGCCGCATATATTTGCCGTTAAGACTTATTTGGTGTTCTGTGGTTTATTTGAAAGCGAGAATATCGTACATGTTGTTATTTCTTCATTTATTTTGACCAGTCATGATTTCGCCCACACCTCCAACGATGTTACGGCCTGCTGCATCCGATTGTTTGCTACGGTGAGATTTTTTTCAGAGGTTCACACAGACAGATCGTCTGCAAACATGGAGCTGTGGACTCTTCTTGGTATATTCTCTATGATGTTGTTTATATACACCAGAACAAGTTTGGGTGACAGTACTCCCCTTTGGGGTACTCCTTCCTCCATTGTCTCCTTTTTGCTCATCTGCCCTTGTACTTGAACTCTGGCTGTTCTGTTTTCGGGGTAGTGGATACTTCACTTCTTCGTAGCTTGACTTTAAGTCCCTCTTTCCACACCTTGTCAAATGCCTTCTCTAAATCCACCCAAACCGCTACTGTATGCTTTTTCTCTTGGTAAGCATCCTCTATTTCCTGTGCTATGAGAGTGATCTGGTCCTCAGTGAATCTGTGTTGTCTAAATCCTGCTTGCTGTGGAATCAATATGTGTTTTTCTTCCAGGTGCCACATCAGTCTGGTGTTTATCATACGCTCCATCAGTTTACCTACACAGCTCAGTAGACTGATAGGCCTGTATCCATTTGGATGTGTTCTATCTTTTTCTTTCTTTGGTACGGGTTTAAGTACAGCATCTTTCCATGCCTGCGGTACAATTCCCCGTTTCCAGCTTTGGTTCAGGACCGACAGTACGTTCCTCTTTGCTGTTTGGCCCAACCCCATCAGCAATTCATTTGTTACCCCATCTTTTCCGGGCGATTTCTTTTTCTTTAATGTTCTAAAGGCCTCATTCATGGTTAGTTTTGCCATCATGTGCTCCTCTGGTGCAATCTTCATGTTGTCGTGGCTCGTTTGTTCTTCACTAATGGCTGTATGCCTGTCTGTAGGGACATCAATGTGGTTTGCTCTGGTATAATGTTCTATAAAGGCAACGCAGAGATCAAACGTCGAACTTCCTTCTCTGGCATTATATTTATTGCGCTGTTACAAAAATACAGATGGGCCGTCCATGTGGTGCGCTTACTGGTTAACAGATCTGCCGTCCATGTGGTGCGCTTGCCGGTTAACAGATCTGCCGTCCATGTAGTGCGCTTGCCGGTTAACATATCTGCCGTCCCTGTGGTGCTCTTACCGGTTAACAGATCTGCCGTCCATGTGGTGCTCTTACCGGTTAACAGATCTGACGTCCATGTGGTGCGCTTGCCGGTTAACAGATGGGCCGTCCATGTTGTGCGCGCCGGTTAACAGATGGGCCGTCCATGTGGTGCGCTTGCCGGTTAACCGATAGACTCGTAGAATGACGTCGTGGTGGACTTACAGCTATAGACGCCCTCGCGAGCGACCGAGTCTGAGATGGAGAGATGGTATAAAGAAGGCCCTGGTCCCAACCTGGTACACCAACGAGTTTATCAACATTTGGCTACCTGACATCAGGCACACGCACATGATTGAATACCAGGATTTAGAGATTTATATAAATATATACATTCTACTGAACATAGAACAAAGGACACGTTCAATTACTTGAAATGTTAGTACCATTGCAACCAATTTTAGTACAACTGATACCAATTTTAGTACAACTGCACTCAATTTTAGTACAGCTACACACAATTTTAGTACAACTGCACTCAATTTTAGTACAGCTGCAACCAATTTTTATGCAACTGCACACACTTTCAGTACAACTGCACCTAATTTTAGTACAATCGCTCACAATTTTTGGTGCAACTGCTCACAATTTAAATACAATCGCTAATAATTTTAGTCCAACTATTCACAATTTTAGTACAAATTTTCATAATTTACAATATTTCGCAAATCAATATATATTATTGCTCGCTTTATAATTTCTCTTTGTTCTCTTTTCCTCATCTTCTTTTTCAATATATTCCACTTTCTTCATCTTTTTTATTTTAGCAGCTCGAAACGTGTCTGCTTTGAAACTACATAGACTCAGATGCTAAGCAGACAGGAGCTGCAGTGGTCGGCGACCTATAGCTGACTGCTAGCGTCAGTGCCAGCGAACCAGAGCTGCCAAGACCCTTCTACACCTCCACGCGGTGATCCTGGATAATAGGCTGCAGCAGGGCAGACTGGCTAAGGAAAAGGGATCGAAGAGGGAATGCTAACCCGATACTCAAAAAATGCTTGCTGAAGTCGGATGTGTTGGACCGAAAGGTGCAAATATCGTAGTCAAGCTGTAAACTACAACACAACACATTCCGTTCTCTGGACTACATTCTGCTACTTAAGCCCTTTCAGGGTTTGTAGTGGGAGATTGAGAACGAACGAAGCCAAGCTAAGCCAAGCCAAGCCACTACATAGACTGTTAATTCGCCATCTCTCATTCTGTCTTTTCTTTTTCAAATGTGTCTTCCTTTTTTTGTGTGTGTGTCTGGGTTTGTATGAGAGTCTGATTATGGCAATCATGTCTGGTACAGCAGGGGCTACTTACAACTTATTGGATATATTAGAGTATGATTTCTTGATGTGTAACCACTTTCATTTGTATGATCCACAAGAATACGAAGAGGGATAGGAAGAGTAATGGGGAGTGACATAGGAAGAGGAAGAAGAATAGGAAGAGGAAGAGGAAGTGGAAAATAAAAATAAAAGTAACAGTAAGAGGAGCAGGACAAGGGATATGAAGAGGAATAAGTAGAGGAATAGTAAGAGAAATATGAAGAGGAATAAGTAGAGGAAAAGTAAGAGAAATATGAAGAGGGATAAGTAGAGGAAAAGTAAGAGAAATATGAAGAGGAATAAGTAGAGGAAAAGTAAGAGAAATATGAAGAGGGATAAGTAGAGGAAAAGTAAGAGAAATATGAAGAGGAATAAGTAGAGGAAAAGTAAGAGAAATATGAAGAGGAATAAGTAGAGGAAAAGTAAGAGAAATATGAAGAGGGATATGAAGAGGGATTGAAAGAGAAAGAGGAAGAACAATCTCTTGGTTTTTGTTATTGTGTTATTGGACAGGCATAACAATTCTCCAATTCCCTGTTCTAGATTCCGCTAGCGAAATATGACAGCTAAAACGCAGCAGAAACTCTCACTTGCACCTTGGTGATAACACTGCCACACACAAGCACAACCAAATATAGCATCATCACCACGTCACAATAACATCATCATCCCTTGACCAACTTCCATCAACATGAACGATGCAGGTGTCTGCTGCGTGGACAAGGGCTGTGGGTAACCGTAGAAGTGTGTGGTCTCAATTAATCACAGTGGTTCTCAATCTTTGGTCTGCGACAGGGACCGAGATAGTTCGGGTCAAGAAGAATCGGGGGGTGTCCGTGAGAAAGAGCAAGTGGGGGTTTAAATGAGATATACATGGGTTCTGAGCAAAGGATCTGTGATGGGGATAGGTGTCCGTGAAAGGGATCCAGAAGGGTTGGGTGACAACAGTCGAAGGTGGTACGCGGTATTTACCGAGGGTGTCCAACTGTAGGACTAGAGGTCCTGTGTGATTTTGTTTGGTCACTCACAATGACCGGAAGGGATTCGCGGGAAGGATCTAGAGATGCTTGTGGTAAGGCCCGAGTCGGGTTTGTGACAGGGACTGTGATGGGTTTGTGACAAGCACTGAGACGGGTTTGTGACAAGTAATGAGACGGGTTTGTGACAAGCACTGAGACAGGTTTGTGACAACTAGTGAGACGGGTTTGTGATAAGGACTGAGACGGGCTTGTGACATGCAATGAGACGGTTTTTTTGACATACACTGAGACAGGTTTGTGATAAGGACTGAGACGGGTTTGCGACACGCACTGAGACAGGTTTGTGACAAGTATTGAGATGGGCTTGTGACATGCACTGAGACGGGTTTGTGAGAACAAACGAGACGGGATTGTAACAATTAATGAGGCGGGTTTGTGACAAATACCGAGTTGGGTTTGTGACAAGTGACGAGACGGGTTTAAGACAAGACGCGTTTGTGACAAGAGACGAGACTGGTTTGTGACAATAGCCGAGCGGGTTTGTGAAACGAGCAGAGACGGGTTTGTGATAAGAGCAAATACGGGTTTGTGACACGAGCCGAGTCGGGTTTGTGACAAGTAATGAGACGGGGTTTTGACAAGCACCTGGACGGCTTCGTGACAAAGAGCAAGAGGGATTTGGGACAAGGACTGATACGTGATCCGTGACACGGACCAATAAAATCTATGTCATGGGATGACCGTTACAAGACCGATGCGTTTCACAGAACGGCCCGTGGGAATATGAGATGGTCCGAGACAGCAGCTGATACGTTGTTGTTCCTGTTGTTGTTGTTGTTGTTGTTGCTATTGTTGTTGCCGCTGCTGCTGAAGTTGTTTTCGAAAGCCATAATGACTATGTTTACTTTTTTGTTTATTTACGCCCTGAAAGTAGTTCTTAGGTGACATCTTCTTCCGCGTTCGTTCCCAATCTCTGGCTACTAAGTCCTGAACAGAGTTTTGCAAGTTATAGGATGTAGTCCGGAAAACGGCCTGCGTTGTGTCGCAAGTTTACAGTTTGACTGACCTTTATCTGCACCTTCTGGTCCGACACATCTGTCTTCGTCAGAGGGGTGACATCAAATCCGGAACAATAACCGCTAGACATTTATATGTTAAAGGGTTGACATTTAAATAATTTCATTGCTAATTGAGTCGCCCTACAGAACTTTGAGGAACCCTGCTCAATCCGCTTCGTGCTCAACACCAATTTCTCCATCTGTCCTCCCTCTCTCTATCTCTCTCGCGTGCTTTAAAAAGTAGCGTTGACGTCAGTGTGACGTAGAAGAATCTTTAATCTGCCTGGAGAAGACTGCCATGTTAATGGCGACACATCCTCCTAAATCGATATCCCCCCGGCCCTGTCGCGAAATGTCGATACACGAGACAGATTGAAAACAAGACACACATAAATGATTGTTTGGATAACATTCTCAGATTGAACAGGTGAACTGATTTTGGTTTATTTGGAGTATCAATGACGCGCCTCCTCAAGCGTATGTGCGTATATCCCAAGTCATTTTTTACGAATCTTGGTCGCTCGTTTTTTGTACTGGATTGTTGCTTCTGTTTGGGGAGGAAGTTTTTTAATTACAGATCAAGTGTTTTTCATTTGATCTTTTTCTGCTTCTTTATCCACTACCTATTCATTTAGGGAGGCGTGTTCAAATGAAACCGGACCAAATTGAAACAAATAAACATACATACGATGCGTATGTTGACGTCACTTCTAGTGAAAACAGCACATACAAACGGTTGTTTGCACAATTTTATTATCCACCGACTCATAATTTCCTCAGGAGACCGTCGAAAACATGACGTGTGTGATGCGGAATCCATCCAGGTTTGATCAGCGAGCGGTGATTCGGTTTCTTACAGCTGAAGGATGTCGACCAGTTGACATTCATCGCAGAGTGCAGGCAGTGTATGGTGACAAAAGTGTGTCGAAGAAAAGAGTGGAGAACTGGATAACGATGTTTAAAGAAGGACGTAGTTAACGAAAGATCTACCGAGACCAGGTCAGGTGCATATTGTTGCGTTAACTCACATCCTTCTTTAAACATAGTTGGCCAGTTCTTCACTCTTGTCTTCAACACACTTTTGCCACCATACACTGTCTGCATTCTGCAATGAATGTCAACTGTTCAACATTCTTCAACTGTTAGAAACCGAATCACCGCTCGCTGATCAACTCTTTACGGATTCTATATCACACCTGGCATGTTTTCAATGGTCTGCTGAGGAACTTTGAGTCGTAGGATAATGAAATGTTACATACTTGACGGCCTGTATGTGCTGTTCACACCAGCAGTGACGTCATTATGCACATCATACGTATGTTCACATTTTTCAGTTTGGTCCGGTTTCATTTGAACACGCATCGTACATCATCTTCTGCTTCTTCCAATCCCCCGGGAAACGAATTATTAACTATTGAGTCTCTCATTTTCGAATTATTATCAGGGATCAAGATGCTGAGCAGCGCATGAGCTGCAGTGGTCATCGACCCATAGCTGACTGCTAGCGTCAGGGCCAGCGAACCAGAGCTGACAAGACCCTTCTACACCTCCACGCGGTGATCCTGGATAACAGGCTGCAGCAGGGCAGACTGGCTAAGAAGAAGGTATCGAAGAGGGAATTCTAACCCGGTACTCAAAAAATGCTTATTTAAGTCGGATGTGTTGTACCGAAAGGTGCAAATATCGCAGCCAAGCTGTAAACTACAACACAACGCATTCCGTTTTCTGGACTACATTCTGCTACTAACCATTTTAGGGTTTGGTAGTGGGAGATTGAGAACGAACGAAGAAGAAGAAGAAGAAGAAGAAGAAGAAGAAGAAGGAGAAGAAGAAGAAGAATTATTATCACTTTAGCTATACAGCGATGAACGAAATGGGCAAGATAGTATCGGGGTATCTTAAACCCACCCCCCACAAACAAAATATATCCCTTAATTGGCATTGCACCACCTGGTGTAAGATGAGCTGTAGCTGCGGAAATCGAACGAGGGAAACAGGAAAACGACCCTAGGCACCCGATGTTTGGCTATCAGGAACAAGCCACAAGACACAGTTTCTTAAAATTGACAGAGACCATCCAGACAAGTCCGGAAGGTCGACGCATCGAGAGGTGGCGCTAAACAATGCAGGATCCATGGAAAGAGTTCAAGGAAGAGGCTGTGCCTGAACACCACCTGCCCTATGCTGTATGGAAGACAATGCACAGACTTCGAACTGGTGCGTCAAGATGCAGAGTGAACTTGAAGAAATGGGGATACTCAGATGTCGACACATGTGAATGTGGCGCAGTTCAGGACCAAGATCATCTGATGCCCTGCCCCAACCTCCCTGAAACCTGTGACATGAACGACATGATGGAGGCGAACGACAAGGCAGTTCAAGTTGCTGAATACTGGACGGATGCCGTGTGTGACATGGTGTTTGGGCACGGAAAGTAAGTAAGTATCACTTTAGCTGCTCATACTTGATTTACTCACTCTGCACTCATTCAGTTTCTAATCAGGAAGAAAAAAGAAAGAAAAAGAAAAGGATGAAGATAAAGAAATAAGATGTTTAACAAGAGGAAGACTGAAATGCAATAGTAACATTTGACATTATCGTTTATAAATTAAGCCTCCATAAATCTCTCCTTCGTGCAAAACCTTCTTCCTCTAAACATATGTGCATCGTTGTTCTAATAAAACCATACATTGAGTTTCGCATTGTTTGTGTATGCGTGGCGTTGCATCAGGGGGTGTGTCCTTATGTGCGTGGCAATCAGGAAGTTGCTAAACGAGATACAACAGCTCGGGTCATCAACGAGGATGACAGAGCCAGATGTTGATTGTGACGTACACAAGTGTGACATTTATTTTATGAGTGTTTATTCAAAATTACATCTGTTACGACGAAAACGCCTTCATCAGGAAATTAGAAAAACACGAATGATATAACCAATGTGACTGATAACATATGAATCCTTCAAACATTATTGATACTGCGAATAATGTTTGATATCTGAAGTTTCATAGATTGGACACACATAAGGATAAGAGTATCACACATTCTACCAATGTGTCAGCTACACAAGGGGAGCAGAATGACAGCATAGTCTTTTTCAACCCAGTGGCAAACAGCAACATTTATGAAGGAATTAAATGTGGTTATTTGAGGGGTTAAACTTTTGTGGTTATTTGAGGGGTTAAACTATATGTGGTTATTTGAGTGGTTAAACTATATGTGGTTATTTGAGGGTTAACTAGATGTGGTTATTTGAGGTTTAACTATATGTGGTTATTTGAGGGGTTAAAATATATGTGGTTATTTGAGGGTTAAACTAAAGGTGTTTTTTAGGGTTAGTGTATATTTTGTGGCGAGAGAAGTGAGGCGGAGGGCAAAGTTTATGTAATAAGTGATATGGTCATTTGAGGGATAAACTGTATGTGGTTATTTGAGGGACAAAGTATATTTGATGACGATAGAAGGGACAGTGCAACGTTTTTGAAGGAAATAGACGTGGTTATTTGAGGGATAAACTGTATTTTATGACCAGAGAAGTGAGTTGCTTGCACCAAAGAAGTGAGTTGCAAAACAGTTGTTTGCTTAAAAAAATTAAGAAGGCATGCAGAACGAGTTACAAGCACTTGCAGAGATAGTCAACACCAGAAGTATTAAATATGCTCTAGACATTTACATTAATAATAAAACAAAAGTTATGTTATTTTACTAACATACAGTCCAATACTAGTATTCAAGTGGACGGTGTGATACTAGAAGAGGTACACAGCTACTTGTATTCGGTACAGATTATTACAGATGATGGTAGATGTTAGAGGGGAGTAACGAAGAGAATATTAATGGCAAAAAGCGTTTTTAATATGATGAGGAATAGATTTGCATCCAGACAAATAACCAACACATTAAAAATGAGACTAATCAGGTGTTATAATATTTTTAAAATAATTTTGTTGTTGTTTTTTGTTCTATTTTGCCTTGTTATATGAGGATTGGGACAGATGACAGGTGCCAATATGGGGAGCATATCATGACCGTGGAACACATCCTGCAAAGCTGCACGCTCACACCGGAAAAGAGAGAACAATACTGGCCACGTGAGACAGATATGAGACAAATGCTGCATGGAGACGAAACAGCCTTGCAAAAAACGGTGTCCTTTGTAAGAGAAACCGGATCCTTGATCTATCTGGGGTTGGTCTCCCGCCGCCGCGATTGACTATCATCCAGTATTCATACAGCGATCTCAGTCCCGCCAGACGGAGCGATATCGCGGGCTTGCCGAAAACGCTCGCCCGCCTCTCCTCGGCCATATAGCGGGACGACATTTGTGGTGTCGTACCGCTGGCAACTGTGCGTTACTGTGGCCCGTATCGAGAAACTTTGACAGTCAGTGGTGCTTTTTCGAAGGCTTATAGCAGACCTCGACAGTTCGTCTCGCTGGTGGTCAGACTCTCTCAAAGAGCTTGTGACCGGCAAATGGAAAGCAGGAATCGTGCCTAAAGGCCCTGTTTTCACCCGACCAACCCTCGGGAAGATAGGTCAGTTGTACCCTCCTAATGAAAGAGCGTCTGCTACGGTAACCCTGCTTAACCCTACAGAAATCGCAGGTTCCAGACACTTGGTCATTGACTGACTAAAAAGCCCTCTATTGATTCGTTGGGTCTAATAGTGAACGGGTGCTGGTATTAGACCCTCGGAATACAGGTCAGTTTTACCCTACTAATGACAGGGCGTTGCTAAGGTAGTCCTCCTCAACTCGAGAGGAATCACAAATCGCAGACATTTGGTTCACGTGCTAGGCTGATAAGCCAACGGCGCGAGGCTACCATAGAAGGGATTATGGCCGAACGCCTCTAACCCAGGATCCCGCTCTAAATCTCAGCACCACTGCGATGGGGGGCTACGATAGGGTTGGAACCTGGAGCTCGTGTCCAATCCCGACCCGGTCGAGCCGCAGAAAGAGGTCTCTGCCGTCCGCCGATCAAAGCGGGCGGGAAGCTGCCCGATATTCACCCCATACGGCGATGAGGTGTGAAACCACTAGTAGAAGACTTAGTTCTCGGCCGGAGTGTCGTAGAGCAGCCACCTAACTGCGAACTGTTGAGACGCAACCCTTGATCATGAGATATGTCCGCACACCAGACGAACAACATCTCCGTGCCATTACCAGGCTTGTCCCCTGGTTAAATGCACTCCTTCGAGAGGAATCGCAGGTCGCTGACACTTGGTCCACGTGCTTAGCTGATAAGCCAATGGTGCGAAGCTACCACCTGAGGGTCTACGGCCGAACACCTCTAAGCCAGAATCCCGCTCTAAATCTCAGCACCGCTGTGATGGGAGGCCACGATATGGTTGGGACCTGGGGCTCGCGTCTCAGCTCGGCCCGGTCGAACCGCAGAAATACACCTGGCCAAATGCACTCCTGCCTCGCTCTTTACCTCTGTCTGCTATCAGCCGTCCCAATGGACGTAGAAGAGATGCAGTCCAGCGGACATTGCACCTCTGCCCTATTGTGACAACGTCCCAGGTGGCGGGGAATGCTAGGCGTGCCATCACTGCAGAAGAGCCGAGAAAATAAAGGGAGCAAAGAGATACCTCACTCACTCACGTTTCTGGCAGGACGTGACGATCCTGAGACACAGTCACACTGGACTGCCTCTCTTCCGGGATAGTACAAACTAGTATATTTTCCATCATATCATATCATTGCCAAACCCTATAGACACGAGTGGGGAAGACTCGTTAGTCCTGCAAGACAAGACAACTTCCCTAAGAGACAACTCTGATCAAAAACAACTGCTGCCTTGCAGATAGGGGACAGCCAAGGGCTAAGGAGGGCACCCCTACAGAAACGCCTGTTGAAATCGGATGCACCGAGCCACAGGCTTAACAAAATAAAACAGTGCAACGTAAATATCGCTGTAAACAGCGTACGATGAAGAAGAAGAAGAAGGATCCCTGATCTGAGAATGAACGCAGAAGGAGATGTATCTATTCCATAAGGTGGTGTGCGATGCACTGTGATTTTTTTTTTGCGCATATCGACCCACTGCATCAGACTTCAGCATGCATTGTATGTAAGGGTCTGCTTCGTCTTGCATTTTGTAAGGGTTTTCTTCCCCGGGGTAACGGCCGGTGATGGGGATCGAACCCAGCACCTTCTGGTTGTGAGCCGTGTCATCTAGCCCACGCCGTCCCCATACATTCAACATTATTAAACGGTACAGAAACGTGGTCTATGAACAACCAGTTGGGGAACAAAATAAAGGTCAACATGTGATTATATCGAAGAATGTGTCGCATTTCGTTGAAAGAGAAACGAAGCGATGTCCTGAAGAGAGCAGGCAAGTCTAGAAAATGTATGATTGACATTAAAATTAGGCAAGTTAAATATTTTTGAACTAAAATTACACTATATGTTATTGAAGACAGTAATGGAGGAAACGGTTGAAGGTCGGCGGACAAGAAGCGGGCAGCGATTTAAGTGGGAGAGCAACATCAAAAGATGGACTAATGTCAGCCTGAAGGAGTGTACCGTCAAGATAAGAGGTGGGCAGTGCTATAAGTGGAAGATCAACAAATGGACTAATGTCCGTCTGACGGAGTATACCGTCAAGATAAGAGGTGGGCAGTGCTATAAGGGGAAGATCAACATCACCAAATGGACTAATGTCCGTCTGGCGGAGTGTACCGTCAAGATAAGAGGTGGGCAGCGCTATAAGTTGAAGATCACCAAATGGACTAATGTCAGTCTGACGGAGTGTACCGTCAAGATAAGAGACAGGAGATATTGGAGATCCATTGCAGCCAACCTTTCGTTGCAGAGACGGCACTTGAATTGAACACACCATCATGACGTTGAAATTGAATCGGCGTATCCTAAGAATAGATCCTTACAATACATTCGTATGGACCCCCGAGGAAAGGTAAAGAGAGGCTAATTTAAGACATTTGGTGAAGAACAATAAAAGCCGAAATGAAAATCATGAATCAGCTCTGGGGCACCTAACGAACAATTACTGCAGAGCGGGTGAAGTTGAGGGAGTTTGGTAATGTCTTTAACATGCTTTCAGGTCAGATGGTCACCTACCGTGTCTCCAGTCACTGGTCAAGTATCGCTTTCATCACTTCCACGTCTATGAATCAATTCCTGACTGTGGATTACTTCCCTTTATTTTCTGTTCGTTGCGTATGTTTACCGAGTACAACAATTACATGTATTTGTTGTAGTTATCACTTGCAAGTTTACTTTGCAAAGCAATTACGTTTCAGTTTGTAATTATACTGCAATGGGAGGGAATGCAATGTATTTTCCTTCGCTTATCAAATGTATTACCGAGTCACAACTCGATTATCAGCTACAGGAATAGATGACTTGACCCTTAATTCTTGTTATTGTGGCTCTGCTAGAAACAGGGTGTTTACAGGCAGTCTGGCCAACGAGCATGGGATAAACACTGAGGTCAATGTAGTGGAGAGCGTATTGAAATGTTTTGGAAAGGAACACTAATGTCTGGTCAGGCACAACATACTGATCAGACATGTTAAACGGTTAGGGAAAATGTACTGGCCAAGACCCTCACTTCGGCTTCTATGCAACCCTTCCTGGAAATGGGCTGTTTTTACGACATCCTAGCTAACGAGGTGATGGATCGACGTGATCTCCGTAGTAGCGAGCGACACTCAGATGAAACCTTGGCATAGACCACCTGCATGGAGGACTCCAGTCCACCTTCATCAGCACGCTCGGGATGTGAAGAAAGCTACGACAATCCGCCACTTAACGCACAGAAGATTAATCCCATTCATTGTGGGTATTCAACAACAACAACAACAACAACAACAACAACAACAACAACAATTGTGAAGTCTTACATTGCACTGAAGTCAAGATGACCAAGGGTCCATCTTCTTGCAGAGTTTGACGCTGGACATGCAAAGTACCACTGTAACAAAATACGTAAGAAATGTCAAAGGAATAAAATAAACTCGTCACAAGTGGCTAACTACGAACACCATCTTTAATGCCCACAGGCCCTAACGAAGATGTGCCCAATCGTAGTAACGCTGTGATTTAAAAACGGGTGAGATCTTAGGCTTAGTCGACCTGTACTTCTATAGGGGCATTAGTCCATGTTCAGGTCCCATCTCTGGTGTGAGCTAGATGTAGCCAGGAGAAAGATTTCCTGCTTAGCGTGCTAGGCTCGAGCAGCTTATTACACCACTATGGAGGGTGGTTAACGGATGTGCGAGTTTTTCTCAATAGTCTCAAAAACTTGAGTAAAGTAGACCCGCAGCCTGTTAGGCCCCATCTAAGCTGCTCTTAACAAACCACCTAACCATGGGCTGTGTTATGTCATGTCACACAGTTAGTCTCCTCTTACAACACGCTCTGTGTGGGACAGTGGTGCTATTCTTGTCCTTGTAATAAACAAAGACCCCGGCAAACCGCTCGGAAATGATGAAAAGAGTGATGTAGTGATACTTAAAATAAAGAGGCATTCACTATTTTTGATTATGTAATACATTGAAGATACGATATTACTTAACAAAAAAGAAACAACCAAGAGACTAAAATACAAAAGAATTAGGTTTTGTATTTTTTATCACATTGACCCCTGATTGTGTCTATCAGTGTGTCTTATGGGGGGAGTGGGGGGGGGGGAGGGGAGACTAATGTCTGGTCAGATAGATTACACTGATCAGACAATGTTAGTCCGAGCCCGGTTAAACATACTGATCAAGACCAGGTAAAACATACTGATCAAGACCAGATGAAACATACTGATCATGACCAGGTGAAACATACTGATCAAGACTAGGTGAAACATACTGATCATGACCAGGTGAAACATACTGATCAAGACCAGGTGAAACATACTGATCATGACCAGGTGAAACATACTGATCAAGACTAGGTGAAACATACTGATCATGACCAGGTGAAACATACTGATCAAGACCAGCTGAAACATACTGATCATGACCAGGTGAAACATACTGATCATGACCAGGTGAAACATACTGATCAAGACCAGGTGAAACATACTGATCATGACCAGGTGAAACATACTGATCAAGACCAGGTGAAACATACTGATCATGACCAGGTAAAACATACTGATCAATTCCAGGTGAAATATACTGATCAAGTCCAGGTGAAATATACTGATCAAGACCAGGTGAAACATACTGATCATGACCAGGTAAAACATACTGATCAATTCCAGTTGAAATATACTGATCAAGACCAGGTGAAATATACTGATCAAGACTAGGTGAAACTAACTGATAAAAAAAACCCATCTCGCTTCCAAGCAGTTCTCCCTGGAAACAGGCTATAATGGCAGTCTTGCTAGCAAGGTGAGGATCAGCACTATGATCCCCATAAACTGACTTAGGACCCTTGCATTGTATTACAGCCAGGAGGACCCCAGTCCACCTTCTCGTGACCAGCCAACGAAGAAAGTCGTGTACCTAACTTAAGTACGACTGGCATTTTGAACATGAACAATTTGATTTAATTCTTCTTCTTCTTCTTCTCCTTCTTCGTTCGCTCTCAATATCCCGCTACCAAACCCCGAAAGGGCTTAAGTAGCAGAATGTAGTCCAGACAACGGAATGCGTTGTGTCGTAGTTTACAGCTTGACTGCGATATTTGCACCTTTCGGTCCAACTAATCCGACTTCAGCAAGCATTTTTTGAGTACCGGATTAGCATTCCCTCTTCGATTCCTTCTCCTTAGCCAGTCTGCCCTGCTGCAGCCTGTTGTCCAGGATCACCACCTGGAGGTGTAGAAGGGTCTTGGCAGCTCTGATTCGCTGGCCCTGACGCTTGCAGTCAGCTATGGGTCGCTGACCGATTTAATTCATTATACCGTCAATAGAGGATCAAACAACCTGTCTAATGACATCATATTTTACTACCAGCTTGACTAGACTGTCAACAACGATGAAAGTCAAGGTTTGTAATATAGCAGTCATACAACGAAATACATTTCCACTAAAACAGCTTTAGCCTCATATGTCTGTAATGAGCTCAGCAACATCTGGAAATCAACATTACTGAGCGAACATACCAAGCTCAGACTGTTCAACTCAATCGTAATACCAGTATTGACACATTGGTGTGAAAGCTGGATGACAAAAAAAGCGCTGGAAATCAAACTAAATATCTTTGAAAATAAATGTTTAAGAAAATTATTGAATATACGATGGGACCATTTCATAACATACACAAACTAACTAAACGTGTCGACCATTATCCGGAAAACAACGATGGACATACATCGGACATGCACTAGAATGAACAACAACCGTCTTCCATTGCAAGCACTCGACGGGACGCCAATCCAACGAGGAGGCAGACAGACTAGCAAAAGAAGGTGCAAGACTACCACAACCAGATACTAGTATGACATACGAAGAGTCAACACGGCTTATTAAAGCTAGATACATGACCAAATGGTGAAACCGAACATACTGGCTAAACAAAAAACGATGCCTATTACCAGTTGAACAGAAGAGAGCAGGTCGTGGTCTTCAGACTTCGCACTGGCCATAATAGACTGAGGTACCACCTATTCAACAAATTGAAGATAGGTGGCACTGACGAATGCTCGTGTGGTACCGGGAAAATGACCGCTGAACATTTGCTGCAAAACTGCCCGACATACGAGGATCAGAGAGAGAGCAGATGTGGCCATCACCAGTGGCAACACTAGACAAGCTCTATGGCAGTGTCGACAGTCTCAGGATGACCGCTGCTTTTTTCGAAAAAATAGAGGTTGATGTCTGACTGGGTACGACGAAGAAGAAAGAAGAAGAATGGACGCCAATCGCGTTCGGAAAGGAGGGGCACCTAAGGAAACACTCAGAAGAACAATCATCAGAGAACAATCAAACGAGAACAATCATCAGAGAGGGCTCACGTACGGGCCTCAGCAGTATACACGATCGAAGAACGTTGGTGTCACATTGTTTCATCCTGAATCATTTGTTTCTGCCTTATGTGCCGTATTTGGCATGCAAAGAACACATAACGATGGATAAATAGTCATACAAAGACTATGCTAATTTGGGAAGATTAATAAGAAAACATGTATGCAGATAAGTATCAATGATCAACTACTGGAACAGGTATAGGAGTTCCTCCTATCTTTGTCATATCATTTCGGAAGAAGGCAGATGTGAAAAAGAAATCAGAAAGAGAATACGCATGACCAAGATGGTGTTCGGCAACATGCGACACATACTGATCTCAAGAAATTATTGGACATGAGAATTGTCAGATGTCAACGCATAGTCGCTGTTATTACGTTATGGCGCAGAAACATGGACACTGAATAACAAGTTGAAATAGAGTATTGAAGTCTTCTGAATGTAGTTACATAGAAGATTGGGTCGCATTTCTTGGAAAGAGAAGCAAACACATTTGGAGATTGAAAACGTTACAGGTGAAAAGAGAATTAATGTCCGGAATCAGAGTCAGACAGTTAAGTTACTTTGGTCATATAACAAGCCAGACCTCCTTGTTGAAGACACCGTACTAGGTGGTGGGGTGGAAAGCAGTCGTCTAAGAAGGAGACAACGTTATACGTGGATGGATAACATCAGGAGATGGGCTGGGAAACGCCTGTTAGATTGAACCATTACGACAAGAGATAGAGTACACTAGAGAACAATTGTATCCCACCTACGATGCGGAGATGGCGCTTGAGCTGAACTTGAACTAAAGTTACACTACTATTATGAAATGAAGTTGTTAAGCACTTCAGTATACTAAGCTACAGCTGGTAGAGTGACTACTTCTCTTTCTCACAGCCTTTTAATTCCCTAGTCAGGGGTGGTACTTGCATCTCAATTCACACTAAACACAACTGATATATATTTTAAACACCGAACATGAGTTGGTAGCCTCACAGAATATCCACTTATCAACTCTCAGTGAGATCAAACAAACTCCTAGAATAGTAGTCTTTCTTGTGCTTCCGCGTATTCCTGCTGTTGTAACAATGCATTTTCAGAATCTATCAACGGGATCAAGACGCTGAGCAGCGGATGAGCTGCAGTGGTCAGCGACCCATAGCTGACTGCTAGCGTCAGGGCCAGCGAACCAGAGCTGCCAAGATCCTTCTACTCCTCCACGTGGTGATCCTGGATAACAGGCTGCAGCAGGACAGACTGTCTAAGGAAAAGGGATCGAAGAGGGAATGCTAACCCGGTACTAAATAAATGCTTGCTGAAGTCGGATGTGTTGGACCGAAAGGTGCAAATATCGCAGCCAAGCTGTAAACTACAACACAACGCATTCCGTTCCCTGGACTACATTCTGTTACTTACCCTTTCAGGGTTTGGTAGTCGGAGATAGAGAACGAACGAAGAAGAAGAAGAAGAAGAAGAAGAAGAATCTCTCAACGTTGGCCCACGATAAGGAAAGTAACATCCTGTTTCTGCGGCAGCATGGCATTATCCATGCTGTCAGACGATGTAATAACAGCCATGTTGTCTGACCCTAACCATTACTCTAATCCTAACCCTAAACCTAACCATAGCCCTAAACCTGAACCTAATCTTAGCTCTTAGCATACTACTAACTCTTCGCCAAACTGAATATAACCATTTTTTATGCCCTTCACTCTATCTCTCTCTCTAAATCTTTATTTATTGAAAATAAAATAAATTCGACCCTTCCTCCCCTTAACCCGAAATGGAATGTCCCGTGACGTACGATGGGAACTCAGGGAACTCTGTTTGGTGTGAATTAAGACGCAAGTAGTCAGCTGGGTGGCAAGTACGTGACTGTTGTGGGAGTTGAACTTCGTATAACCACCTAGTACCGTGTCTTAATGATCATGAGGATTTTATCGACCTGATTGTATTTCTGCCTGAAAGCAAATAATAGACCAACTCAGCTTCCGCTTTCGTAAGCGAATTAATTATGGCGCGAAATGTCTCATTGCAGTCTATATAATATAAATGGCCACGAGCAAATACTGTGACTTCCTGGTTTCGCGGTTTCTGGCACGCAATTCAACAAATATTATTTATTTCTTTGTTTTGTTTGAGTGAGGGATGGAAAGTGGGGTGGGAGAGGGGAGGGGGGGGGGTGTAATTGATGGGGAGGGGATGGGTCAGCGTTAATCTATATATTCCCGTGTTTGATGTCATGTTTTTGTAAACAAAAAACATTGTTATGGGAGGCACGCGTGTGTTTACTTCAAGCATGTCACCTACTTAGGGTTTATTTGCAGACCTGGGAAACTGGCGTTTTTGTGTGTGGTTGGTTTGGTGTGAAGGTGACATGTTACTTCCTGGTCTGTTTTTTAATTGTGTGTGTGGGTGTGAGAGAGTGTTGTTGTTGCTTCTATAAAACGTATCCGCCTACTCTAAGTACATATCTGTCGCTTCCCTTTACCGGAACAATGGTTCAAGAGATTATACCTCTAGTGAGGGACGTTACTTTCGACCCTGTTTATAAAACCTGTTAAATTGGTTATATTATGGCGAGTTGTATTGTGCTATGAGGTGACTAACTTTATGTACATAACGTTGAGCTTATGAGTAGTAGAGAATGTGGCCGAATGATTAAGGTACATGTCTTTCACATATAAGGACAGGGGTTAGTCGCCGATTAATCACTAACAAATAACACTGCAATGATTCTGTGTTGTGTCTGAATCCATTTCGCTTTAACTTTTCCAAAATGCCTGTTTTTTTTTTTCTTCATTTGTTATCATAAGAATTGAATTTGTACATAGACACGGGCTTGGCAGCTTTTAGTGAGACTGTATAAGGACCAAAGTAGGACTCTTTGAAACTTTTAGTGAGACTGTATTAGGACTAAAGTAGGACTCCTTTCAACTTTTTGTGAGATTGTATATAGGACAAAAGTAGGACTCTTTGCAACTTTCAGTACTACGATTCCTCGAATTTCTTTACGTTCAGAATTCAATGGTCTTGTTATATCTGCAGCCCAGTCGCCATGATGAAGTCTATAGTCTTCAGGCTGGAGCGGCTGCCCCACAGATGTCTCAGCTCCACGCCCTCTGACCTGGTCTGCCATCTCATTCCACTATCAAGTGGGCATTTTTATAGAATGTGGCTAGTACGACTGTTTGTAACCCAGAGAAGGACTCTTTGTAACCTTTAATATGACTTTTTGTAACCCAGAGAAGGACTCTGTAACCTTTAATACGACTTTTTGTAACCCAGAGAAGGACTCTTTGTAACCTTTACTACGACTGTTTGTAACCCAGATAATGACTCGTTGTAACCTTTACTACGACTGTTTGTAACCCAGAGAAGGACTCTTTGTAACCTTCAATAAGACTGTTTATAACCCAGAGAAGAGGGGAGGAAGACTAACGTCTGGTCAAGCCCAACATACTGATCAGACATGTTAGTCAGAGTCAGGAAAAACATACTGGCCAAAACTCTTATTTTGGCTTCCTCGCAGTCCTTCCTGGAAACGGACTGTTTTCATGATAGCCTGGCTAATGAGGTGAATAATCGACGTGATCCCCGTAGTAGTGAACGACACGCAGATGAATCCACAGATAGCACAACCGCCTGAAGGACAGCCACCTTCTTCAGCACGCTCAGGATGTGAGGAAAGCTACGATATCCGCACTTATCGTCCTTTTCAGGGCGCACAAAAACGTGGGCATTCAACAACAACAATAACAACAATAACAACAGCAACAACAACAATGACAACAACAACAACAACAATAACAACAACAACAATGACAACAACAACAACAACAATAACAACAATAACAACAACAACAATGACAACAATAACAACAATAACAACAACAACAATAACAACAATAACAACAACAACAACAATGACAACAACAACAACAACAATAACAACACCAACCAAAAGAAGAACTCTGTAACTTTTAGTGGGACTGTTTGTAGTCCAGAGAAAATTTCTTGGTAATTTTAAGTGTGACTGTTTGAAAACAAAAGACGAACTTTTTGTAGTCCAGAGAAGGTCAATTTGTAACTTTTAGATAGAATGTGTGTAGCCATGAGAGGCATTGCTGTAGCTTTCATTGCAGGTTCTTTGTAGCCAAGAGAAAGTCTATTTGAAGATTTTAGCATGACTGTTTCCAGCTCTAAGAATAATTTCGTGTAGCCTTTAGAATGACTATTTGTAACTTTGGATCGACTGTTTGTAAGAATGGTAATGACTATTTGTAACATTGCAACGGCTGTATTCAGCCATGAGAATGACTTTTTTCGTAGCTAAGAGAATGACTAATTATACCCAATAGAATGACTGTATGTGAGCTTTAAAACCACTGATTGTAGCCTGAGAATGACTGTATGTGAGCTTTAAAACCACTGATTGTAGCCGGAGAATGACTGTATGTGAGCTTTAAAACCACTGATTGTAGCCGTGAGAATGACTGTATGTGAGCTTTAAAACCACTGATTGTAGCCGTGAGAATGACTGTATGTGAGCTTTAAAACCACTGATTATACCCAATAGAATGACTGTATGTGAGCTTTAAAACCACTAATTGTAGCCGTGAGAATGACTGTATGTGAGTTTTAAAACCACTGATTGTAGCCATGAGAATGACTGTATGTGAGTTTTAAAACCACTGATTATAGCCGTGAGAATGACTGTATGTGAGCTTTAAAACCACTGATTGTAGCCACAAGAATGACTGCTTGCAGCTTTTACACCGACTGATTATAGAATGCGAAAGGCTGTTTTAAACTTTTCACATTGTTACTTGTAATCCTTACAATCACTGATTCAGACATGAGACTATCTATAACCTTGCAACGCTGTTTGCAGTCTTGAGAATGACTTTTTGTATCAAATAGAGTGACTGTTTACAGCCATGAAAATGACTGTTTACAGCCATGAGAATGACTGTTTGTTAGCTATACATGAACTGTTAGTAGCCGTGAGTGACTGTTTGCTAGCTCTGAGAGCCGCTGTTTATTACTGCAGAGATCAAGACCGTGTTAGCACTAACTGTAACTGATAGCTCTACGAGTCGCTGTTTGCAGGATAGAGATACATTAATTGTTAGCATGTCTATAATACAGGGACAACTGTTAGTTAGCTTAGCCGATAGACTGTTTATTAACACAGCAGTTTGTTAGTACAGACATCAACTGTTTGTTAGAAGTGAGAGTCACTGTTATTTAGCACTGAAAATATTTGTGTTTCATACTATGAATTGGTTCATTTGTTAGTCACGGCGTAGGAGATGAAAGCATAACACGCATCTACACAACACTGTATGCTGAAACGTGATTCATAGTTAAGTGGGGCAGGGGCGTCCCCGTCATTTTAACCTCCCCCCCCCCCCCCCCCGCCGTTCAGGGATCAAATGTCTAATAGTGTTAAGTGGGTACATCAGCTGTGAAATTCACCTCATTTACGTGCGTTTTCATTTATTCTTTTTTTCTCATTGGTTTATTCTTCCTCTTCTGTATTTTTTGTTTGTTTGTTGTTTCTTCGTCCTCTTCGTGTTCCTTGGTGCCTTTTTATTCCACCGTCCTCTTTTGGTTCCCTCCAAGTTCCTCTTTTTGTTCCCTGGTCCTCTTTTTCCCCTCCCTGTACCTCTTTTGGTTCCTCCCTTGTCCTTTTTTGTCATCTCCTTGGTCCTCTTTTGGTTCTCTCACTCGTCCTCATTTTGTTCCCTCATCCTCTGATTTCCTAACTTTTTGTTTCCTTGTCCTCTTCATGTTCTCTGGTCTTCATGTTCTCTGGTCTTCATGTTCTCTGGTCTTCATGTTCTCTGGTCTTCATGTTCTCTGGTCTTCATGTTCTCTGGTCTTCATGTTCTCTGGTCTTCATATTCTCTGGTCTTCATGTTCTCCGGTCTTAATGTTCTCTGGTCTTCGTGTTCTAAGATCTGCATGTTCTCTGGTCTTCATGTTTCCATTCCCTCGCCCTGTTTTTGGTTCCTGGTCCTCTTTTTTCACCTACCTCGTTCCATTTTTGTTCCCTGGTTCTCAATTTGTTCCCTGGCCCTCTTTTTTCCGCTCCCCTGTCCTCTTTTTGTTTCCTGGTAATTGTGTCCCTCTCCCTCGTCCTCTTTTTGTTCCCTTGTCCTCTTTTTTCGCCTTCCTCGTCATCATTGTGTTCCCTGGTCCTCTTTTTTCGCCTCCCTTGTCTTCTTTTTGGTCCCTGGTCCTCATTTTGTTCCCTGGTCTCTTTTTTCCCTGGTCCTCTTTTTCCCTAGTCCTCTTTTTGTTCCCTGGTCCTGTTTTTCCCTGGTCCTCATTTTGTTCCCTGGTCCTCTTTTTTCCTTGGTCCTCTTTTTCCTGGTCCTCTTTTTTCTCTTGTCCTCTTTTTCCCTGGAACTCATTGTGTTCCCTGGTCCTCTTTTTCGCCTCCCTTGTCATCTTTTTGTCCCATGGTCCTCATTGTGTTCCCTGGTCCTCTTTTTCCCCCTCACTGGTCCTCTTTTTCCCCTCCCTCGTTCTCTTTTTGTTTCCTCATCTTCTGATTCTCTCACTTTGTATTCCTTTGTTCAATCTTTTGTTCTTTCGCCCTCATTTTGTTCCTTCGTTCTCATGTTGTTCCCCCACCTTCTGATTCCCTCTCTTTTTGTTCATTCATCCACTGACCCCCTGACTTTATGTTCCCTCATCCTCTGATTCAAATCCCTTTTTGTTCCCTCATCCTCTGATTCCCTCCTTTTTTGTTCCCTCATCCTCTTCCATCCTTTTTTGTTCCCTCATTATTTGACTCCCTCCCCTTCTGTTTCCTCATTCTTTGATTCCATCCCTTTTTGTTCCCTCATCCTCTGATTCCCGTCTTTTTTTCCATCCTCTGATTCCCACTTTTTGTTACTTCATCCTCTGATTCCCTCCCTTTTTGTTCCCTCATCCTCTGATTCCCTGCCTTGTTGTTCCCTGATCGTCTGATTCCATTCTGTTTTGTTCCCTCATCCTCTGACTCCCTGCCCTTCTGTTCCCTCATCCTCTGATTCCCCACCTTTTTATTCCCTCATCCTCTGATTCCCACCTTTTTGTTCCCTCATCCTCTGATTCCCTCCTTTTTGTTCCCTTATCCTCTGATTCCCTCCTTTTTGTTCCCTCATCCTCTGATTCCCACCTTTTTGTTCCCTCATCCTCTGATTCCCTCCTTTTTGTTCCCTTATCCTCTGATTCCCTCCTTTTTGTTCCCTTATCCTCTGATTCCCTCCTTTTTGTTCCCTTATCCTCTGATTCCCTCCTTTTTGTTCCCTCATCCTCTGATTCCCTCCTTTTTGTTCCCTTATCCTCTGATTCCCTCCTTTTTGTTCCCTCATCCTCTGATTCCCACCTTTTTGTTCCCTCATCCTCTGATTCCCTCCTTTTTGTTCCCTTATCCTCTGATTCCCTCCTTTTTGTTCCCTTATCCTCTGATTCCCTCCTTTTTTGTTCCCTCATCCTCTGATTCCCTCCTTTTTGTTCCCTCATCCTCTGATTCCCTCCTTTTTGTTCCCTCATCCTCTGATCCCCACCTTTTTGTTCCCTCATCCTCTGATTCCCTCCTTTTTGTTCCCTCATCCTCTGATTCCCTCCTTTTTGTTCCCTCATCCTCTGATCCCCACGTTTTTGTTCCCTCATCCTCTGATCCCCACCTTTTTGTTCCCTCATCCTCTGATTCCCTCGTTTTTGTTCCCTCATCCTCTGATTCCCTCCTTTTTGTTCCCTCATCCTCTGATTCCCTCCTTTTTGTTCCCTCATCTTCTGATTCCTCCACTTATTGTTATTTCGCTATCTTTTTGTTTCCACACTCGACCAGGTTTGGTTCCCTAATCCTCTTTGTTCTCTCGTCTTCCCTCGTTCTATTTGTTCGCTCACTCTCTGTTGTTCTTTTTTTCTGGTTTGTTCTGCTTGTTCCCTCGTCCTATTATTTTCTCTTTGTTCTTTGTGGTTTTATTGTTACCTCACCTCTTGTACTCTCTCTTGTCCTTCTGTGTTCTCCGTATTCTCATACACTTTTGTTCTCCTTGTTCTCCTCATTCCTTCATACACTTTTGTTCTCCTTGTTCTCCTCATTCCTTCATACACTTTTGTTCTCCTTGTTCTCCTCATTCCTTCATACACTTTTGTTCTCCTTATTCCTTCATACACTTTTGTTCTCCTCATTCCTTCATACACTTTTGTTCTCCTCATTCCTTCATACACTTTTGTTCTCCTTATTCCTTCATACACTTTTGTTCTCCTTGTTCTCCTCATTCCTTCATACACTTTTGTTCTCCTTGTTCTCCTCATTCCTTCATACACTTTTGTTCTCCTTATTCCTTCATACACTTTTGTTCTCCTTGTTCTCCTCATTCCTTCATACACTTTTGTTCTCCTTATTCCTTCATACACTTTTGTTCTCCTTGTTCTCCTTATTCCTTCATACACTTTTGTTCTCCTTATTCCTTCATACACTTTTGTTCTCCTTGTTCTCCTCATTCCTTCATACACTTTTGTTCTCCTTGTTCTCCTCATTCCTTCATACACTTTTGTTCTCCTTATTCCTTCATACACTTTTGTTCTCCTTGTTCTCCTTATTCCTTCATACACTTTTGTTCTCCTTATTCCTTCATACACTTTTGTTCTCCTTGTTCTCCTCATTCCTTCATACACTTTTGTTCTCCTTATTCCTTCATACACTTTTGTTCTCCTTATTCCTTCATACACTTTTGTTCTCCTTGTTCTCCTCATTCCTTCATACACTTTTGTTCTCCTTATTCCTTCATACACTTTTGTTCTCCTTGTTCTCCTTATTCCTTCATACACTTTTGTTCTCCTTATTCCTTCATACACTTTTGTTCTCCTTGTTCTCCTCATTCCTTCATACACTTTTGTTCTCCTTGTTCTCCTCATTCCTTCATACACTTTTGTTCTCCTTATTCCTTCATACACTTTTGTTCTCCTTGTTCTCCTTATTCCTTCATACACTTTTGTTCTCCTTGTTCTCCTCATTCCTTCATACACTTTTGTTCTCCTTGTTCTCCTTATTCCTTCATACACTTTTGTTCTCCTCATTCCTTCATACACTTTTGTTCTCCTTGTTCTCCTTATTCCTTCATACACTTTTGTTCTCCTCATTCCTTCATACACTTTTGTTCTCCTTGTTCTCCTTATTCCTTCATACACTTTTGTTCTCCTCATTCCTTCATACACTTTTGTTCTCCTCATTCCTTCATACACTTTTGTTCTCCTCATTCCTTCATACACTTTTGTTCTCCTTGTTCTCCTCATTCCTTCATACACTTTTGTTCTCCTTGTTCTCCTTATTCCTTCATACACTTTTGTTCTCCTTGTTCTCCTCATTCCTTCACACACTTTTGTTCTCCTTGTTCTCCTCATTCCTTCATACACTTTGGTTCTCCTTGTTCTCCTCATTCCTTCATACACTTTTGTTCTCCTTGTTCTCCTTATTCCTTCATACACTTTTGTTCTCCTCATTCCTTCATACACTTTTGTTCTCCTTATTCCTTCATACACTTTTGTTCTCCTCATTCCTTCATACACTTTTGTTCTCCTCATTCCTTCATACACTTTTGTTCTCCTTGTTCTCCTTATTCCTTCATACACTTTTGTTCTCCTCATTCCTTCATACACTTTTGTTCTCCTTATTCCTTCATACACTTTTGTTCTCCTCATTCCTTCATACACTTTTGTTCTCCTCATTCCTTCATACACTTTTGTTCTCCTTATTCCTTCATACACTTTTGTTCTCCTCATTCCTTCATACACTTTTGTTCTCCTTGTTCTCCTCATTCCTTCATACACTTTTGTTCTCCCTGTTCTCCTCATTCCTTCATACACTTTTGTTCTCCTTATTCCAAAATGCTTTCCGTTTTATTTGTTCCTTCTTTCTCTTCGTTCTCTCCCCCCCCCCCCCTCTCCTCTCCCTCACCCATCTCTTGTTCTCCAGTTCTCATGTGTCCTCTTTGTTCTTTCATTCTCTCCGTTAGAAATATGTTTCAATATCTTTGTCTTCGACTTCCTACAAATCAACTGGTGTAACTCGATTCTGGTTTAGGGAAGAAGCTCAATTTTGTTAGGGATTATATTGGTCATTGTTGTAAACCGCCTACGCTGTACTACGGTTTTAAGGTATACAATTTGTTTCTCTAATCCCAAAGGCGGTGTGCGTTGCACTGTGGTTTTTATTTTGCGCCTGTCGGCCCAGTGCATCAGACTTCAGCATTTATTTTATGTAATGGTCTGCTTCCTCCTGCATTTTCTAAAGGATTGCTTCCCCGGGGTAACGGACGGTGCTGTGATGAGGATCGAACCTAGCACCCTTATGTTGTGAGCCGTGCCACTTAACCACTAGGCCACGCCGTCCCCTAAGGTATACTATGGCATTACCTTCCATTTTTGTCGTAAAGGACTAATAAAGAGGGATGTCATTGTGGCTAGCAACCTCATCTTGTTAAACTACAATTTGAAGTGTTTTAACTACAGGTTTTCTGCAACTGAGGGCAGCTGAACTGGTGGGTTAATACTTGATATGGATGGACAAAGTGAATCAGTCAGTCTTTAAGTCTTAACTTAACTTAACGATTTTATACTTTTTTAGAAGGCTCTGCGGAGACTGTATGCAACCAGTTTATTTCATTCCACGGATACCGAAAATACTGTGAGTATCCAGTCATTCTTTGAATGCATGAACTGACTCTGCTTCCATTACTTCCACTACTTGGTATAGTCTAATTTATCCTATCCATTTATTATATTAAAACTTGAATTAAGTCACTTCGAATTCTTCTTTGTTCTAATCACTGAAGACCAGTAGTTATGTTTACATGGTTCAGTGGAATTACAAATACAAAGGGAAGTAATAATTAGAACAGCTGCTTTTCAGTTCTTGGAAAACACATCATAACCTTGACCTAAGATGGAATAAATAAAACTGGGAGTAATATGCGTGCAATTTGAAAGTATAATTAAGAAACTCAATTCTGACGACATTATTACTCAGTCCTCATATGTAACCATTACGAATATTTGATACGCGTTTCATTTCAAACTCTTGCATTTGGCGTGTTGTTATAGTCAGTCTTTTAATTCGTAGAATTAATAATATAATAAATTAATTTGGTAGAATGCGCTCGATGGTCTGGGCACGTCGTGGCGTCAGCGTCAAGACCAAACTCAAAGTCTACCGTGCAACCATCATTCCAACCCTACTATACGCTTGCGAAAGCTGGACTGTGTACTCTGGACATGCAAGGAGGTTAAACCACTTCCACACAGGTTGCCAGAGGCGAATATTCCACATCCGATGGCAAGATCGTGTCACTGACATCGAGGTTCTCTCGAGGGCTAACATGCCCAGCATCCATGCACTGCTAGAAAAAGCACGACTAGGATGGGCCGGACACCTCTCGTCCGTATGTCAGACGAGCGGCTCCCAAAGAGGCTTCTCTACGGCGAGCTGAGAGAGGGATGGCGCGAGAGAGGGCGCCCAAAGAAACGTTTTAAAGACGGTCTGAAAGACTCACTGAAAAGTTGCCAGGTAGACATCGACACCTGGGAATGTCTTGCGCAAGACAGATCTGACTGGAGAATCGCAGTCAAATCGGGTGTAGCTGCCGGTGAAGATGACCGTGCTGTGAAAGCCCAGAACATACGCGAGACGCGGAAATCCCGAGCAGCGGGAACACCATCCTCTTCTACAAACCTCGTGTGCCCGATATGTAGCAGATGTTTTCGTGCTCGCATTGGCCTGTTCAGCCACATGCGCACCCACACCCAACAGGGAAATCTGTGATAAGGATGATGTCGGCGGTCCTCATCGACAACGATGGACAGCTATTATTAATTCGTAAACATGGTCCGAAGCAATTTATTTCTAAACTGCATGTCAGGTACAAATGATTTTTTGCATGTAGCCTTAGAATATCCATGACGTTAAGTAAATATATTTTTTTCCTATAAGAAATTTGATGTATTTTGACAAATTTATTCATTAGGCTATTTTAAAAACAACCTCACTGAATTGGACATAATTTTAACATGTTTAAGGTACACAGTGGGGGTGTTTTAAAAATATATGTTTTGACCTACAAATAGGCTGAGTAAATTCAAATTCCTGATTCTCTCGTGCACAAAGTAGACACTTTGTCGAGTGAGGAGAACAAACAAGGTAATCCATGCGAAACTGTAGTTCAGACACAAGCGCATCACGATAATATAATTTGTGAGTCGTTATTGTGACATATAGTTGCTTTTTCAAAAGTTACATTGATATGAATTTCAAAATGAGTTTGAAGTGTACATTTAAAACAATGAAGAATGTTACCGTTTTACTATACACGTTTATTCCGCTGTGAATCTAAGATGGGTCATTTATATTGTGATATTCATGACCCAGAGAAACGAACACAATTGGCGCTTGTTCTGGATAGATGATCCTTTTACCTTTGTCATAAAACTGGAGATTTTGAAACTGTTGACGAAAAATGGACTTGTTACTCTCCGGAAACTGAAATTAACATTACAATCCGACTGCAGTATTGAAATTTTAAAAAGTACTCTGGAAAATTGTAAGAGCTGCCCACTTTGCATTGACGAAACATTCAGCTGGCAGAAATAGTATTTGTGAAAAGCCACATTTGATTTCTGCCATAAGCAAATACCTTAAAGGGATACATGAATGGCGTAGGGAAGGCTATGATATTGTATAGTTGGACTAATCCTGTGTCATGGCTCACCAAACCTATGGAAAAGAATAGCAATCAGTTGAGCAACAGCAAACGGCAGCACATTACACTACTCATTTTGGGAATTCACAAACAACAACGAAAAATTAAAAGTAAGAGACTTGATATTATTTAATATATTACACAACAAAAATACATTTAAAAAATAAAACAATATACTTGCATCGACCGGGAATCGAACCCGGGTCACCCGCGTGGCAGGCGAGTATTCTACCACTAGACCACCGATGCTGACAGGTAAGGTGTGACAAATTTGTAAGAGACATGAATTTGAAGAACAACATGGGTTCGAGTCAAAATCGTCTGATATTAACTTAACTTGACCTAAATTAACTTTACGTGTTTGTACTGGTTTAGAAAAATCATTAGAGTTTGTAGACAACCGGTAACATTTGCATTACCCTGCTTTAAAAGCTATGCACATCCAATATATTCTTAAATTAATAAACTGTCTCTGCCTCCAGCCGCTCCTGTGGTAACACATTCCAAGCATTTGCTATGATTTACTACTGTCTTACCAATCTGGACCTTTCTTTAGTTAATTTGTATCTGAGCTCTTGTTTTCGTTGGTGGTTTAATTTTGAAAAAAAACTTGTTAGAGTCTAATCCTTTACCTTATAAACCTGAATTAAGTCACCTCGAATTCTTTTTTCGAGATACTGTACGCCGTTTTTTTTTCTGAGTCTTTCCTCGTAGCTGTAATTCTGGAATCGCTCTTCTTTGTATCCATTCCAGCATGTTTATATCTGCTCTACAATAAGGACTCCACACCTGTACACAGTACTCAATTCTAAGTCTAACTAATGCTTTATACAGTTTGACAATCACCTCCTTACTGCTATGTTTAATATTTCTTATTTTTATTATGATACCTAACATTGCATTTGCCTTATTCATTGCTACCTGGACTTGATCATTCATTTTTTTTTCTGAATGCTCTTTTATAACTTCTAGGTCCCTTTTCTTATCTATCATTCTAATATTGTTCTCGCTCATACAACAACTATGTTCCATATTGGATCTACCCACGTGGATGACTGAACATTTATCAATATTAAACTCCATTTGCCATCTCACAGACCAGTCTCCAATTTTATCTAAATCCGTTTTCAATATATCCACCACTGTTATAGATGAGACACTCCTACATAGTTTTGTGTCATCTGCACATTTTTAATCATGGATCTTATATTAATGTCCAAATCGTTGATATATATATATATATATATCAAGAACAATATCGGTCCCAAAACCGAGTCCTGTGGTACTCCACGTTTTACTTCACACCACTCAGAGGTCTCCTTATTTATGCCCACTCTCTACCTTATTCCCGTCAAGCAATGTTCCCTGTGGGCTGCCCTGAACTTCACTGTTTAAATACATTTCGTTCTCTTCCGTAGGCTATCTTACTGTACCAATATATTTGCATACAACATATGTCTCTTGATATTTTTTTTTTTTTTTTTTAGTTTTGCCTGATATTTTTGTGATTTGATCATGTTTTGTCTGCATTTTGTCTGAATTTTGTCTGTGTTTTGTCTGTATTTTGTCTGCACTATGTCTGTATTTTGTTTGTATTTTGTCTGCATTTTGTCTGTGTTAACCAGCGTTGCTTCACAATCCCAACGTACCTGGTCCATATCCATTCCAATCCATTTTGGCATACAAGTAGTTTTTTTTCCTCGGTACTATCGTTACCTGGCTCACGAAAATTAATGGCAAACTGCTGCACTGCACACCTGCTAAGAAATTTATAACATCAATTTTTTGCACGGCCTCCATTATATTGCTGTCAGCTGCTTTTTACCAATCTACAACACACTTTCCTATAATGGACAATTTTGTGCTAAGCGTCGTGACTCATATTGAAATCTACGTCAATTTCATCAACAGTGAAAGGTCTGTTCCTACGGACTAGCTGGTCGATGTGCTGTTTCGCTGTTCCAGTTACCGCGCTTGCTGGTCCTTCGAGTCACGGTTCATCAATGACATTTTATCTTCCGTTTTGAAAACTTTCTACCCATTAATCCACTCTCCTCTGACTCAAACAATTGTCTTCATACTGAGCATTCATTCTTCTGTAAATTTAAGAAGGTTTCACACTCTATGACCACAAAAAATATAAATAAATAAACTAATACCGCCTCGTTGTTTATTCAAGGTGCTAGTCGGCAGTGGGGGAGGGGCATGTTGAAAGTTATATTGCGCATTAACATGCTGCTGGGTCGACACTATCTCCACATGGAGTATTGCCAAGAGGTAATTTTTTTGTCTTGAAATTAGATGTTCCGTTGTACATACAGTTCCGTGCACTTTAGAATAAAATTGCTGTTACTTAATGACTGTCCCTCATATTTTCTATTATTTGAAAATGTAATTCTACGTCACGCAGTGTGACTCTGTTACGATAATGATAGTGGGTATTTGAAGAGTTATTTCATATATGCGACTAGAGACGTCAGGAAATATGTTACAGATGTAACGATAGTTCTCTAGATGTAACGATAGAGTGCTCTAGATGTAACGATAAAATGCTCTTGATGTAACAATAATGTGCTCTAGATGTAACGATCGAGTTTCTCTAGATGTAATGATAGTGCTTTAAGCGTAACGATTAAATGCTCTAGATGTAAAGATAAAGTGATGTAGATGTAAAGATAAAGGGCTCTAGATGTAACGATAGAGTGTCTCTAGATGTAATGATAGTGCTTTAAGCGTAACGATAAAATGCTCTAGATGTAAAGATAAAGTGATGTAGATGTAACGGTAGGGTGTCTCTAGATGTAATTATAGTGCTTTAAGCGTTACGACAAAATGCTCTAGATGTATATAGTATTACCGTCTGGAGGATTCCGGTTTATCTTCACCAGCACGCTAGGGATGTCAGGAAAGCTATAACAAACCGATGCTAAACGTCCATTTTAGGGCCCACAAAAGGGTCAATCTACACATTTTGGACATTCCTTCAACAACAGTAGTAATGTGTATTCAGAAAGATTTGTTTATAGATGAAGAAATTGACGAAATCACGGAAAAGTGAGCAACACATGCACGAGGGAGCCTATGCAAAGGTGTTGAATGTATTTAAACCATAATGTTTAAGGTATCCAGTAACGAAGTTTAACGGTCACATAATGTTTAAGGTATCCAGTAATAACGTTTAACGGTCACATAATGTTTAAGGTATCCAGTAATAAAGTTTAACGGTCACATAATGTTTAAGGTATCCAGTAACGAAGTTTAACGGTCACATAATGTTTAAGGTATCCAGAAACCAAGTTTAACGGTCAGTTAGCTCAAAGCAGTCTCGTTAATTTAACACTGACATATCCATTGCATTTGAACCCTCTGTTCTCATTGTCAGATGCGTATTGAATAAACACCTCGACCTCACTCTAGTAAATTTTGTATTTTTTATCGTCGATCAGTTATATTGAATATATGACCGACAACATAATTACGCTCTCGGTTATTAGCATATCACTGGGTGAAGAAACTTCGTCAAATAAGAGGGGCATGAAACCATTAATGCATATTTTGCAGACATTTCTTGATAACTTTGTATACATATAAATCTCTCCATGGAAGGTTGAGCAGCAAATTGGTTAGTGGTACGTTCGACAGCCCAAACATTGTTATGTGGATTCAGCAGGGAAGTGCCCTTTACAGGAAGCCAAACCATTAATAATACTAGCGCTGAAGTCGAATGCACTACGCCATAAGGTGTAAAACACAGTACAACATACTAATAATAGTTATCCATCGCAAGCCAAGCTGGTGACAGCGCCAGACGTGCTGCGAGGTGGGATCTCACATGACTATTATCCAATCTTGGAACAGCGGACTTTGCAACATTTGGCTTGGCTTTGCTTGGCTTCGTTCGTTCTCAATCTCCCGCTACCAAACCATGAAAGGGCTTATGTAGCAGAATGTAATCCATAGAATGGAATGTGTTGTGTCGAAGTTTACAGCTTGACTGCGATATTTGCACCCTTCGGTCCAACACATCCGACTTCACCAAGCATTTTGTGAGTACCGGGTTAGCATTCCCTTTTCGATCCCTTCTCCTTATCCAGTCTGCACTGCTGCAGCCTGTTTTCCAGGATCACCGCGTGGAGGTGTAGGAAGAGGTTTGACAGCTCTGGTTTCGATGGCCCTGACGCTAGCAGTCAGATATGGGTCGCTGACCACTGCAGCTTATGCTCTGCTTAGCATCTCGATCCCTCTTAAAAATTTCAGGCACACATGTACGGAGTCAGATTTAGAGTCGTCGTGCACTCTGTTCTTTATTTTTTGCTCATTTTCTCTTAGCCTCGCGATAAGTTTTCGTTCTGCGATATCAGAAACTTGTGTGATTGCATAGCATCAGGTTTGAACGGAACCGTGAATGCATTTCCAAGGAGCATCGCTAGCATTTCTTCTGTCCATCTAATGAGCGTCTTCCAGCTCCGAGTTCACCATGTAGCAGCTGTTGGGGAGGCGTGCCAACAGCATGTTATTCCTATTGTTTCTGGCCCCTTTTCTATCTTGGAAGTGTCTGGATGCTTCTCTATTGTGGAAGTGTCTGGATGCTTCTCTATTGTGGAAGTGTCTGGATGCTTCTCTGTTGTGGAAGTGTCTGGATGCTTCTCTATTGTGGAAGTGTCTGGATGCTTCTCTATTGTGGAAGTGTCTGGATGCTTCTCTATTGTGGAAGTGTCTGGATGCTTCTCTATTGTGGAAGTGTCTGGATGCTTCTCTATTGTGGAAGTGTCTGGATGCTTCTCTATTGTGAAAGTGTCTGGATGATTCTCTATTGTGGAAGTGTCTGGATGCTTCTCTATTGTGGAAGTGTCTGGATGCTTCTCTATTGTGGAAGTGTCTGGATGCTTCTCTATTGTGAAAGTGTCTGGATGATTCTCTATTGTGGAAGTGTCTGGATGCTTCTCTATTGTGGAAGTGTCTGGATGCTTCTCTATTGTGGAAGTGTCTGGATGCTTCTCTATTGTGGAAGTGTCTGGATGCTTCTCTATTGTGGAAGTGTCTGGATGCTTCTCTATTGTGGAAGTGTCTGGATGCTTCTCTATTGTGGAAGTGTCTGGATGCTTCTCTATTGTGGAAGTGTCTGGATGCTTCTCTATTGTAGAAGTGTCTGGATGCTTCTCTATTATGGAAGTGTCTGGATGCTTCTCTATTGGGGAAGTGTCTGGAAGCTTCTCTATTGTGGAAGTGTCTGGATGCTTTCTATTGGGGAAGTGTCTGGAAGCTTCTCTATTGTGGAAGTGTCTGGATGCTTCTCTATTGTGGAAGTGTCTGGATGCTACTCTATTGTGGAAGTGTCTGGATGCTTTTCTATTGTGGAAGTGTCTGGATGCTTTTCTGTTGTGGAAGTGTCTGGATGCTTTTCTATTGTGGAAGTGTCTGGATGTTTTTCTATTGTGGAAGTGTCTGGATGCTTTCCTATTGTGGAAGTGTCTGCATGCTTTTCTATTGTGGAAGTGTCTGGATGCTTTTCTATTGTGGAAGTGTCTGGATGCTTTTCTATTGTGGAAGTGTCTGGATGCTTTTCTATTGTGGAAGTGTCTGGATGCTTTTCTATTGTGGAAGTGTCTGGATGCTTTTCTATTGTGGAAGTGTCTGGATGCTTTTCTATTGTGGAAGTGTATGGATGCTTTTCTATTGTGGAAGTGTCTGGATGCTTTTCTATTGTGGAAGTGTATGGATGCTTTTCTATTGTGGAAGTGTCTGGATGCTTTTCTATTGTGGAAGTGTCTGGATGCTATTCTATTGTGGAAGTGTCTGGATGCTTTTCTGTTGTGGAAGTGTCTGGATGCTTTTCTATTGTGGAAGTGTCTGGATGCTTTTCTATTGTGGAAGTTTCTGGATGCTTTTCTATTGCAGAAGTGTATGGATGCTTTACTATTGTAGCAGTGTTTGGATGCTTTTCTATTGCAGAAATGTATGGATGCTTAAAAACCCATAGATTACAGCAATAAGGAAAATTCGTATTGACAGTAACAAATTATAATTTTTTAATAGATGCAACATATTTTACCTGTTTAGTATTTTAAAGTTAGGCACTTTTTCTTAGCACGTGACCCGGAGCGGCCTATGCCGATTCCCTCTGTGAAAACGATTTAAATATCTAGTGTGTCTGCTGTACGCTGTCTACGATTCGTATCAATGCAGCAAATTGGGTAATACTACAGCATAATGCCCTTTTACCACGGTGAAGACATTATGCCGAAGGAGATACACAAAGGAAAAAAAAAAAAAAATTTTTTTAAATAATCTCTATCAATCTGGTCAGGGAGAAATAACTTTGAGAACGCACAGAACTTTAGTCTTAAATGCTTCTTCTTCTTCTTCCTCGTTCGTCTTCAGACCTCAACTTCAATGACTTTAACAAAGGCAGGAGCCGACTCAAGGCTCTGTACGCTTCCATACAGCTTCTCGTGGAAGGACACTGGCTGTTGCCAAATGCTACTTCTTTTGTCGGTATACAGTGGACAGGACTGCAAAATATGTTCTTCTTTCATGGGGGCTGTGCCGCAGGCACAAAGGTCTGTAGTGCCAATCTTGTACTTTGTTGTATAGATTGCATCTAAGTTTGTTGTGACCTGTGCGTAGCCGGAGAATTAACACCTGGCCTCGCCTGGAGAGCTGATGGTAGGCATCGTTTTCTATGTGGCCAGGATGGTCTTATTTTCCATTTTGCACTGTACGTTGCCCTGATAATGCTTTTTTCTCATTGTATGTGATTTCTGTATCACTCTGCTGCAGCATTCCTCCCTCTCTGGCGAGTCTGTCTGCCTCCTCGTTGCCTGGAATGCTAAAGAGGGCTGGTATCCACTGGACTGTGCTTTTCATGAAGCATTGGGACAGGCGCTCGAACGAGTCTGCCAGAGCACCGAGTTCATTTTTGTGCTGGTGCTTGAGCGCCATTAACACTACGAGGGCGTCTGCGAAAATAACCACTTGCTTTTCTGCCTGCTCCTTATGGTCTATAAGGGTTTCAGCTGCTTGTCTCAGGACACTGGCTTCGGAACTGAAGTTTCTGCAGCGTCTCCCAGTGGCAAAATTTGCTAAGTATACTTTGCTCTTCAGTTTTATAGTGATTCCTCCTCTCCGTTTCCAATGGCATCTTTGGCTGAGTCATCCCTATAGGCGTGCGTCCAGGCTGTTGGTGGGAATTTTTGGTTGATGTAATTTGTAACTAGGACTTAAAATGACTCCATAAACTATCATGTCGCAGTCACTGATTTACCCATGTCATAATCAGGTTATAATTGCTAATTATTCTTGGACTGATGTTCTTCAGTCCTGTACGCATTACAATATTGTATATTAGTAAAATTAATCATTTTTGTGCAACACCATTGAGACTTCAGGAGGAGAGAGGCAGATGTAAGAGCTAAAACTGTTTTTTTGTTGTTGTTCGTCCATCAAGAGTGATGGGGACCTTGGCTTTTTTCACCTAGCCAGTCCTTCCAGTCGAGTATTCTGTAATTCCGAGTTGTGGATGGGTGTGGAGATGGCTGACTAGTCCGATTTGGGATCTGCATACTCGCAGGCAGTGAAAGCATGGAAAGTTCGCTTCGTGAGACGGTGATCATGATTGTCAGCACACCAATGTATCTCATCCGCTTTATTGCTCAGTCAGGAGTCCCGCAACTGACGCAGCTGTTTGACTGTAGTTTAGCTTGTCAGCGGACTTACACTCTCCGCGTTGTCACTCGCCCGTCGTCACAGGACTCGACTGTGTTAGTACTGGATAAATGGAAAGAGAATGACTTGCGCGATGAATTTGATTTAAGTGAGGAAGGGTTGCGCAGTTCGTCGACCTCACTCTCTCGTCCGAGTCCAACTTTAACCAGTGGCAAGACAAGTCAGGATGACTGGATATGAACTAAGGTGCAGTGGATGACCACGACTACTCAAGTGCCTCGCCGTGTTCTGTGCGGTCCACACCGCTGAGCACATTTGCTGTCGTGGTAGCCTGATGACGAGTGTCCTGCTTAGCTGTCTGGGCTTCAGCAGGGCAGGGCAAATCTAAAAAAGAACTAGCACTAGAACGGCAAGGACATCATTTCTGTTTCTGAATAATATAGGGAATTCCCGGAAAATAAATAATGATAGCAAGTAAAGATTGTTTATTTCCAATGTTAAGTCAATCCTCCTGTACGGAAGAGAAACGTGGAGAATGACAAGGGCAATACAGAGGAAACTCCAGTCGTTCGTCAATAAATGTCTACAGATGATAATGGGTATAGACTGCCAAGACATCTTGACGAGTGAAGACCTATGGCAAAGGAGCCAACAACAATCAGTGAAGCAACAAATCAAACGTAACAAAAGAGGTTGGTTAGGACACCCGCTACCGAAAGCCCCATCAAGTGTGGTCAGACATGCACTGACTTGGAATCCACATGAGAAGAAGAAGAGAGGTAGACCAAGAATGACCCGGAGAAGAGATTATGAAAAAAAAGAAAAAGTTCCTGGGCTTCGACTAGATAGGGGCAGAAAGGGCAGGTCAAGACCAAATTTAATGCAGGAGGGTTGTCAATGCCCTATGCCACGACAGGAACTATGGACATTGATTGGTTGAAAATTAAACAGCCAAGTTGATAAAAGTCTAGAAGTGGCGGATACACGACGTAAAAATGACATTTCCAGCGACACAGGTTGCTAACGTCAGACGCGACGTATCTGCCGCACGGTGTCCGACATAGACTCCCCACGACGCCCATTTGGTCTGAAGTGGACCAACAACTAACTGATTGTTTTGTCATATTATTTGATCACACTGTTTTGACATATGTATCACAATTATTGCATCATTTCGGATCACTCTGTTTTGACATATTTTCTGATCAAAATGTTTTGACATATTTCCTGATCAAAATGTTTTGACATATTTCATGATCAAAATGTTTTGACATATTTCATGATCAAACTGTTTTAACATGAATGTTAATAACTGTAATATTCCAAATTAACAATACAAGTTGTGTTGTATAAATGATTACATAAAATAGAAACTAAATCTGATACTATGATTATCATATTACTAAATGTACAACTGATTTTATCACTCTATTGTATGTTGATCCTGAAGGTATTACAAATGTGATATAGTTGTTCCATGAGGCCGGAGCTCTATTTTCAGCGTTCCTCCTACATTTGAGAAATAACCACAATAGCTTTTCCCATTCACAACTCTGTTTAGTCTACTTTGTAATCGCTCTTTGAATGACGAGTCGGCTCTACTATTTGCTATCTTAAACCAGCTTCAATAATGTTGATAATCAAAGTCGGATAGTCAATATTAGTATTCATAAAATGTAGATTAACTCAAAAGTGATGTATTAAAAAAAAGTCCTTCTGACAGAAGCCCACTATTAGTCACTTGTGAAGTATCGATATTTGATGCTGATTTAGAAGAGAAGAGGACGACCTCTGACACGGAAGCTTGTTCATGAAATGTATCGTGCTTTTCTGGTATCGATATTAAAATTTTTTCTTGACCAAATTCTGATCTGTTAGAATCGATCAACCATGATGCTCTGAGACCTAGTTAAACAGACAGATGGTAACGGATTTGTTCTATCGCGTTTGAAAGAATACGCTGGCCCTGAGAGTTGCTGTCCTCGTGTTGTCATTTGTCAGATCGGTGTGTGCGGGACGGCGTGTGCTGGTGTTTAAGAGTCACGGCTCACAACCGAAGGTGCTGGATTTGATCCGCATCACAATACCGGCCGTTTCCCCGGGGAGGCAAACCCTTAGAAAAGTCAGGAGGAAGCATAGCCTTACATAAAATGCATGCCAAAGTCGGATGTACTGAGCCGACAAGCGCAAAATAAAAATCGCAGTGCAACGCGCACCGCATTGGAGAGTAAAGAAATAAGCCAAAAGCAAACCACAAAAAAAAAAAATCAAAAAAAAATCAAAATCTGTGGGTTAATTTTTTTGAGTAAAAGAGAATTATTTCTTAAATAACGTAACTTCATCATCATCATCACCATCACCATCATCACCACCATCATCATCACCACCATCATCATCACCATCAGCATCATCACCACCATCATCATCACCATCATCACCACCATCACCATCATCATCACCACCATCACCACCACCATCATCACCATCATCATCACCACCATCATCATCACCATCAGCATCATCACCACCATCATCATCACCATCATCACCACCATCACCATCATCACCACCATCACCATCACCACCATCATCATCACCATCACCATCATCATTATCATCAGTCCCGTAACCTAGAAGGTTGTTGAGACACAGTTATTGCAGTTTGCCAAACCAGTTCCCGCCATACGCCTCGATTTTTCGCCAGGGTATTAGTTTCAGCTATAGACTTTCCCGTCCACTCTTTTATATTTTCCTCTCATCTCTTTTTTGGTTTCCCTCTCCCACGCTTCCTATGCACAGTGCCTTGCAGGACGGTCTGGGTCAGCCTCACCGTTCATGATACATGTCCATACCATGTCAATGTTCGTGTTTTTCCTATAGTCAATATGTTTTTATACTGGCCTAACTCCTTCCTAACAATTCCAAGAACACTCTCGTTTGTAACGCGATCCAGATATGAAATGGCAGGAATTCTACGCAAGCATCTCATTTCCATTGTGCAAATGTTACGTTCTAGATCAGTCGTCAGAGTCCAAGTCTCACACTCGTAGAGGTATACCGAGGTGACCATTGGACACATTAAAGTCATCTTAGATTTGAGGCTAATGTTCTTGTCTTTCCAGATTATTCGCAGTCTGGTCAGGGCGACCATGTCCATCTCTGTTCTTGACTGGATCTCTAGACCCCTCCGCATTCATTTCTGCTCCCAGAAATTTGAACCGCGTGACTCTTTCCAGAGGTTCACATTTGACCATAATCGGGTTTAAAATACCCTCTGGGGCGTTTACCATGATCTTACTTTTCTCTGTACTGATTTCCATCCCAAATTTCTGGACAGCATTGTCCAGGTTTGCGACTAACCTTGCAAGTTCAGGTTCTGTTCCAGCCAGACCGGTAATGTCGTCGGCAAAGCGGAGGTTGGTGAGAATGCTTCCACCTGTACTGACTGCCCCTACGTGTTCATCCATCGCTTCTGACATAATGCGATCTAGAAAAACATTGGAACGTGTTGGAGGGAGGGGACACCCCTGACGCAGGCCGACTGTCGTTCGGAACCTTTCACTTGTGGTTTCTTTGAGGTAAACTGCACTGCTGGCATCGGAGTATAGTTTCTCAATGACGTGGGTGAGCCGCCATCCTATCTTGTACTTGCGCAGTTTCCCATAGAGCCTCATGTCCCACCCTAACAAAAGCCTTTTTAAAGTCAATGAAGACCAATTTCTGTTTGCGCTGAATGTATTTTTCACTGATCAAGCGAGGGTTAAAAATGTGTTCTATTGTGCTTCGACCAGCTCTGAAACCCGCTTGTTCTTACGCAATAATTTCTTCTGCTCGTGGCTGCAGGCTGTTAAGGATAACCTTGAGCATAACTTTACTGGCGTGGCTAATCAGACTGATGGTTCTGTAGTTCTGTCACTGTTGGAGGGTAGTCTTCTTTGGTATCACTATGATCAATGATTGTGTCCAGCTTGTGGGCCACTCTCCTATCACTATGATCAATGATTGTGTGGGCCATTCTCCTATCACTATGATCAATGATTGTGTCCAGCTTGTGGGCCATTCTCCTATTTCTATGATCAATGATTGTGTCCAGCTTGTGGGCCATTCTCCTATTTCTATGATCAATGATTGTGTCCAGCTTGTGGGCCATTCTCCTATTTCTATGATCAATGATTGTGTCCAGCTTGTGGGTCATTCTCCTATCACTATGATCAGTGATTTTGTCCAACTTGTGGGCCATTCTCCCGTCTGCCATATCAAGTTACAGATTTTTGTTAGAAAATCTATCACCACTGTCCCTCCAAGAATTAATAGGTCGCCTGGTATGTTATCCACTCTGCCATTTTACCCTTTTGAAGAGATCTAACCACCACTTCAACTTCTTCAAACATGATACTAAAGTTATCTTCCTCTTCTTGTTGGTCTGCTGGGATACATCTCTAGGATCCCTAGGGGACTTGATATTGTACAGCTGAGAGTAATATTCATTCCATCTCTGCATGACATCCTTTTCCGCAGTCATGGTATTCCCTACCCCATCCTGAATTGTTCTTATTGTGGGCGTGAACTTCCTTGTCAGGTTTTCAGCTAGTTCGTAAGCTGCTCTACCATTGTTCTTGACAATGCAGTCTTGAATTTTCGCGGACTGATCTTCTTCTTCTTCTTCTTCTTCTTCGTACGCAATCAGACATCAGCCTTTATTTTTTCGAAAAAAAGCAGCGGTCATCCTGAGGCTGTCGACACTGCCATAGAGCTTGTCTAGTGTTGCCACTGGTAATGGCCACATCTGCTCTCTCTGATCCTCGTATGTCGCGCAGTTTTGCAGCAAATGCTCAGAGGTCATTTTCCCGGTACCACACGGGCATTCGTCGGTGCCACCTATCTTCAATTTGTTGAATAGGTGGTACCTGAGTCTATTGTGGCCAGTGCGAAGTCTGAAGACCACGACCTGCTCTTTTCTGTTCAATTGCTAAAAGGCATCGTTTTTGGTGTAGCCAGTATGTTCGGTTTCCCATTTGGTCATGTATCTAGCTCTAATAAGCCGTTTTGACTCTTCGTATGTCACACTAGTATCAGGTTGTGGTAGTTGTGCACCTTCTTTTGCCAGTCTGTCTGCCTCCTCTTTGCCTTGGATGTTGCAGTGAGATGGAACCCACTGTACCACTACTATTTTTGGTGCGGCCTGCTGGCATAGTTGACAGAGTACTGCTCTTAATTCATTAAGTTCAGTATTTTTCTGGCTTTTCAGTGCTGTGACTACGGCCAGTGCATCTGTAAGCAGGACTATGTGGCTTTCATTCCTTTTACCTGTCACCATTTCTTCTACTGCCGCCCTCAGTGCCTCTGCCTCCGCTCTGAAATTGCTTGTGTATTTTACAGTAGCGAGTGACAGTGTTATTTTTCTGCCATTTGGTAGGCTCAGGAATGCTCCTGCCCCTCCGTTCTGTGTTGTATTTGTTACGGAACCGTCGGTGTATGCATGGGTCCAGTCCATGCTTGGGTAGTTGTCCGTAATGAAACTCAGGGTAGTATCTCTTCTTTCTTTTTCAGACTGGCAGTTTATGTTTCTAATACCTGGTATATTTTCTACCACCTCTAGAAATATATGCTGCCTCCAGGTAGGTTTTCGTACAGTAGGGATGGGCTTTGGTGTGGTTAGTGCGTTCATAGGGTCTTCGTGCATCTTTGCTTTGGCTATTTCTGCAAAGTTTCTTCGCTTTAGCTTCCCATTTCCGAAATTGTTTAGTCTCTGGTGCATTGGATGGTCAGTCAGTCTTCTGAGTTTCTCTGATTGCATCTGGGCTCTGCAGTCCCGTCTGTCGGTCATGGATTGCAGTTTTGTAATCTTTTCAAGTTCTACAATTGGCGTTGACTTCATGCCTCCTGTTATAACTCTCTTGGCTTGGTTTTGGAGTTTGCTAACTTTATCGAAGTTCGACTTTGCTGCTGTTGTCCATGCGCAATGCCATACTCGAGAACTGGTCTCACTCTTCCAGTGTACAGTTTCTTTAGTATGCTTTCGTCTGCTCCCCAGCTTGTACCAGCAAGTTTCCTCATGATTGCTATTCTTTCTCTGGCTCATTCGGTTTCTCTCGATCTGACTTTTCCATGTCATGCGCCGATCAAATGTGACTCCCAGATAGTTTGGGTTGTCGTATGGCTGCAGGAATTTGCCATTTAGACTTAATTTGGTGTTTTGGGGTTTGATTGATAGCGAGAATATTGTACATGTGGTTTTGTCCTCGTTTATTTTGATCAGACATGAGTTCACCCACTCTTCCAGGGATGTTAGGGCCTGCTGCATCCGATTTCTTGCTATGGTGAGATTCTTTTCAGAGGTCCACATAGCCAGATCGTCTGCAAACATTGAGCTATGAACTCTTCTTTTTATATTTTCTGTAATGTCATTTATATACACCAGGAAGAGTGTGGGTGACAGTACTCCCTGCTCAAGTGTCACCTTTTTGCTCATCTGCCCTTGTACTTGGACTCTGGCCGTTCTGTTTTTGAGGTAGTGGTTGATCCCCTTGTACATTTTCCCACAAACTTCACTTCATATTAGATTGACTCTAATTCCATCTTTCCAGACTTTGTCAAATTCCTTTTCCAGGTCCACCCAAACCGCTACTGTATGCTTTTGCTCCTGGTATGCATCTTCTATTTCCTGGGCTATGAGGATGGCCTGGTCTTCAGTGGATCTGTGCTGTCTAAAGCCTGCTTGCTGTGGAATTAGTATCCGTTTTCCTTCCAGATGCCACATCAGTCTGGTGTTTGCGGACTGATCTATTATGCACTCCTTCGTTGCTTTCGCGTGTCCTTTCCTATAGACTTGTTTATAGCTCCGTAGTCTTCGCTCCGGGTGATATGGTTTTCTCATTTTTAAGAGCTCTCCTAGTGTCACATAGTAGTAAAATATGTTCCGAGACCCAGGATTTAGACCTCCGTTTGTACCTGCCCAGTATTTTCTCGGCCGTATCCTTCAGTAAAGTGTTGAAGGCGTCTAACATAAACTGTGCATCCTGGCGTTCTGTACCTGAGTCAGTGCTGGCTTGCTAGATTAAGATTGTTACTCAGGCTATCATTAAACGCTTCCACGGTTAGTCTATCTTTCATTCGAATTATTGGTTGTTGTGGTCTGGCTATGTTCTTTAGACTGAGACAAAATGTAAGCATAATAAGATCATGGTCGCTGCCGATGTCCGCCCCCGGATAACTTCTTGTTTGGGCCTTATTGATATTGGAGATAAATCTGGTTTGTACCTTGATTTGTATAACTGATTATGGTGTTTCCCACTGGGTGAGTGCCATTTGGTCCTTCTAGACATTTTATGATTCTCCAGCGTATTCACAAGTATACAATGATTGAATTCGACAACCTCCAGGAAACTATGACCCCCCGCCCCCTGTATTAAAACTCTTTTACAAAAGGGTCCACATGTGTCCGCCCAAGTTTCTAACGCGTCAGAGCCAACTTTCAAGTTCCAGTCACCCTGCATGAATTCATGTACTCGTACTTCATCTTATTGTTCTTGTTCTTCTTTGTCTTCTTATTTTTCTTATGTGTATTTCTTTTCTTCTTCTTCTTTGTCTTCGTCTTGTTCTTCTTTTTCTTCTTCTTCTTCTTCTTTTTCTTCTGCTTCTTCTTTTTCTTCTTCTTCTTTTTCTTCTTCTTTGGTGTTCATCCTTAAAAAGACGTCATCATGTAGTTTACGACGAAGCTGTGAAATCTGCACCTTTCGGCCCGACACATTCGTTTTCAGAACTTTTTGGGGTACCAGGTTTGCCTCGCCATAGAGATCCGTATTTCCTTAGCCAGACTACACTAGTGCAGCCTGTTTCTAGGACTTTTAGGCATAATATAATCTTGGTCAGCTCTAGTTTGCTGACCATGATGCAAGCAGCCATGTGTGAGACGCTGACTTATGCCAGCTCTTTCATTGCGTTGAATTGTTAGTCTCACTCTAGTTATTTACCAGTGTTTACCTACATACGTAGTTCATAGAAATAAGCATAATCCAGAACTGACAACTCCAAATCTCTTAAATAGGATATTCAAGAAAAATGGTCCAAGTAACAGGTAGAGAAAAGGTCGGCAATCAGGCAGTACGGCACGATCTCGAAATGCATTCTTTGCAGAATCTAGTGAAGCAGTCTCAAACTTCGGTGATTTAGTCATATCTGCAGAATCAAAGAGGATTGGCTACCTTGTTATTTATTGAAAGTTCAGAATTAGAAACACTGACGCCGAGGAAGACCCAAAGTCTTTTGGGATGACAAACAAAGGCAGAGCAGCAGAGACGGATGACTAGACTGAAACCAGGTCAAGAAGAACGGGAGCTAATATATATGTTTGGTGTTCTTTTTGACAAACGTCAATACAGCAAGGTAGAATATGGGCGACTTGGCTTGGCTTGGCTTCGTTCGTTCGCAATCTCCCGCTACCAAGCGCTGAAGGGGCTTAAAGTAGCAGAATGTAGTCCAGAGAACGAAATGCGTTGTGTCGTAGTTTACAGCTTGACTGCGATATTTGCACGATTCGGTCCAACACATCCGACTTCAGCAGGCATTTTTTGAGTACCAGGTTAAAACGACAACCTAAACTACCTGGGAGTCACATTTGATCGGCGCATGATATGGAAAAGTCAGATCGAGAGAAACCGAATGAGAGCCAGAGAAAGAATGGCAATCATGAGGAAACTTGCTGGCACAAGCTGGGGAGCAGACGAAAGTATACTAAAGAAACTGTACACTGGAAGAGTGAGACCAGTTCTCGAGTATGGCATTGCGGCATGGACAACAGCAGCAAAGGCGAACTTCGATAAAATTAGCAAACTCCAAAACCAAGCCATGAGAGTTATAACAGGAGGCATGAAGTCAACGCCAATTGTAGAACTTGAAAAGATTACAAAACTGCAATCCATAACCGACAGAAGAGACTGCAGAGCCCAGCAGCAATCAGAGAAACTCAGAAGACTGACTGACCATCCAATGCAGCAGAGACTAAACAATTTCGGAAATGGGAAACTAAAGCGGAGAAACTTTGCAGAAATAGCCAAATCAAAGATGCACGAAAATCACATGAACGCACTGACAACTCGAAAGCCCATCCCTACTGTACGAAAACCTACCTGGAGGCAGCATAAATTTATAGAGGTGGTAGAAAATATACCAGGTATTGGAAACAAAAACTGCCAAACTGAAAAAGAAAGAAGAGATACTACCCCGAGTTACATAACGGAAAACTACCCAAGCATGGACTAGACCCATGCATACACCGACGGTTCTGTTACAAACACAACACAGAACGGAAGGGCAGGAGCATTTCTGAACCTACCAAATGACAGAAAAATTACACTGTCATTCGCTACTGGAAAATACACAAGCAATTTTACAGCGGAGGCAGAGGCACTGAGGGCGGCAGTGGAAGAAATGGTGACGGGTAAAAGGAATGAAAGCCATATAGTCCTGCTTACAGATGCCCTGGCAGTAGAAATAGCACTAAAAAGCCAGAAAAATACTGAACTTAATAATTTAACATCAGTACTCTGTCAACTATGCCAGCAGTCCGCACCAAAATGTGTAGTGGTTCAGTGGGTTCCATACCACTGCAACATCCAAGGCAACGAGGAGGCAGACAGACTGGCATAAGAAGATGCAAAACTACCACAACCAGATACTAGTATGACATACGAAGAAGTCAAAAAGGCTTATTAGAGCTAGATACATGACCAAATGGGAAACCGAACATACTGGCTACACCAAAAACGATGCCTATTAACAGTTGAACAGAAGAGAGCAGGTCATGGTCTTCAGACTTCGCCCTGACCACAATAGACTCAGGTACCACCTATTCAACAAATAGAAGTTAGGTGGCACTGACGAATGCCCGTGTGGTACCGGGAAAATGACCGCTGAGCATTTGCTGCACAACTGCTCGACATACGAGGATCAGAGACAGCAGATGTGGCCATCACCAGTGGCAACACTAGACAAGCTCTATGGCAGTGTCGACAGCCTCAGGATGACCGCTGCTTTTTTCGAAAAAATAAAGGTTGATGTCTGACTGCGTACGAAGAAGAAGAAGAAGAAGAAGAGTGCAAGGTTAGCATTCCCTTTTCGATCCCTTCTCCTTAGATAGTCTGCCCTGCTGCAGCCTGTTATCGAGGATCACCGCTTGGAGGTGTAGAAGGGTTTTGGCAGCTCTGTTTCTCTGGCCCTGACGCTAGCAGTCAGCTATGTGTCGCTGACCACTGCAGCTCATGCGCTGATCAGCATTGTGATCCCGAATAGAGGCGACTAAGCAGTCATTGTTTAAATTCCACTAGAAGCGATCACGCACACCCTGGACGAATCAAAAGGGACTAACACTTTGGAAAATATTCAGCACCTTTTCCCGCCAAACTGACGCATATACAATTAGCGCTGGTGGCCATTTTTAAAAGGCTCTTTTTTTAAAACACCATGCAATCATTTACATGTTTTCTCAATTAGAAAGAAACGTTTTAACTGCATTTTTGGTCCATTTACAGGCATCATGTATCCAAGCTTTTGAAGTTATTTCTTATAATGACCAGGGGACTGAAACGCTAGTCCTGTCAGACACAATTTACTGACGTCGCGCCAAGGTTAGGCACAATATACTGACTAGGCCGTCACTCCAAGGTCAGGCATGATATACTGACCAAGACTACTATCTCTTTTCCATGTAGCGTTCCTTAGAAATAGGCTGTTTTCTAGGCAGTCTGGCTGATTAGATGTGGATCGACGTGATACATGTAGTATAAAGCTTATATATATTTTTCATAATGCTCATAATCATTCCATTTTATAGATCAACATATCAACATATCAACATATCAACATATCATTTCATTGCATCCTCATTATCTTTTCCAAATATATGATGATGATTTGAAAAAAAAAAAAAATGAAAAACAGGTCTCAATCAATTTTAGGAGAAAAAAGAGTAAAAAAAAAAACTGAAAAAAGTGTGGGGGACATACAATAAATATTGCATTCCCTATTTTTGGCAACCTGATCCCTGGAAATCGAAAGTAACACAGAGCCTCTGAAACCGGACAGAGTACAAATAATAATAATTTTAAAAAAACCGAAAAAAAAAAATTGGAGACCACCTATCAATGACAGGAAGGTTCAACTAAAGAATCAACAAATGACATGAAACAATTTTGCATAACTGAAAAACTAGGTTAGGTACATACAGATACACACATGCATTCAAGCACTGGTTTATGCGTCCTGATATCGCCCAATTGACTACGGTCTGCGGTGGAAAATGAGGCACGTCCGCCAGTAGAACCTAGTGAGGCAAACATCTAAGCAGCAACAACTGTGTGGTGATACAGTCTCGTTGGTCAGACACATTCTTGTAGATACATTCTTGTCGTATTTCTAGATAAGGGAATTAATATAATACACCTCTTCACTTCAAGTAGAAAATAGGCTCTTCACTACATCTGGTGCCTCGACATAAATCCTACATGCGGGGATTTGTAGCTATGGTTTCAATAACAATTCTGGATCTGCTAACTCCGTACACATATCTCCTTAGTCTTTTATTTTGACATGTTTGGAAAGTCAAAGTGTCCCTCTTGTGTTCAATTTGTCTATCAAACAAGCGGAATGATAGTATACGCAATAATATCGCTGCTTTAATCACCCACTACAAAAGATACGATATAAAGACCAGCTGCAGCTAAAACCTTTATATTGTAGATAAATACGTTAATACAGTTAAGCCACGCTATATCATTTGTTCCAAGAGACTGTTGGTATTGCTATGTGTACGAAAGCTGAATCAATATTTCCACCCTCAAAAATGTAAGTCTGTTCCAGACCCCCAAATGAGATCAAACATAATTCATAAAACCATACGTAAATATTGTCCTGAGTGACGGGTCCGCGTCTTTGCGTATGACAAGAACAAAAATTGCACCACGCCCCATATAGAGCATGTTGTAATAGGCGACTAACCGTGTGACATGGCGTAACACTGGCCATGGTTAAGTGGATTGTTAAGAGCAGCAAAGATGGCGCCTAACAGGCTGCGGGTCTACTTTGCTCTAGTGTTTGAGGTACAGCTCGATTAAAACTAAGAACTAAGATACATGACAATTATAAAACAAAAAAATGTACACATTAAATAAATGATAATTTAAGTGCTTTCTTTATTTGAAAACTTGTCCAGGGTTGTCAACTTTTGACTATTGTCATAAATTTGTCTAAAATGATCCACAAACAGACCAATGCTCCTGTTACCTTATACAATATTAAGATGCCATTTTCCCCAACAGTCTCTGTGTTTTCTCTCAATAGTAACTCAGTTCCGTAATTTGAGTAGCCTTACTCACTTCCTCCTTCTCTTCTGTCACTTCTATGTGCTGCTCCCTGTGTTAGTTCTTAAAGTTCATCTGTGGTCAGTTCATTCTTGTAGCCTTCCATTAGTTCCTTCACATCCCCATCGTTAGTTCTTGAAGTTCATCTGTGGTCAGTTCATGTTTGTAGCCTTCCATTAGTTCATTCACATCCTCACCTCCAAACGGTTTGGATTTGGGGCAAACGTACTAATGCCGAGTCTAACCTTATCCAATAAAGTTTGACAAATCCGGAGTTGTTAGATTAGAGAGGCGTAATGGTGGGGTTTCACTGAAATTCCAAATGCTTGGAAATATGCTCATTTAGTGTGTGTCTTCTGTACTGCTGATTATTGCTTACATTTGAATTTTAAGGCGATTGAGAAGCAATGTTCCAATGTTCTGTTTGATTTTCTAATTTTCTAACCTTGACCACCATATATATTATAGTGACCTTGAAATGACCAATCTCTCTTCTAGTGACATTGATTACTCTGTCCCTACTGACCACTGTATCTTCTTGTGGCCTTGACATTGCACTCTCACTTCCAGTGACCATGACAATGACCACGATATCTTCTAGTGACCTTTAGCATTACACGTCTGTTTATTCTGGTGAACTTGACATGTCCGCTCTCTCGTCTATTTACCTTAATCACTGTCTATTCTAGTGACATTGACATGGTCATTCTCTCGTCTAGTTACCTTGATCACTGTCTATTCTAGTGACCTTGACATGGCCACTCTCTCTTATAACTACCTTGATCACTCTGTCCCTTTGTGACCTATAAACTATGTTTATTCTAGTGACCTTGACATGCCCTCTTTCTGTTCTAGTCACCTTGATCACTCTCTATTCTAGCGATCTTGACCCTGCTCTTCTCTCTTCTAGTGATTTTGATCACTCTGTCTATTCTAATGACCTTGAAATTGCCACTGTCTCTTCTTGTGACCATGACCCTGACCACTGTATCGTCTAATGACTATCACATCTCTCGCTCTTTTCATCACAGCCATAATCTGAGACGTGTATAACAACATATAAGCAAGTCCAGCTCAGAGACCGCGTTGGAATAAGAACATGGAAGAAATCTATGTTCTAGCCAAAAGGTCTTCATCAAGGACAGTAGACACCACACCTGAAAATAACAAATAAATCATGTAATTAATAAGAAACACATAGATACATATGGGGTGATTGTCTTTGAGCAACTAACAACGTTCTGGCATGTTAAGCGGAAACGGAAGTGGCAAACCTGGTCATAAATATATGAGAAGTAGGACACGTGACTTATTATTATTTCTGACACTGATAACAGAGAATTATCGGCATTAAATGAATGCCCTTGGCAATGCCTGCGCTAAAAATAATATGAAGATTAAAACAGCAAAGAAAATCAGTAGTACAGAAGACACACTAAATACTCAAGTGAAAAGCACATCACTTAAAAGGTCAGAGAATTTAAATACTTGGGTAGCGTGTTCCGACACGATGGAATGATGGACAGAGATCTGAAATCGAGAAACCGCATGCAGATTCTTATCACCTCTCACCATTAGTAAAACACAAACACATCCCAGTGGAGACAAAAGCGAAGCTAAGGCAAATACCGCCGTCCATCGTAGGCGATGATGGCATAATTAATTTTCCTAGCGCTATTTTTAGTAAGGACTACGTAAGAAGTAGTAAGAACTGCGCTACTTTTTATCCTCACTCTCTCGTCTCGTGAGCCCGACCCCAGTGGCAAGTCAAGGACAAGACGATTAGTGGGCGACTACTAGATGCAGGGGACTCCGCATCAAGCACCAGTGAAAAAGACGGCGGAGTTCGGAGTCGAACCCCCACCACCTAATCACGATGCCGACGGATTAACCACTTCGCCACGGAGGCAAAGAGACAGTTGATAAATAGTACTTTTATACCAACCCTCTGCTACCAGTGTCAGACATAGGCTCTCACCAAGAATCAAGAAATAAAAATAATGGTATACGAAATGAGGTGTTTGAGAAACGCGGTGGAATCACAAAACTGAATGGAGTATGGAACAAATGAATAGGAAAGAAGATACCTTCAACATCGTGAATGAATTACACGGAAAATAAAGTATTCCGACATCTAAAAAGAATGCAACCAAATCTACAGCTGTGAGAATAAACACCAGACAAGAAGGTTACAGAGGGCTGGGGAGACCAAGAAAAAGATCGATATACTGTGTAAGTGAAATACTGAAGAAATACGGAATGTCTGCAACATTGACAAAACACTGGTGCACAAAGGAGAACTACACCATCCCACGTCGTCCAACCACACTTCTGACCCACGAAAGAAAACTATACCTTCCCACAACGTGGGACCAGGTCTGGCACACGAAAGAAAACGATCCTCCATGCAATGTGGCGACAAACTGAAAGAAGTAGCAGAGGATGATCTGTTGTGACATGTTGGATAGAACTGGCAAATGTAAAGATACTAGCTACTTTAAAAATTGCAATACAGAAAAAAAAGAGATAAAGATAAAGATTTTCCATTGTAATACATTAACTAATGGTTCAGTTACGTCAAGTATTTTACATCAGACTTCAAGGGGAACTGAGACGCTAATCCAGCCAGGCACAAAATACTGACCAGGACGTCGCATCAGGGTCAACACACTGATGAAGACAACAATCTTTCTTTCATGTAGCGTACCTTGGAAACAGGCTGTCCACCTTCATCAGCACGCTCGGGATGTGAGGAAAGCTACTACAACCTGCCATTTAACGTTCTTTTAAGGACGCACAGAAGAGTACACCTACTCATTGTGGGAATTGAACAACAACAACAGTAACAAAACAACATAAGACTTCAAAGTATCACGGCTACACGGGTAAGGAAAGACAGAATTGGATGAAGGACCGGCGCAGACCTGAAACACAGTCTCCCTCGTGAACCTCAGCGGACTAGAAGCATAGCAGCAGTTGATCGCAAAAGAAGAAGAAGAAAAAGAAGGAGGAGGAGGAGGAGAAAGAGTAATATGAGAGGGAGAAGAAGGAGGAGAAGGAGGAGGAATTGGAGAAAAAGGAGGTGAATGAGAAGGAGGAGGCGAATAAGCAGGAGGAGAAGGAGGAGGAGTCGAAGAAGGAGAAGAAGAAGGAGAATGAGGAAGAGGAGAAGACGAAGAAGGAGAAGGAGGAGAAACAGGTGGAGGAGTAGGAGAAAGAGGAGAAGAAGTAGGAGGAGAAGCAGGAGAAGAAGAAGGATAAGAAGAAAAAGAATGACGAGAAGGAAGAGAAGGAGAATGAGGAGGAGTAGCCATAAGGAGAAGGTGGAATAGGAGATGAAGGATTGGATAAGGAGGAGGATTCCAGAGGTGGTAGAAAATATACCAGGTATTGCAAACAAAAACTGCCAGACTGAAAAAGAAAGGAGAGATACTACCCTAAGCTTCATAACGAAAAGCTACCCAAGCATGGACTGGACCCATGCATACACCGACGGTTCTGTAACAAACACTACACAGAACGGAGGGGCAGGAGCATTCCTGAACCTACCAAATGGCAGAAAAATAACACTGTCATTCGCTACTGGTAAGTACACAAGCAATTTCAGAGCGGAGGCAGAGGCACTGAGGGCGGCAGTGGAAGAAATGGTGACACACAGTGAAAATGAGAGCCATATAGTCCTGCTGACAGATGCTCTCGCCGTAGTCACAGCGCTAAAAAGCCAGAAAAACACATAGCTTAATGACCTAAGAGCAGCACTCTGCAAACTGTGCCAGCAGTCCGCACCAAAAAGGGTAGTGGTACAGTGGGTTCCGTCACACTGCAACATCCAAGGCAACGAGGAGGCAGACAGACTGGCAGAAGAAGGTGCAAGACTACCACAAACAGATACCAGTATGACGTACGAAGAGTCAAAACGGCTTATCAAAGCCAGATACATGACCAAATGGGAAACCGAACATACTGGTTACACCAAAAACGATGCCTATTACCAGTTGAACCGAAGAGAGCAGGTCGTTGTCTTCAAACTTCGCACTGGCCACAACAGACTGAGGTACCACCTATTCAACAAATTGAAGATAGGGTGTACCGACAAATGCCCGTGCGGTACTGGTAAAATGACCGCTGAACATCTGCTGCAGAACTGCCCGACATACGAGGATCAGAGAGCAGATGTGGCCATTACCAGTGGAACTGCAAGACAAGCTCTATGGCAGTGGCGAGAGCCTCAGGATGACCGCCGCTTTTTTTTCGAAAAAATAATGGTTACTGTCTGACTGCGTACGCAGAAGAAGAAGAAGAAGGATAAGGAGGAGAAGGAGGAGAGAAGGAGGAGGACAAGGAGGAGGAACATGAGGAGAAGGAGGAGGAGAAGGAGAAGTAGAATATGAGACATAAATGGTTGGGAATGTTACAATGAGTTTTGAAGAGATCATTGACAAACACAATCTCCACAATTCTGACAAGCAATGATTGTCCCTGGTCAATGATCTTTGCAGGCAAGGTGAGCAGGTCACATGTTACGATGTAACGATGGTCGATGGTGCACGCCACAGCAGCCTGGTACACCCGAGGTAAGAAGAAACTGCGGGAAAGACCATCACTGCCTCGGCGAGACTGCCTTGCTGCACACAGTAACATCAGAGTCGTTTCGGGAAGAGGACTTACCATGCACTGGAATACCGTGGGCCAAAAACGTGGTCCCCTGGAGGTGAAGTCGGGACCCGCAGGTACGTTGAAGAAAGAGTAATCAAGATCAAGGTCGTGGATACACAAGCAGTCTGAACTTAAGATGGAAATGGACAGCCGCTTATGAATTTGTGAGCAGTAAACCGACTGACGATTTGCAGCAATATGGTTCCACGTAAAATAATACACGATGCACCACGGGCGTTACCAGACTACACAACAGACAACCAGATTAACCCCCATGGAGCAGAGATGGCAATTCTGCATAGCATTACACACAATAACAATATTAACTAAATAAATAATAGAATTACCATGATTGTTTCAATGACTGGTGCCTACTTGGTCATGATTTTATAGTTGAGGAATCTGCAGCCGGTCTCTGCAGTTATCACACAAGTGTGGATGCGAGGTTTTTATTTTTGTCGTCCATAAAAAAGCACTACGTTTTAGCCAGCTTTGAATCTTTGTAATTTTGGTCAAAAGCTGATACTCTGAGCCATCCGTTTTGTGTAATTTATAACGAACGCTGAGTGGGTGAGTGAATGAGTGAGTGGGTGAGTGAATGAGGGAGTTTGTGAGTGATTGAATTAATGAGTGAGCGAGTGAATAAGGGAGTAGTGGGTAGACACGTGGTTTGGAGAGTTATTGGGTGATTTACTGAGTGAATGGGTGGGTGAGTGAGTGTGACTGTCTGGATGATATAATGTGTATATTATGTGAGTGAATGAGTTGGTGAGTGAGAGGGAGATCTAATGGATGACACAGTGGGTGATTTATTGAATGAATGGGTGATTGAGGGAGTAGGGAGTGGGTGATTTACTAGGTGAATGCGCTATTTACCAATGTAAGTGGGTAATTTACTGTGGGAATTACATTGTGATTTAGTGCATGGCCGGAAGAGCTAGTAGGTAAATTGGTGAATTCCTAAGTGAGTCAGTCATTCACTGAGCGAGTGAATGATATACTGCGTGAGTGAATGATATACTGCGTGAGTGAATGAATGGGCGACTCACTGGATGAGTTAGTGAACGAGTGTGTGTTATATATACTGGATGAGTGAATGGCTTGGCTTGGCTTCGTTCGTTCTCAAGCTCCCGATACAAAACCCTGAAAAGGGCTTAAGTAGCAGAATGTAGTTCAGAAAATAGAATGTGTTGTGTCGTAGTTTACAGCTTGACTGCGATATTTGCATGATTCGGTCCAACACATCCGACTTCAGCAACCACGTTTTAGCATTTCGTTTTCGATCTCTTCTCTTTAACCAGTCTGCCCTGCTGCAGCCTGTTATCCAGCATCACCGCGTGGAGGTGTAGAAGGGTCTTGGCAGCTCTGGTTCGCTGGCCCTGACGATAGCAGTCAATTATGGGTCGCTGACCGCTGCAGCTCATGCGCTGCTCAGCGTGTTGATCCCGGAAAATCCAGATGAATTAATGATTGAATGGATAAGTTAGTTGGTGAGTGAGTGAGTGGATGAATGAGCTACTCACTGAATGCGTTATTGAGTGAGTGTGTATTTCATTTACCCGATGAGTGAATGATTGAAAGTATGAGTTAGTGGGGAGTGAGCTAGGGGATTAAATAGGGGATGCGTTGGTGGCTGATTTGCTGAGTTTGTTATTGATTAAGCGAGTGAGTTAATCCAATGAGTGAGTGATGTTGAGTGCGCGTTTGTGAATTACTGAATTGACGAGTGAGTCGGGGTGAGTGAGGTATTGTGCGATAGTGATTGGTTGTTTGAATGGGCTATCAAGTGAAACATGAAACTGATTATTTGTAATATTTTTTTAGTTTCTTTATGGGTAACTGAGACGCTAGTCCAGTCAGGTAGAACATATTGACCAGGACTTCGAACCAGGGTCACGCACAACACACTGACCAGGACTTCGAACAAGGGTCAGCCACAACATACTGACCAGGACTTCGCGCCAGGGTCAGGCACAACACACGGACCAGGACTTCGAACAAGGTTCAGGCACAACACACTGACCAGGACTTCGAACAAGGGTCAGGCACAACACACTGACCAGGACTTCGAACAAGGGTCAGGCACAACATACTAACCAGGACTTCGAACTAGGGTCAGGCACAACACACTGACCAGGACTTCGAACAAGGATCAGGCACAACATACTGACCAGGACTTCGAACAAGGGTCAGGCACAACATACTGACCAGGACGTCGAACAAGGGTCAGGCACAACACACTAACCAGGACTTCGAACAAGGATTAGGCACAACATACTGACCAGGACTTCGAACCAGGGTCAGGCACAACATACTGACCAGGACTTCGCGCCAGGGTCAGGCACAACATACTGACCAGGTCTTTGCGCCAGGGTCAGGCACAGAATACTGACCAGGACTTCTCCCCAGGGTCAGGCACAACATACTGACCAGGACTTTTCGCCAGGGTCAGGCACAACATACTGACCAGGACTTCGCTCCAGGGTCAGACACAACATACTGACCAGGACTTCGTGCCAGGGTCAGGCACAACATACTGACCAATACAACAATCTCTCTTCCACGTAGCCTTAATTTGAAACAGGTTGTTTTCAAGGTAGCCTGGCTGACGAGATGTGGACCGATGTGATCTTCGTAGTAGTGAGCAACCCCCCCCCCCTCCCCCGTCTCCCGATGAAGCCGAGCATAGTACAACCGCATGGAGGACCACTGTCCACCTTTATCAGCATGCTCGGAATGTGAGAACAGCTACTACAACCCGCAACTCAATGTCCTTTTTAGGGCGCACAACAGAGTAAACTTTCTCATTATGATCATTAAACAACAACAGTTTCTTTTGGGATGTTATATACATAATTGTTTATCTCCTCGAGTATGTTTCCTTCCGGTATATGCCTGCAATACGGGACAGTCAGGCCTAGCTAGATTGGGCTATGAATGAGATGGACTATCCTGACGCTCCTGTACACTTCGACGCATGTGATTCCAGTCCGTTCCAGGCACAATGACTAAGTGGTGTGGTATTTGCTGAGCCTGTGTATAGGAATGTCAGCATCAAACGGTGGGCGATACATGAGGGTTGTTGGTAGGGCATAGAAACAACATGAAGTATGAGTCAGAGGAGGGTGTGTTGATGTGGGAGTCAAGTTGTGAATGAAAAGTTAAAGTGGCTGGAAGTAAGTGAGTTATGTGATAACGTGATGGATAGCGGGTGGTGAGTGAGTCAGGACTAGATTGGAGGGGGTGGATTAAGTGAGCGAGGAGAGAATGGAAAGAGGGGACATAGTTAGTGAATTGATAAGTGAATGAGTGTAGGAATGAGTTAGTGAATGAGTTACTGAGTAAGTGAATGAGTGAATAGATCAGTGAATTAATTAAAGAGGGAGTTTTGAATGAGGGAATGGATGAATGAAAGAGTAAGTTAGTGAGTCAATCAATGAGTGAGAAAATAGTAGATTAGTAGGTTGGTGAAGGAGTTGTTTTTATTGTTTTTGGTAGTTTTTTTTATTTACTTTATATCTCTATTCCGGAAAGTGGTGTGCGTTGCACTATGTTTTATTTTGCGCCTGTCGGTCCAGTGCATCCAACTTCGGCATGTATTTTATGTAAGGGATGCTTCGTCTCGCATTTCTAAGGGTTTGCTTCCAGAGCTAACGGCCAGTGTTGTGATTGGATTGTGAGCTGTGTCACATACCACTAGCCCACGCCATCGCCTGGTGAAGGAATGAATGGGTAAGTGAATGCGTGAGTGAAAGAATGAGTCAGTGAGTGAATGAGTGAGGGAGTGAATAGGTGAATGAGTAAGTAAATGAGTGGATTAGTAAGTTGGTGGTGGAGTGAATTTGTCAGTGAAGGAAGGAGTCAATTCGTGAATGATTGAGTAAGTGAACGCGTAAATGAATGAGTCAATGGGTGAGCGGTAGATTGAGTGAGTGAAGAAGTGGGTGAGTAAAGAAGTGTCCAAATAATTTAGTGAAGAAGTGAGTGAGTGAATTAGCGAGTGAAGGAGTGAGTGGGGATTGAATGAGTGAATGTGTCAAGGAGGGAGCGAGGGAAATGAAGAAGCGATTGAATGAAGGAGCGAATGAAGGAGCGAGTGAATGAGTGAGTGAAAGGATGAGTAAATAAGTGTGTGAGTGAATGTGTGAGTAAATGTGTAAGTTAGTTGGTAAGCCAGCAAGCAACGGTACAAATAGGGAGCTATAATGAAATATATCTGTTGACAGACATATGTGCTCTGTATATCTTCAGATATACCTACATAGACCAATTAGGATATTCACAACAACTGATTGTCAACTTCTGCCACCCTGGCTTGGCTTCGTTCGTTCTCAATCTCCCGCTACCAAATCCTAAAATGGCTTAAATAGTAGCTCTAGTTTGCTGGCCCTGACACTAGCAGTCAGCCATGGGTCGCTGGCCCTGACGCTAGCAGTCAGCTATGGGTCGCTGGCCCTGACACTAGCAGTCAGCTATGGGTCGCTGACCACTGCAGCTCATGCGCTGCTCAGCATCTTGATCTCAATCTTAGTCACCCTATATAGTTATTATCATTGAGCGAGGGTTGAAGCAAAATATATTGGCCAAGGCCATCACCTCGACTCCTTGTAGCAATTCCTGGAAATGGGCTGTTTTCATGGCAGGGAGGGATCGACGTGATGCTCGTAGTAGTGAGTGACGCAGCTGAAGCCAAGTATATCACATTCGACTGGAGGATTCCGGTCCACCTTCATCACACGTGATGTGAGAAAAGCTACCTCAACCCGCCACTTAACGACCTTTTAGAGCGCACAGAAGAGTAGACCTACTCATTGTGGTTATTCGAAATAACAACGACATTGAGGGAGCATGTAACTTCTTCGATCAACTGCTACTTTGCTCTTAGCCCGATGAGGTTTCAAGTCTACTCGGTTCTCCACGGTTATTCCAGCACGGTTGCTCCCCTGGGCCTGACTGGCTCACTTTGGTCTGTATAAGTAGGGCGGTCCTGCAGGATGTGTTTGGGTGTCCATTGGGTGCTCTACAGTTGCGCATGGCGCTGTCTGTAAGACCAATTATGTGGAAAAGCGCCTTGAGTCTGCAATGTCCTGTTCTGAGTCTGAAGATCTTTGTCTGCTCGTTTCTGCTAAGTTTATCTCTTCTGTCATTTTCTGGCTTGTATTCTTTGTTCTTGTCTCTCCATTCGTGATAATGGATCGTTTAATGAGTGTCTTTGGTTCTTTTATAGCTCTGTAGATGACGAATGTGTGCCGTCACACCGGGCGTTTGCGATATCATTTGTCTTCTCGCTTCCAAGGACCAAACAATTGGTCGGAATTCCCGGCATAACTAGATCTGGTTTTTTTTGGGACAGCAATCAAATGTTGTATTTTATTTCATGTAAGAGTCTATCTTGTTTGAAATTAGAAATATCTTGAGGTCCGATCCTGGAGTTTGCTAGAATGGCCGTTTTCCTTGGAACTGACTTCAATAGACCATAATAGAAATTAGGACTGCCATACGCCTAGCTATTTAACGCTTCTGGTGTCAACAAACTTAATGATGTGACAATGGCTAAAATAGTAGGTAGTACTAACTACCTGGCATGGGCCATATCTAAAGTCTATGTGACCTGTCAATCATTATGACGCAAGAGACAGGTTCTGCGCTCCAGCTAGAGTCACGTGATTCAATTGTTGGTCAGAAATGACAGTAAACGGAAAACCAAGGTCAGTCATTTGCAAATGATTTAACAACAATGATTGTTGTTGTTGTTATTGTTGTTATTGTTGTTTAATGCCTATAATGACCAAGTTTACTCTTTTGTGCGCCCTGAAATGGACATTATGTGGCGGGTTGTAGTAGCTCTCCTCACATCCCGAGCGCGTTGATGAACCGCAGTCCTCGGGTTGTGCTTAACTTGGCCTTATCTGCCTGACGCTCACTACTACGGAGATCGTGTCGATCAACATTTCATCAGTCAGACTACAGAACAGTTTTCTTAAAGCACTCTGATGGTAGGAACGTTAAAATGTGTAAACAAATTCAATTGATTCCATCACTCACTTACTCAATCACTCGATCACTCGCTCGCTCACTCACTTACTAAATCACTCGATCACCCACTCGCTCACTCACTTACTCAATCACTACGACGCTCAATCTGTCACTCCGAAATAAACTCTTACTCTTTAAATTCTCCCATTTTGACGCACTCACTAACCCACTGACTCACTCACACGCAGAGTTCGAAAACTAACTCACATAACATACCACTGATTCACCTACTCCCATACACACTCAACTTCTCTATCACTAACTCACTCACTCATTCACTCACTCACTCACTCACTCACTCACTCACTCACTCATTCATTCATTCTTTCATGTATCCATTCACTCACTCACTCATTCATTCATTCATGAACTCACTCACTCACTCTTTCATCTTCCCTCATTCACTCATTCATTCCCTCACTCACTCATTCTCTAACGTACTCACTTGCTCGCTCACTCACTCACTCACTCACTCACTCATTCCTTCACTTACTCACTACTTCATCGTTCCTCACTTTTCACTCATTCATTCCCTCACTCACTCATTCTCTAACTTACTCACTCACTCGATCAATCGCTCGCTCACTCACTCACTCACTCACTCCCTCACTCACTCTCTTACTCACTCATTCACTCACTAATTTCTTCACTTACTTACTCCTTCATCTTTCCTCACTTTCTCATTCACTCATTCATTCCCACACTCACTCATTCTTTAACTTTCTCACTTTCCATCATTCACTCGCTCGCTCACTCAATCACTCACTCACTCATTCCTTTACTTACTCACTCCCTCATCTTTCCTCTTTCTCATTCACTCATTCATTCTCTCACTCACTCACTCCCAAACTTACTCACCTACTCGATAACTCACTCACTCGTTCGCTCGCTCACTCACTTCCTTACTCACTCACTCACAAGGGCTCGAAAGAGTATCAAAGGATAGTAACACTGTAACTGTGGTGGGGGGGGGGGGAGAAGGGACATGAGATAATAAAACAGGAGTGTGTACAGCCAGCGAGGTACAGGATCCCTCAGAATTGATACACTATGCCATTTACTGAGCTATTGGTCTGCTCAGAAAGCAATAATTTCGGATTTATTAAGATAACAAGAAAAAGACCCCGGGAATCAAGATCCTGAGCAACAACATCAAGTGCAGCGGTCAACGACCCACAGCTGACTGCTATGCTCAGACCAGCGAACCAGAGCTGCCAAGGCCCTTCTACACCTCCTCGCGGTGATTCTGGGTAACCGGCTGCAACAGGGCTGACTGGCTAAGGATAAGGGATCGAAGAGGGAAGGCTAACCAGGTACCCAAAAATGTTTGCTGGAGACAGACTATTGGACTGATAAATAGTGCATTCCGTTCTCCGGAAACATCCTGTTACTTGCAAAACCCTTTTTAGGATTTGTTAGTTGGAGTGAGAACGAACGAAGAAGAAGAAGAAGAAAAAACAGCATTCATTATTGCAAAAGGAACTTTCAATGGTATGAGAATCTTATGGAAATTAACAGAGAATAAACTCAATACAAAAATAAGAATCTTTAAATCCAGTGATCGTTCGTTTCATTGAATGATTCTGAAATACGCAGAAAAAAAAACATTAACAACAATGATAAAGTTACATACTTTCAGAAACGGGTGCTTGCGCAGAATAGATAGACTGACATAATATGATAAGATCACTAAAAGGGATCAATATGCTGAGCAGCGCATGAGCTGCAGTGGTTAGCGACCCATAGCTGACTGCTAGCATCAGGGTCAGCGAACCAGAGCTGCCAAGGCCCTTCTACACCTCCACGCGGTGATCCTGGATAACAGGCTGCAGCATGGCAGACTGGCTAAGGAGAAGAGATCGAAGAGGGAATGCTAAACTGGTACTAAAAAAAATGCTTGCTGAAGTCGGATGTGTTGGTCCAAGAGGTGCAAATATCGCTGTCAAGCTGTAAACTACCACACAACGCATTCCTTTCTCTGGACTAAATTCTGCTACTTAAGCCCTTTCAGGTTTTGGTAACGGGAGATTGAGAACGAACGAAGCCAAGCCAAGCTAAGCCAAGATCACTCAAATGGAACTTTTGGAAGGAACGAGACAAGTATTCGTGACACACGATGTGAGAAGAAGACGCCTACGATGAAGAAGACATACATTAAGGGGACAAGCTGGCAGCAGTATAAAACAATGTTCTGGTATACCAAGAGAAAAGAAATATAGAGACATACCAAAACAGACACGGAGAAGGGATCAAGATGCTGAGCAGCGCATGAGCTGCAGCGATCAGCGACCCATAGCTGACTTCTAGCGTCAGGGCCAGCGAACCAGAGCTGCCAAGATTCGTTTATACCTCCACGCGGTGATCCTGGATAACAGGCTGCTGCAGGGCAGACTGGCTAAGGAGAAGGGATCGAAGAGGGAATGCTAACCCGGTACTCAATAAATGTTTGCTGAAGTCGGATGTGTTAGACCGAAAGGTACAACCATCGCAATCAAGCTGTAAACTACGACACAACGTATTCCGTTCGCCAGATACATGACCAAATGGGAAACCGAACATACTGGTTACACCAAAAACGATGCCTATTACCAGTTGAACCGAAGAGAGCAGGTCGTTGTCTTCAGACTTCGCACTGGCCACAATAGACTGAGGTACCACCTATTCAACAAATTGAAGATAGGTGGTACCGACGAATGCCCGTGCGGTACTGGTAAAATGACCGCTGAACATCTGCTGCAGAACTGCCCGACATACGAGGATCAGAGAGAGCAGATGTGGCCATCACCAGTGGAACTGCAAGACAAGCTCTATGGCAGTGTCGACAGCCTCAGGATGACCGCCGCTTTTTTCGAAAAAATAATGGTTACTGTCTGACTGCGTACGAAGAAGAAGAAGAAGAAGAAGTAATCCGTTCTCTTGACTACATTCTGCTACTTAAGCCGTTTCATGGTTTGGTAGCGGGAGATTGAGAATGAACGAAGCCAAGCCAGCCAGACACGGAGAAGAAGGCTAAAGTGAAATATAAAGAAAATAGGAAGTCGTGAATCGAGCTAGAGCGGATGGCACAGGACATGATTATTTGTAGAAGTCCTCTGCTCCGTTGTAGTTTACAGCTTGACAGCGATATTTGCACCTCTTGGACCAACACATCTGACTTCAGCAAGCATTTTTTTGAGTATCGGGTTAGCATTCCCTCTTCGATCTTTTCTCCTTAGGATTTGTGAAAAAAGAGCTACATGAACCCCCAGTATCCATACCCTGCCCCAATTACTGACCTATCGGTCTGTTCGGAGTGCAGTAATGTCGAATTTGTAAAACATCACATAACAAGGACATTCATTACTGCCTTTGTATTTGCGTAGCTTGAACGCAACCAGTTATGACATTTGACCCAAACCAGATCTGGTATTGCATGTTAATCACTCGACTAATTGCAGAACATAAATGATTCATGTCAAATTTCAGTAACGGGCCTGTGTCAGCCAGTACAGGATCTGGTGGTCTGAAATACGATGCATAATCAGAAAATAGGTCACACATAGCTATTAAACTAATTGATACTAACTTGAAACTACATTTATTATTGTACTTTTATTGTCCACTTTTTATCAAAATAATGTCCACCAATATTTTACACTTGTCCCAACGCCGTATCTGTGCACAAAAACCTACATCATCATAGAAGTCTTTAGTCTGCTGTTTCAGCCACATTTGCAGTTCACTTGCAACCTCTTCCTCGCTTTGGAAACATCTCCTGCATTATGTTGTTTGGCAAACCACGCGAGCACCCTTTTGCAATTGCTTCCCTGTTTATTGTTACTCGCCTATCAGCTCGAATCATATTCCTCATTCTCCGCACATATGTTTCTGTTGCATTCTGCACAAGACAATCACGGCTGCCTTCATGAGCAATTTTTTAGCGTCCATGAGAAAATGTATCGACCCAATTATGCACCACTTTATGCCACAGGCACTTCTCGCGGTAAACAGGAAACATTTCTCTATGTGTCTCCTTTTCACAGCGTCCTTTTGGCCATGCCAAAAAAGGCACAACAGCGAGCGGTTTTTTTTTGTGAGCACGGACGCAACGTAGTATCTGAACGTGCACGTGACACCTAACGTCTGGTTACCTACAGTAATCACAAAGCTGGATGTTGGCGCCGCCTAACGTCTGGTTACCTACAGTAATCACAAAGCTGGATGTTGCTCCCTCCCAGCTAACGTCTGCTACCTACAGTAAACAAAGCTGGATGTTGGCGCCACCTAACGTCTGGTTACCTACAGTAATCACAAAGCTGGATGTTGCTCCCTCCCACCTAACGTCTGCTACCTACAGTAATCACAAAGCTGGATGTTGGCGCCACCTAACGTCTGGTTACCTACAGTAATCACAAAGCTGGATGTTGCTCCCTCCCAGCTAACGTCTGCTACCTACAGTAATCACAAAGCTGGATGTTGGCGCCACCTATCGACACCCTTTAACACTACAAACTATATACTTTAACTATCCAAATTCACTTTGGATCTTCTTACAGACAGCCTCGTATAATACTAGAGACGCAACCTCGCTGATATCAGCGAAACGACGTCAGACCGTCTTTGTTAGGTCGAGCGGGGAATAAAACGAATATGATCGATTTCCTTGCTACTTGTTCCCACTGTTTGTGAATTGGTCAATGACCTGGAATCGCACAATTGGAACTTGTCTATCTTTCTTTGTAACATAACGGAAAATGCAGAATGAATAAGCAAAACTGTAAACAAAAACAAAATTAATTAAGGATAATGACAGACAACAAGAATAGTCACTGCAGTCTGCTAAAGACGGATGTGTTGACCGAAAGATGAACCTATGGCAGTCAAGCTGTAAGCCAGCGATACAATGCATTCCGTTCTCCTGACTACATCCTGCTACTAGCAATGCCCTGTCCAGGGCTTGGTAGCGGGAGATTGAGAACAAACCCAGAAGAAGAAGAAGAAGAAGAAGAAGAAGAAGAAGAAGAAGAAGCCACTGTAGACTCAAATGTCAACATACAAATGCGAATTCAACATAATTATGAAGAAATACTGACATATTGTTGCTTAATGCACACAATGGGTAAGTTTACTCTTTTGCCCCAGAAATGGGCGTTCAGTGGCCGGTTGACGTAGCTTTCCACACAACCTGAGCGTGCTGATGAAGGTGGACCGTAGCCCTCCAGACGACTACGCTATGCTTGACTTTGTCTGATTGACGTACACTAGTACAAGAATGACGCCAATCCACATCTCATCATGAAGTCTGATTTGAAATCAGCCTTCTTCTAGGAAAGGGTACATAGAAGAGAGATAGTGGTTTTGGTCGGTATATTGTGCCTGACCCTGACGCAACGTCCTGGTCATGTTGACCACACCAGGATAGTGCTTCAGTTCCCCACACTGACAAGTTAAAAACACGCAAGTCCAACGACTCGGGCATGTACCAAATCGACTCCCCAAATACTTTTATGTTGTTGTTGAATACGACAGGCAAAATCAGCGACCCAGAAGATGAAAAATACGTTCGTGTTCAAATGAAACCTGACCAAACTGTAACAAGTGAACATACCTACGATGCACATGATGACGTCCCTTCTGGTGTAAATTATTGTCCAGTTCTTCATTGTTGTCATCGACACACTTTTGCCACCATACACTGCCTGCATTCTGCGATGAATGTCAACTGGTCGACATCCTTCAGCTGTTAGAAACCGAATCACCGCTCGCTGATCAACTCTGGACGGATTCTGTATCACATCCACCATGTTTACAATTGTCTGCTGAAGATACTATGAGTCGGAGGATTATGCAATTTTCCAAACATTGCGGTTGGTATGTGCTGTTTGCACTAGAAGTCACGTCATCATGCGCATCGTACGTACGTTCACTTGTTGCGGTTTGGTTTGGTTGTATTTGAACACGCCTCGTATTTTATGTAGCATGTCATTCACTATCTCTTGAAGTGAGAGACCATGTAATTCAATGTAATGTAATATCAATATTGAGTTATGGTTTTGAATGCTGGACAATAAGTAAACGTGCATAAGTTTTGTTAGAGGTAGTAGTGATGTAGTAGTATAGGCGCATATTGATAATTCTATGGACTGACAAAAAATCGAATGACTATATGCTGCACAACATATACTTTTCAACAATATTAAAAAGAAACACTCAGTGTTAGTCGAACATTTCATGGGCAGTGAAGGTGTGGAAAGCGTTAGAACAATAGACACAGTTCTAGGTAGGAGAGACAGAGGAAGACAGATACATGACATACTGGATGATCTGAGTAGGTGCATGGAAAAGTATCAGCTATAGAACTGATTTTCATTACCAGAAACAGAGAGTTGTAGAAGTCCATGTCCGCCTACCCCAGCTGGCATGACACGAAGATGATGATGACGATCATAATGATGATGAGGAATGTTCACCATAAGTAAGTCTACTCTTTTGTGCGCACTGAATAGGGCGTTAAGTTGCGGTTGTAGCAGCTTTCCACATTTCCCAATCGTGCCGATGAAGGTGGATAGGCTTCCTGATTGAGTTTAGGCTATGCTTGGTTTCACCTGCGTGTCGCTTACTACTACAGGTTTCTCATCGATCAGCAACCTTGTTGGTGAAGTTGCCATAAACCAGCCTGTTTGCAGTTTAAACTGCGTGGAAGTGAAGTGGGAGTTATGGTCGGTATATTTTTCACGACCTTGACAAACAAGGCTACTGCAATCAAATGAACTGTCCCTGGAACGAGACATGATGCGCGATAATAAAGGTCGCTCTAACAGCTTTAGTTTTAAAAATAACTAATCTTAGTCTTCCTAGTATTACTTTTAGTAGTCTGTACTTCTACAGGAACAGATGACCATGTGCAGGTCTCAGTTTTAGTCGTCTGTACTTCTACAGGAACAGGTGACCATGTGCAGGTCTCAGTTTTAGTCGTCTGTACTTCTACAGGAACAGATGACCATGTGCAGGTCTCAGTTTCAGTCGTCTGTACTTCTACAGGAACATATGACCATGTGCAGGTCTCAGTTTTAGTCGTCTGTACTTCTACAGGAACAGATGACCATGTGCAGGTCTCAGTTTTAGTCGTCTGTACTTCTACAGGAACAGATGACCATGTGCAGATCTCAGTTTTAGTCGTCTGTACTTCTACAGGAACAGGTGACCATGTGCAGGTCTCAGTTTTAGTCGTCTGTACTTCTACAGGAACAGATGACCATGTGCAGATCTCAGTTTTAGTCGTCTGTACTTCTACAGGAACAGATGACCATGTGCAGATCTCAGTTTTAGTCGTCTGTACTTCTACAGGAACAGATGACCATGTGCAGATCTCAGTTTTAGTCGTCTGTACTTCTACAGGAACAGGTGACCATGTGCAGGTCTCAGCTATGGATGTAGCCGGGAGGAGGATTTCCTGCTTAGTTGGCTAGGTCGGAGCAGCTTATTACTCCGCTGCTTTGGTACAAGTGCCGCGGAAGGAGGGGATGGGCGGGGTAACCAATGTGCGAGTCTATCTTAATAGACTCAAACACTTGAGTAAAGTAGACCCGCAGCATGTTAGGCACCATCTATGATGCTCTTAACAAACCACCTAACTATGGCCGGTGTTATGCCATGTCAGCGTTAGTGGCCTACAAGCTCTCTGTGGAGCTGTGGTGATATTCTTGCCCTTGTCATGAACAAAGACCCAGACGGACCACTTATAGGTGCGACAATCGTATGCCATTGGAAAAATAAGGTATGTCAGTCCAATGTCATTGAAAAAATTAATGTCATGAACAGTATTTGAGACATTCCGTATTTTGACGTGCTAATGAATTGAATAGTTGAGGAATGCAGTTCGATGATTGATGACACTGGCAGGAATGCAGTGATGACATTTCAAAGATGACAGCCTCAGTCACATGACTGACGGGGGTATTTACGAACGTGCCAGGTGTATAGTAAATGTAGTCACGTAAGTGATTGCTGTCGGGGATGATGTGTTCGGGATATTATTGTGTTAGGACTCAACTTTTATAAACAAGTAGGAATGGTTAGTCTAGTTTTCACTGCGCTTCTATCTCTTAAAGTAAGTCGTGTACACATTTACAGCTGGAGCATCTGTAGCGTATCATAATAGATCAAACCCAGGACTCTTTTATCGTGAGAAGCAATCCCTCTACAACTGTCGTATTCTAGCCCTCACGCTAGATGTAAGGTAAATCACAACTAAATGTATTCCCATATGAGACACTTCCGTCGAGGATGAGGTGTTAAGGCCTTCATTGTACTAACACAGTTCCCTTCCTTGCTGCCTTTTTACATTCCTTAGTCGTCAGTCAGGATATACAGCTGGGTAGCCTGGAGCTGCGGGTAAAGGGAGTCAAACCCGGCACATTTGTCATGAAAAGCGAGTGCTCCTCCGGGGCGCTCAGCCGTAATAGATATACCCCGTTAAAATGCACGGCTAAAATTTACGAGTTTTAAAAATGGATTTGAAAGAAACTTTTTGAGTGGTATAGAAGTTAGAGTCCGTTCCTTTCACGGGAAAGCCATATGCTGCTTATACACTAATAGATATAGGTTTGACAACTTCTCGGAAATCTGAGTTGGACATATAATTAGAAATCTAGGTTGGACATATACTAAAAAACCAAAGTTTAACATGTACTTAAAAATCCAGGTTGGATGGACCTATACTCAGAAATCTAGTTTGGATATACACTCAGAAATCTATGTGGGACATATACTAACAAATCTAGGTTAGACATATACTCAGAAATCTAGGTTTGAAATTTACTCAGATATCTAAGTTGAACATCCACCGCAAGATCTTTGTTAGCCAACAGCTTACGAATCTAAGTTAAACATGCACTTCGAAATCTTGGTTAGCAAATCGCCCCTGACGTAGATCTTTCGGTCGGAACATAAGTTTCATTGATATTTCTGTTCCGACTCGGTGTTTGTTGTCCATGTGATCATCACCTTTTGATTATGACAGCTGTAGAAGCTTCAATATATTCCAACCTACCTAGTAGCCTCGTACGACGGGACTGGCAGAGTCCAGTTGTCTTTGTTACTCTTTCGTACGCTGGCAAGAATGCGCTTTGGTCGATTGCGCTCGGTGGTGTGGGAATGTCGTTGTATCACAGTCCAGACCAAACTCAAAGTCTATCGTACCACTGGGCCAAACAGCGAAGAGGAAACTGCTATCGGTCCTGAACCAAAGCTGGAAAAGGGGAATTGTACCCCAGGCATGGAAAGACGCAGTACTTGTACCAGTACCAAAAACAGGAAAGGAAAAAACAGATCCAAATGGATACAGGCCTATCAACCTACTGAGCTGTGTCGGCAAGCTGATGGAACGGATGATAAACACCAGACTGATGTGGCATCTGGAAGAAAAACGAATACTAATTCCACAGCAAGCCGGCTTTAGACAGCAAAGATCCACTGAGGACCAGGTCATCCTCATAGCCCAGGAAATAGAAGATGCCTACCAGGCAGAGAAACACACAGTAGCGGTTTGGGTGGACCTGGAAAAGGCATTTGACAAAGTCTGGAAAGATGGAATTAGAGTCAAGCTAAGAAGAAGTGATGTTTGTGGGAAAATGTACAAGTGGATCAACCACTACCTCAAAAACCGAACGGCCAGAGTCCAAGTACAAGGGCAGATGAGCAAAAAGGTGACACTTGAGCAGGGAGTACTCCAAGTGGGAGTTCTGTCACCCACACTCTTCCTGGTGTATATAAACGACATTACAGAGAATATACCAAGAAGAGTCCATAGCTCAATGTTTGCAGACGATCTGGCTATGTGGACCTCTGAAAAGAATCTGACCATAGCAAGAAATCAGATGCAGCAGGCCCTAACATCGCTGGAAGAGTGGGCGAACTCATGGCTGCTCAAAATAAACGAGGAGAAAACCACATGCACAATATTCTCGTTTTCAATCAAACCCCAAAGTACCAAATTAAGTTTAAATGGCAAATTCCTGCAGCCAAACGACAACCCAAACTATCTGGGAGTCACATTTGATCGGCGCATGACATGGAAAAGTCAGATCGAGAGAAACCGAATGAGAGCCAGAGAAAGAATGGCAATCATCAGGAAATTTTCTGGCACAAGCTGGGGAGGAGACGAAAGCATACTAAAGAAACTGTACACTGGAAGAGTGAGACCAGTTCTCGAGTGTGGCATTGCGGCATGGACAACAGCAGCAAAGGCGAACTTCGATAAAGTTAGCAAACTTCAAAACCAAGCCATGAGAGTTATAACAGGAGGCATGAATTCAACGCCAATTGTAGAACTTGAAAAGATTACAAAACTGCAATCCATGACCGATAGAAGAGACTGCAGAGCTCAGCTGCAGTCAGAGAAACTCCGAAGACTGACTGACCATCCACTGCACCAGAGACTAAACAATTTGGGAAATGGGAAACTAAAGCGGAGAAACTTTGCAGAAATAGCCAAAGCAAAGATGCACGAAGATCCCATAAACGCACTAACAACACTAAAACCCATCACTACTGTACGAAAACCTACCTGGAGGCAGGATATATTTTCAGAGGTGGTAGAAAATATACCAGGTATTAGAAACAAAAACTGCCAGACTGAAAAAGGAAGGAGATATACTACCCTAAGCTAGATATCGGAAAACTACCTAAGCATGGACTGGACCCATGCATACACCGACGGTTCTGTAACAAATACTACACAGAACGGAGGGGCAGGAGCATTCCTGAACCTACCAAATGGCAGAAAAATAACACTGTCATTCGCTACTGGTAAGTACACAAGCAATTTCAGAGCGGAGGCAGAGGCACTGAGGGCGGCAGTGGAAGAAATGGTGACACACAAAGAAAATGAAAGCCATATAGTCCTGCTTACAGATGCTCTCGCCGTAGTCACAGTGCTAAAAAGCCAGAAAAACACTGAGCTTAATGACTTAAGAGCAGCACTCTGCAAACTGTGCCAGCAGTCCGAACCAAAAAGGGAAGTGGTACAGTGGGTCCCATCACACTGCATCATCCAAGGCAACGAGAAGGCAGACAGACTGGCAAAAAAAGGTGCAAGACTACCACAAACAGATACTAGTATGACGTACAAAGAGTCAAAACGGCTTATCAAAGCCAGATACATGACCAAATGGGAAACCGAACATACTGGTTACACCAAAAACGATGCCTATTACCAGTTGAACAGAAGAGAGCATGTCGTTGTCTTCAGACTTCGCACTGGCCACAATAGACTGAGGTACCACCTATTCAACAAATTAAAGATAGGTGGTACCGACGAATGCCCGTGCGGTACCGGTGAAATGACCTCTGAACATCTGCTGCAGAACTGCCCGACATACGAGGATAAGAGAGAGCAGATGTGGCCATCACCAGTGGAACTGCAAGACAAGCTCTATGGCAGTGTCGACAGCCTCAGGATGACCGCCGCTTTTTTCGAAAAAATAATGGTTACTATCTGACTGCGTACGAAGAAGAAGAAGAAGAAGAAGAAGAAGTACCACTATCAATCCAACCTTACTGTACATCTACGAAAGCTGGACTATATACTCTGGACATGCAAGAGGGTTAAACCACTTCCACTCACCTGAGGCAAATATTCCACATTCGATGGCTAGATCGTGTTACTGAAATCGAAGTTCTCTCGAGGGCTGATGAGCCCAGCATCCATGCATGGCTAAAAAAACAGTACAAATAGAGTGAGTCGGACACCTGGTCAAGGAACAGAAACACACAGTAGCGGTTTTGGTGGACCTGGAGAAGGCATTTGAAAAATTCTGGAAAGACGGACTTACAGTCAAGCTAAGGAGAAGTGAAGTTTTGTGGCAGAATGTACAAGTGGATCAACCACTACCTCAAACAAAGAACGGCCAGAGTCCAAGTACAAGGGCAGATGAGCAAAAAGGTGACACTCGAGCAGGGAGTACCCCAAGGGGGAGTACTGTCACCCACACTCTTCCTGGTGTACATAAACGACATTACAGAGAATATACCAAGAAGAGTCCATAGCTCAATGTTTGCAGACGATCTGGCTTTGTGGACCTCTGAAAAAAATCTCACCATAGCAAAAAATCAGATGCAGCAGGCCCTAACATCGCTGGAAGAGTGGCGAACACATGGCTGGTCAAAATAAACGAGGAGAAAACCACATGCACAATATTCTCGCTTTCAATCAAACCACAAAACACCAAATTAAGCCTAAATGGCAAATTCCTGCAGCCAAACGACAACCCCAACTACATGGGAGTCACATTTGTTCGGCGCATGACATGGAAAAGTCAGATCGAGAGAAACCGAATGAGCCAGAGAAAGAATAGCAATCATGAGGAAACTTGCTGGCACAAGCTGGGGAGCAGACGAAAGCATACTAAAGAAACTGTACACTGGAAGAGTGAGACCAGTTCTCGAGTATGGCATTGCGGCATGGACAACAGCAGCAAAGTCGAACTTCGATAAAGTTAGCAAACTCCAAAACCAAGCCATGAGAGTTATAACAGGAAGCATGAAGTCAACGCTAATTGTAGAACTTGAAAAGATTACAAAACTGCAATCCATGATCGACAGACGGGACTGCAGAGCCCAGATGCAGTCAGAGAAACTCCGAAGACTGACTGACCATCCAATGCACCATAGACTAAACAATTTGGGAAATGGGAAACTAAAGCGGAGAAACTTTGCAGAAATAGCCAAAGCAAAGATGCACGAAGATCCCATAAACGCACTAATAACACCAAAACCCATTACTACTGTACGAAAACCTACCTGGAGGCAGGATATATTTCCAGAAATGGTAGAAAATATACCAGGTATTGGAAACAAAAACTGCCAAACTGAAAAAGAAAGGAGAGATACTACCCTCAGCTTTATATCGAAAAACTACCTAAGCATGGACTGGACCCATGCATACACCGACGGTTATGTAACAAACACTACACAGAACGGAGGGGCAGGAGCATTCCTGAACCTACCAAATGGCAGAAAAATAACACTGTCATTCGCTACTGTTAAGTACACAAGCAATTTCAGAGCGGAGGCAGAGGCACTGAGGGCGGCAGTGGAAGAAATGGTGACACATAAAAAAAATGAAAGCCATACAGTCCTGCTTACAGATTCTCTCGCCGTAGTCACAGCGCTAAAAAGCCAGAAAAACACTGAGCTTAATTACTTAAGAACAGCACTCTGTCAACTATGCCAGCAGTCCGCACCAAAAAGGGTAGTGGTACAGTGGGTCTCATCACACTGCAACATCCAAGGCAATGAGGAGGCAGACAGACTGGCAAAAGAAGGCGCAAGACTACCACAAAAAGATACTAGTATGATGTACGAAGAGTCAAAACGGCTTTTTAAAGCCAGATTCATGACCAAATGGGAAACCGAACGTACTGGTTACACCAAAAACGATGCATATTACCAGTTGAACAGAAAAGAGCAGCTCGTTGTCTCAGACTTCGCACTGGCCACAATAGACTGAGGTACCACCTATTCAATAAATTGAAGATAGGTGGAACCGACGAATGCCCGTGTGGTACCGAGAGAATGACCGCTGAACATCTGCTGCAGAACTGCCCGACATACGAGGATCAGAGAGAGCAGATGTGACCATCACCAGTGGAACCACAAGACAAGCTGTATGGCAGTGTCGACAGCCTCAGGATGACCGCCGCTTTTTTCGAAAAAATAATGGTTACTGTCTGACTGCGTACGAAGAAGAAGAAGTAGAAGAAGACACCTGGTCCGTATATCAGACGAACGGCTCCCAAAGAAGCTTCTTTACGGCGAGCTGAGCGAGGGATGGCACGAGAAAGGGCGCCCGACAGTCTGAGGGACTCCCTGAAAAGTTGCCAGATAGATATTACTACGCGTGGAATGTCTTGCACAAAACAGATCTGACTGGAGAAGCGCAGTCCAAGCGTTTGTAGATAGCAGCGAGGAACACCGTGTTGTGAAAGCCCAGAGCAGACGCGAGACCTGGAAGTCACGAACAGCGGGAACAGCATCACCTTCTACAAACCTAGTGTGCCCGATATATAGCTGATGGCCTCTTCAGCCACATGCGCACCCACACCCAACTTGGAAATCTGCGACAAGGATGATGTCGGCTGTCCTCATCATGAATGATGTACATATATTATTACTAAAACCCATCGGGTTATTTTTAATCACGCAATCAAAATCTTTGAGACCCTGTGGAGGGCAAGTATTAACAAAATACACACACAACCCTCCTGTTCTGAGCAATTCGTTTGAACTGCATCCACCTAATCGCTGTTTTCTGTCTGCGTTTCTCAAACTGTATTCTCCGTGTTTTTTCGTCCTCCTCTAGTTCTCTTGCCTTGGGATTTGCAGATCATATAGTGTCTTGTAATGGTTTTAGCTGGTTTTGTTAATGTGTACCCTATTGAGTTCTCGCTTTTCAAGGCAAAGGTACGAGGCTGAACAGCTGCAACCTGCCCGCTTAAGTTGACCTTTCTGTATATGGGGTTATTTTGTAAAGGAATATATGACCTACGGTTAGGGAAAAAAAAACAGCGGGGAAGGGAAATTGCCAGACACGGTTTTTGTCGGTGCGATCGCTTCTCAGAGTGAGGAAAGTAATCAGGTATCCTACCGAATCGCGCTGTACATCTTCCATGAAAATGATACAACCAAACGGAGAAGGCGTGGGCTAGTGGTTAAGTGACACAGCTCACAAACAGGATGTGCTGGATTCGATCCCTATCATCGACTGTTACCTCGGGGAAGCACACCCAGGTGCAAAATGAAAACATAGTACAACGTACACCGACTTAGGGAATATACATAAAAGGATATATAACAAATAGGCTGGCAGTTCTTCTTCTTCTTCTTCCGTTCGCTTGGGGTATGTCTACATCTGCAAAGTTGTCTCTTGTATGAACCTAACTGTCTTCTGCCGCTTGGAGTATGTCTACATCTGCAAAGTTGTCTCTTGTATGAACCTAACTGTCTTCTGCCGCTTGGAGTATGTCTACATCTGCAAAGTTGTCTCTTGTATGAACCTTCCTGTCTTCTGCCGCTTGGAGTTTGTCTACATCTGCAAAGTTGTCTCTTGTATGAACCTAACTGTCTTCTGCCACTTGGAATATGTCTACATCTGCAAAGTTGTCTCTTGTAGGAACCTCACTGTCTTCTGCCGCTTTGAGTATGTCTACATCTGCAAAGTTGTCTCTTGTATGAACCTAACTGTCTTCTGCCACTTGGAATATGTCTACATCTGCAAAGTTGTCTCTTGTATGAACCTCACTGTCTTCTGCCGTTTGGGATATGTCTACATCTGCAAAGTTGTTCTCTTATATGAACCTCACTATCTTCTGCCTCTTGGAGTATGTCTACATCTGCAAAGTTGTCTCTTGAATGATCCTTACTGTCTTCTGCCGCTTGGAATATGTCTACATCTGCAAAGTTAGCTTTTGTATCCTTTTTTTTTGCGTTCGCCTTATTTCTCCATTCCACAAGGCGGTGTGCGTTACACTGTGGTTTTTATTTTGCGCCTGTCGGCCCAGTGTATCCGACTTCAGCATGCATTTTATGTAAGAGTCTGCTTCCTCCTGCATTTTCTAAGGGTTTGCTCCTCCGGAGTAACGGCTGGTGCTGTGATGGGGATCGAACCCAGCACCTTCGAGTTGTCAGCTGTGCCACTTAACCATCAGCCCACGCCGTCCTCTCTGTCTCTGTTATGAACGTTACTGTCTTCTGCAGCTCACACACATGTGCATATAGTTTCCCTTCCAGTGTTGTTTCTCTTTGCCAGTATGTCCACCTCAGTATCTCATACTTTGGACAATTCTGAAGTATATGCTGCGCAACCTGGGAAGCCGGTTTACATCTACACATACATGAGCTGCCAATCCTAAATTGTGTATACATGTGGCTGTGGAGTCGGTTGTGTCCCGTTCTCAAGCGCAGTATACCATTTTGTACTGATAGTCTATGCTGCTCTCTCCAGGGTGTTTGTTCTGGTACAGTTGTTGAAGGAATATTAATTTCAGACAGTTCTGTGGCGTGTCTACGAAGTCTTTTGGCTTGATGTACAAAGCTATTTCTTTTCAATCGTCGCATCGCTAGGTTCTGGAATCTATCCTTCATTGGGTAACTCGACATACAGTTAAACTTTTCTGCCTGTGTTAAGCACCGTTGTGTCTCTACGTTCCCCTAGTGCTTGCATCCTCCCAAGTTTCTCCATCTCCACTTTAGGCGTTGATTTCATTGCCCCTGAAATAACCCTTAGCGTCTGATTTTGTACCTTATCCAACTCTTTCAATGTAGTGTTTGATGCTGGACACCAGGCAGCTGATCCATATTACAGATGTGGCCGTATGCCCTGTTGGTAAACACTGCTAAGTATTTTCTCTCCTACTTCTTATGTGGTTCCACTTAGTTTTCTGAGGCTGGTCAACTTCCATCTGGCTTTTTCTGTTGCCTTGTTGACGTGTTGTCTCCAAGTCAGCCTATCATCAAATGTTACTCCGAGGTAGGGGGGTTGTATATCTTCTCTTAGTAGCTTTCCATCTATCTTGATGTCTCCCTCTTTTTGTTTTGGAGAGAGGGTGAAGATCGTAGTGCTGCATTTATCTGTGTTGATGCTAAAACACCATTTATTTGCCCATAAGGTTAAGGCATCTTTCGCTCTTTGTAGCATTTTGGTGACCACTGTTGTATATTCATCAGTGCACCATCTCACTAGGTCATCTGCATGCATTGACACTTTTACTCCATTTGGCAATTCTGTAATCAGGTCGTTAATGTAGACTATCAAAAGTGTGAGGGAAAGAACACCAGCAGGGGTACACCATGGCGTAGTAACATTTTATTACTCCTCAGTCCATCTAGTTGTACTCTGGCTCTTCTATTAAGCAGGTATGCTTTTAACCATTTGTATATCCTTCCTTTTGCTTTATTGTTTCTCAGTTTCTTCAAGAGTCCTTTATTCCATACCTTGTCAAATGCTTTCCTTAGGTCTATCCATGCTGCTAGTACGTTTCTTGTCATGAAAAACATCCTCAATCTCTTGGGAAAGATACGTTGCTTGGTCCTCAGTAGAGAAGCATTTTCGTAAATCCGCTTGCTGGGACACAAGGAGGTTCTCACTCTCAAGATACCACTCCATCCTGAGATTAATGATACGTTTCATTGTTTTACAAAGACAACTTGTAAGGCTGATTGGTGTATAGCTGGATGCTGTGGAATTGTCTTTCCATTGTTTTATGAGCAGTATCATAATTACTTCTCTCCAGATCTGAGGGACTCTGCCTGAGGACCAACTGGCATTGAAGATCTGTCGCAGTTTTGTCTTTCCTGGTACTCCCATGTTTTTGATCATTTCGTTTGACACCCGGTCCGCCCCTGGCGACTTTCTCTATTTAAATTTGGATATTGCTAGCTCCAGTTCTCTGGCATAGTTTCATCACTTCCTACATTTTGTTGCTTCTCTCTGATCTCCTGCTGTTTCTCTGATAGTGAATGGGGTCTCCATAACCTCTGGAATAGTTTCATCACTTCCTACATTTTATTGCTTCTCTCTGATCTCCTGCTGTTTATGTGAACTAACTTCAATGTCATTGTCCTTAGCATAGTGCCATAGCGTTTTGTTAATGTAGACATACTCCGATATTGTGAAAATGCGTGAGAACCTGATTGTTGTGGTGCGCCTCTTGGCTAGTTGCATCCGTCTTCAGCAGCTTAAAGTTGATTGGGCAAACTGTGGTGTTCCTCGAAAAGGTGTGATGATGGTGATGATGATGATATGATGGACTTATGGACCCATTTTTCGAGTATCCTCGAATGGAGGCAGCACAGTTTGTCTGTCCCACTATCGTCACGTGCGGCCAGAAACATAGCATATACATTTGAGTGGGGTATCTCTCTACTCCTCTTTAGCATTCTCGGCTCCTCTGCAGTGATGACAGGCCTAGCATTCCCTGCCACCTGGAAGGTCGTCGCAAAGGGGCAGAGGTGCAATGTCCCTTAGCCTGCATCTCTTCGAAGTCCACTGAGATGGCTGATAGAAGACAAATGTAAAGACGAGGCAAGAATGCATTTAACCAATGAAGTGGGGAGTGGATTGGCTTAGCCCAGAGCAAGGCATGTCCCCCCCTCACCTGTGGGGTCTGCAGCTCCACCTAAAGAGCTCCACTTGATCCTCGGCCTCTTAGTTTGGCCTCTCTCCAAGGACGTGTCCGGCATTGATGACCCTAACAGGAGTAAAATTCCCGCTGGCATAGCTCCCTGGATCATTGGGTCGCGCAAGCTCTGCAACCCCGTCAAGGTAGGCCTACATATGGAGAGGCTGGCAGCTGTAAGAAACGACGTTCGACAAGAGGCACTCTACTTACTGCACCCATTCCGTTACTCCTTCCTGAAAAGGCTCACATTTATGAAAGTCTGTTTCTTTTTTGTTGCTGCTTCTCTAGTACTCTCTCTCTCTCTCTCTCTCTCTCTCTCTCTCTCTCTCTCTCTCTCTCTCTCTCTCTCTCTGTTTCAGATCATACAAAGGATAGGACTTTACGGGGGATTTGAAGCTTTATATTCTTGTGTTGGGCTTCAGTTAGTTTTATTTCCATATGTTACCCATATCAAAGCAAATTTTGTTTTTTGTATTGCTATTTTTATATGTTAATCCGTACTTCATATTATGTCAGTATTTATTTCATTTAGCTAATCATGTTGTTGTTGTTGTTGTTTGTTGTTGAATGCCCACAATGAGTAATTTTACTTTTGTGTGCGCCCTGAAAAGGACGTTAAGTGGCGGGTTGTAATAGCTTTCCTGACATCTGGAGCATACTGATGAAGGTAGACCTCGGTCCTCCAGGAGGTTATGCTTCGCAGGGCTTCATCTGCGTGGTGCTCACTACTACGGAGATCACATCAATCCACTTCTCGTTAGCTAGGTGCCTTGAAAATAGCCTGTTTGCAGAGAACGCTACATGGTAGATTGATTGTGGTCTTGGTCAGTGTATTGTGCCTGACCCTGACACGACGTCCTGGTCAGTATAATGTGCCTGACTGAACTAACGACTCAGTTCCTCTTAGCCAATCATAAATTGCCCATCTTGTTCGCTCCCTTGAAGATGAGCTTTCTACTTACCTCTCATTGATGTCATTTCCACATGTTCACTTTGAGAGTGCTCTATGATCTCGAGGTGCTGTGTCCGTCTCGCTTGCCGAAGGTCGCGGGTTCGAATCATGGTGTCTGCCTATTACCAGTTGAACCGAAGAGAGCAGGTCGTTGTCTTCAGACTTCGCACTGGCCACAATAGACTGAGGTACCACCTATTCAACAAATTGAAGAAAGGTGGTACCGACGAATGCCCGTGCGGTACTGGTAAAATGACCACTGAACATCTGCTGCAGAACTGCCCGACATACGAGGATCAGAGAGAGCAGATGTGGCCATCACCAGTGGAACTGCAAGACAAGCTCTATGGCAGTGGCGACAGCCTCAGGATAACCGCCGTTTTTTTCGAAAAAATAATGGTTACTGTCTGACTGCGTACGAAGAAGAAGAAGAAGAAGAAGTAGAAGAATCATGGTGTCGATAATAATTTTTTCAAGTGGATCTTGCCCTAGTAAGAATTTGAACACCGATCGTCTGAACACGAAGTAAACGGCTTGGCCACTTCGCCACTGAGACCCCCTACACCACGTAAAGCTGAAGTCTACGGCTACCTGGCAACAGACATTAACATGCTTGTCTGAATACCTAGGTTTCTATATATATATAAACGAGGGGCGGTATCTAGTGAATACCAGGATTTTGGTAGATTAACTCGAAAACCAAACATTAGCATATTTACTATTACAAAGTGAACATTATATCTCTGACACCTGGTGGTGGAATCAAAGTGAACATTATATCTCTGACACCTGGTGGTGGAATGAGCAAGTGTCTGCTGTTTTCCCGCTCTTTGTTTTTCAACATGGCGTCCGACCAGTTGACTCTAGTGTTGGAACATCATGTTTTTATGAAATTTCTGGAGACTGAAGGTTCAAAACTATCTGAAATTCATCGTGGACTGTCATGTGTATTTTGATAACATACTGTAGCACTTTTATCAGAGCTTGAATGATGTAAACGCTTCGGTGAAGGTCGTAGATTCTTCGATTATGAGCGCCGTGTCACTACGAGTGAAGCCTTACATACGGTTGAAAGTGTTAATTGAATATTAGAGAGTTACTCTACGCAAAGCTGCGATGGCTACTGGTATAAGCAAACGTTCTGTTGACATTATCTTCAGTCATCACCTACATTGACATGAAGTTTTCGGTCGATGGTTGCCGAATCAACTGAACTTCGATCAAAAAGGAGTCCATCTCTGGAAGAGCATCTCAGATGACGAAGTACTTCAGGAAGTTCTCCTATGGCTCAGGGACCAGCCAACATATTTCTACACATATATATATATATATATACATATAAGAGAAGTGTTTAAATGAAGCCGGACCAAACTGCACCAAGTGAAGAGTGAGGAACTGAACAACGTTTTTTAAAGAAGGACACGAGTTAACGAAAGATCGTCCGAGACCAGGCCAGGCGCATATTGTTGCGTTAACTCACGTTCTTTTTTAAACATCGTTGTCCTGTTCGTCACTGTTGTCTTCGACACACTTTTGTCCCCATACACTGTCTGCATTCTGTGTTGAATGTCAACTGGTCGACATCTTTCAGCTGTTAGAAACCGAATCAACGCTCGCTGATCAACTCTCGGGGGATTCCGTATCATACCCGCCACGTTGTCAACGGTCTGCTGAGTAAACTATGAGTAGGAGGATAATGACATTTTGCAAATTTAACGGTTGGTATGTGCTGTTTACATAAGAAGTGACGTCATCATGCGCATCGTACGTATGTTCACTTCATGCAGTTTGGTCCGATTTCATTTTAACACGCCTCGTAAATATATCCGCTAACACTAACTCTCACATAAGTTGAGACCTTGACAATGCTAGCGCCCTTGTAGATGCATATGCCGACTAAGGCTCAGACGAGGTGTGTTCAAAAAGTATCAAACCTTTGCCCCGGAAAAAATATAATTACTCACCTGGAGGTTTGAAACCCTTATACCCTTCAGAGTACTCTTCTTGGGACAAGGTTTGAAACCCTTACACCCTTCAGAGTACTCTTCTTGTGACGAGGTTTGAAACCCTTATACCCTTCAGAGTACTCTTCGTGGGACGAGGTTTGAAACCCTTATACCCTTCAGAGTACTCTTCTTGGGACAAGGTTTGAAACCCTTACACCCTTCAGAGTACTCTTCTTGTGACGAGGTTTGAAACCCTTATACCCTTCAGAGTACTCTTCGTGGGACGAGGTTTGAAACCCTTATACCTTTCAGATTACTCTTCGTGGGACGAGGTTTGAAACCCTTATACCTTTCAGAGTACTCTTCGTGGGACGAGGTTTGAAACCCTTATACCTTTCAGAGTACTCTTCGTGGGACGAGGTTTGAAACCCTTATACCTTTCAGAGTACTCTTCTTGGGACGAGGTTTGAAACCCTTATACCTTTCAGAGTACTCTTCGTGGGACGAGGTTTGAAACCCTTATACCTTTCAGAGTACTCTTCGTGGGACGAGGTTTGAAACCCTTATACCTTTAAGAGTACTCTTCGTGGGATGAGGTTTGAAACCCTTATATCTTTCAGAGTACTCTTCGTGGGACGAGGTTTGAAACCCTTATACCTTTCAGAGTACTCTTCGTGGGACGAGGTTTGAAACCCTTATACCTTTCAGAGTACTCTTCGTGGGACGAGGTTTGAAACCCTTATACCTTTCAGAGTACTCTTCGTGGGACGAGGTTTGAAACCCTTATACCTTTCAGAGTACTCTTCGTGGGACGAGGTTTGAAACCCTTATACCTTTCAGAGTACTCTTCTTGGGACTCCCAACACTTCTCTCAACTGTCCCGCCTTTGTTGAAAGCATTTGAGAAAGGCCTCTTTTGGGAAATGAGTACAGTTGTGTCGTCAAATTTGCAAAGTGTCTTCTCATGACTCAAATATTGTTCCTTTAATCGTATTATTCAACTTTTGATACAGCAAAAACGGACAAGGAGTGTAGTCGGTAGAATAGGGAGCCGGGCAAATCAGAGGAAGGTTGTGTTTGGCCAGAAAAAACTGATTCAGATGCAAAGAATAGGCTCCTGCGTTGTTATGATGGAGCTTCCAAGTTCCCGTTGTCCACAGGTCGTTTGAGTGGAACAGCACCACGAAGGTGACAGAGGTCCCCCAGGTAGTACTCGTTGGCAATGTTTTGACCTTTACATTCTTGTGATCCACTAAGTCAACGGCCAACATAACATTGAGATTGTTGCTCACCTTGTGAATGCAGCTCGACAGGTGTTTACTGCACTCAGCACGAATTGGTCGATTGCCATCAATTGATGTAATCCCCGGGCGGGACAAAATTAACACATGTGCACGACGGTCTCCTAAACTTTCATGGCGAAGGACAATAGCAATGCTTCATTTGTTTCAGAGGGACAAAAAATATAAGTTCTAATACTCTTTGAACACTCCTTGTATATATACTGATATAGATATACGTCATGTTGGCCGTGTGCTTGGTCTCCTGTGGGGTTGTGCATCACAAGTACGCAAAGGTCAAAATATTAGCAACGAGTACTACCTGGGGGACGTCTGTCGCCTTCGCGGTGCTGTTCCACTCAAACATATATATATTCCGCTACCCGCCTAGTTCTGTTACACAATTTGTGAGACTGGATCAACTCCGGCAGCGTTTGCCATCGAAAAACGAACTTGCTCCATTTGATGATTGTACCTTGATAATTGAACCTTTATCGATTTGCTGGACAGCTAGTGGATTAACCCTGATCTGGAACAACTTAAATGGACTCTCTCTCTTAGTATGAAACAGATATAACCTTCAGGAAGAGATGGCTTTACCTGGAACAAACAAGAGAATGAAGATGCGGTCAGGCTAAGGAAGCTTGTATATTGTTAGATAGGAGCCATACAAAATGAGGGTCAAGTGAAACATACTGACCATTCCTCATTGGTGCGCTTGAAACCAGGCTGTGTCACATTGGTCTGGCCAACGAGATGAGGATCGACATTGCAATCCCAGAAGTGGTGAATTTATTAAGGAGCCCCTCTTTGCAATACAGCTAGAGGGAACCAGGTCCACTTGCTCATATACGCTTCGGAATATAATAGCAACCACAATAACCAGCAATTAAAGAAATGTCGCAAAGAGTTAAATTCGGATAAGCACGACTAGCTTCCAAAAACAACAACAACAATCTGTATTGATCTTGTGCTAGGAACATACATCCCTAGCAAGGAATCCTAAAACCAATACATCCAAGGAGTAAAGAGAGAAGGCTTAATGAGAAAGCACACCATTGGAAAACATCTGATAAAGCAACCAGACATGTGCTGGAATGGACTGCCACCCGACTTCACACAATACGCCACAAATGAAGAAATGAAGAGATTACCGATTACCATATTGCAGGAACTATGAAGGAAAATCATGTCCACCAGAGTCTCATTGCTGAAGCTCTAGAAGATAAGCCAAAAAATAAATCAATGATTGCCGGCCAGTTCTATTTTACAAGGGACTATAGAGAACTGGTTTATCAATTCCGTTTTGGCCAGAAAATGTAAATACTTTTGTCACATCAAGAGACACAACGGTCTTGAGAGAACAACGATGAAAGGTATGGTCCCAGGAGAAAGGAGCATGGGAGACCAAGACCACAATGGCGACAAGATATCCAGGAATGCCTGAGTATGACTGTAGCGGATGCAAGAGTTTTGGCACGGTAAAGAGTTTCTTTCAGACCGACTGTGATAAGAGCGACGTTCTATAAAGGACATGCTACATGATGATGACTATACGTAAATGAAATTGATATTTTAAAGCATAACAATCGCTGAGTTAATTAATTATGTATGGCGAAAGGTTCACTCATGGAGACAAAGTCAAAAATCGGTGGATTGGCCACTGACTGTGATGAACGATGATGCATAGTGCCAACAATATCGTACCCAAGTATTGACCACAGGAACGCCAGTCAGCGAGCAGGTCCGACTACGTTGCATTTTGCAAAAACATTTATGATGTTAGATGCACGACTCAGTATCCACTTGTCCACCGTGGTCCATAACAGAGACCGTTGAAAGAGAAGTTGGTGTATCCGCCGCTGAACTAAAGGACATCCAGTAATGTAAGGGGGGGGGGGGGTGTGGGGGGAAAAGCTGCATAGCGAAGTGTTTAGTGGCACGTCCCACAAATCACACAAGCATAGGATTAGATTGAGCCAGATAATGCGCCTTTGGGAAGTTTACCAATGTGTACAAACAGGTGCTGAAGTCAGATGCAGTGGTCCATTAGGCATACGAACACAGTACAGCGACTATATATTTGCAGATAAGATGAAAAATGAAAATGCGTTTTAGTTAGTTTTGTTGATAACTCCATCAAATGCATACATAACGATTTGAATGCTTACATCTCACAATGATTGTACAAGGTTACCTCTGTGGTAGCGAAGCGCTACAATCTACCCAGATGAAAACTATAATCAGGTTTATTGTTCCAAGGAAGGCAAGCTGTGACCTATTACAACGACGATTCTTTCACTTGATTCCTGACAGCGCGTATGTGCTACTTATCAAGAGTTATCTTAATGGTTGCTTCACTGCTAATTCGGTTATAACTAGTGGCCCTATTCAGCCATGACTGACTATAGAATGATATGACCTGGAGTAATAAATTAAAAAAAATATATACTTAGCTTTTGTTTTCTTTCTCCTTGTGGCGTTGTCTTTTCACTTGTCTTTTCTGCGATGCAAGAGCTTCTCTCCACCAAGCCAGAGGTGGACATTCAGGGTGCATCTTCACTACTTGGATCGGTCTGCAGGTTTGTCTCCCCAGAATGTCAGGTTCATGTCCAGGACCTTCATATCACGCTTGCACACATTCTTGAACCTGAGGTATGGTCGGCCGACTGTTCTTTTGCTATCTGCTAGCTGTCCATAGAGGATATCGTTGCAAATGCAATCATCTTCCAGGCTACCGACATGACCAGGCCGTCGTAGTGTTCGCTGCCTAAGGAGAGTGGGCATGCTTGAGACACCGGTGCGAGAGTGCACTTCTACAAAAGAATGGATCGCAGGTGCCAAAGATAAATTCATGGAAGGTCTTAAGCCTGTACTCTTGTTTAGCATAAGCTGTCCAGGTCTCGCTACCATATAGAAGTGGACTCACGATATATGCACTGTAGACCATCGCCTTGGTTTTAAATTGTCATTTTCTGGTTTTCCAAACACTCGTTTTGAGGTGAGCAAATGTAGCAGCAGCATTGACAATGCGATTGTCTTTTTCTCGATCTAGAGAGAGCTTGTGGTTGGCGAGTGATCCCAGGTATGTGAATTGGTGTCAACAGGGGCCGCCATGCCTTTTATTTATTTCAATGTAGTTGATATCAGAACACATTGTGCAGTGGATGCATGTGTGTATTTGTAGTGTGAACGTATTGGCTAGTGAGTGCGTGTATCTGTTTGTAGTGTGAACGTATTGGGTGCATATGTGTATATGTTTTGTAGTGTGGACGTATTGATTAGTGGATGCGTGTGTGTATCTATTTTGTAGTGTGAACGCATTGATTAGTGAATGCGTGTGTGTATCTGTTTGTAGTGGGTGCGTATTTATTAGTGGATTCGTGTGTGTATTATGTATCTGTTTGTATTGTGTTCCACTATATCAGTTTTGCAGTACACTAGTTTTGATAATCTATTCTATACGTAGAGAAGTGGTCAAACTGAGAAAAATTCCCGACATGCCCAGCGAAACTGGACACGGAAGTGATGTCGAACCCTGTATGTTGGGATTGTAATCCAAGCTTCCGCTCGATCTTTACCCCCTACACCCCTCGGTACTTCAATCACTCATTTTCAACAAGTAGCTCAAATTTCTAGTTCATGGCCATCATCATCATCATCACGTGTTATGTCACATAGAGTGCACAGACACATAGTATGCTTTTCTTTAAACCAGATTCCAGTTAATTCAGCAGTCAGCTAATAAGAACAACCGCCCATTTGAGACTTATATTGGGATGTTTTTGTTCTGTGTGAATGTGTCCTAATGTATACTAATTCATATTTCACCATCGTTAATAGCCTCACTCCACCCATGGAGCATATGTCTTCAACAAGCACACACAAAACTTGAATATCTTCCGCTAAATTTTCACTTAGTCTCACGTCTGCCCACCTTCCGTCATGTTTACGGTTATTTCCTTTCGTCAGGTCTGCCTGGGCCACCTTCTACTCCGCTTATTCTTTGGGATTCTCCTTCTTCTCTTTCTCTCGTTTGTTCTCAAACTTCTGCTAACAAACCCTAAAAATGGCTTTGCAAATAGCAGAATCTAGGCAGCAGAACGTGTCGTAGTGTACAACTTGAATGCCATATTTGCCCCTTTCAATGCGACACATTCGATTTCAGTTGGCATTTGTTGAGGACATGATTAGCCTTCCCTCTTCGATCCCTTCTCCTTAGCCAGCCTGTTCTGTTGCAGCCTGTTATCCAGGATCACCACGTAAAGGTGTAGAAGGATTAGAAAACAGACTGACGGACGGGTATCTCTGTTTGGTGATTTTCATAATTTGTCCCATCCACCTCCACCTTCCTTCACATTATCCCCCGACAGACTGGGGATAGACCTTTTTATCCCAGAAGCTCTACATTAGTATCCCTGCCATACCAATGTAGTCTGAGTAAACACTTATTAATAAAACCATATGTACATTGTTGGCCACCTTTAATCCTCTAAACATGATCTTGTTGAGTTTTCTTTCTGTCTCTGAAAGTAGATTTATTCCTCTACATTTGTCGCACTGGCAACTTGTTAACAATTGTCTTTTCTCCATTCCGCCGGCATCTTCTACTCAACTCAACTTTGCCAAGCAGATCGTATAGCATCTCAGTGGAGGCAGGGACGTACGCTTTGATTGTCTTCGTCAAGATCTCGTCTGGGTCAAATTATTTCTTATCCTTTCGAGACTTGATGGTTTTATTTATGGCTTTCCTAGTGGGCCAATTGGCGCAGTGGCAAATCATTCGCTGTTTCCTTACCTCTAGACACCATGATGGTCTTCCGAAAGCAAGTTTACAACCTGTTCTATTTCTGCTGAGAGCTGTGTAATGGAGAACATACATTGTACTAGGTCTTCATCTTTGTGATGTTTTAGGGCTGCTAATACTGATTCTGCATCAGTCAAAAACACTATATTTTCCTGGTGGATATCTTTATCTTGGATTACAAGCTCATCTGCGGCATTCAGTTCTTCTGCACGGAAGTTATTGGAGTATGTTCCCTTTGTTAATACTCGAGTGTCCTTTGCAAGAGAAACAGGGACCTTGATATGAGGATGAACGAAGAAGATGAAGTTATATTTCTTCTGATGCAAAATCAGCACTTGAAGCACTAGAGTCTAATAAACTGCCAGGTATACAGGCTCCACAGTCTGAATCATGGAACTTCTCATTGTGAAATTTCTGGCTGTTGTTGTTGAATGCCACAATGAGTATACTTACTCCTTTGTACGCCATGAAAAGAGCGTGGAGTGGGGAGTTGTGGAAGTTGTCCTCATACCCGAGCGTGCTGATGAAGGTGGTCCGGATTTCTCAAACGAGCTTGCTATGTGATTGTCTTAATCTGCGTAGCGCTCACTACTACAGGATTCAAGCCGATCCACTTTGCATCAGCCACACTGCCTTGAACACAGCTTCGCCCAGTATGGTGTGCCTGTCCGGACTATCATCTCAGTTTCCCGGCGGAATACAGCGAAACGAGAAAGCAGATCGGCTGGCAAAGGAGGGTACTGCAGACGAGCAACCAGACGTACCAGATACATATCAGCAAAAGAAAAGGATGATAAAATCAATGACAAGACGATTAACATAAGAAGAACAGACTAGAGCAAACTGTTCTATTTCGCCTTATAACAGGATACAACCGACTCCACATCCACATGCACATTACATTGAAGATTGGCAACTCATCTGCCTGTGTTCATGCGGACAGGCATACCAGACTACAGAACACATGCTACAGAATTGCTCCAAATATGATATACAGAGATAAACCCACAGGCACAAAGAAACGACAAGGGAACTGAAACTTTTTAGAAATGTCCGTGAACTATAAAAAGCAGTGACGTTTTTATCAAACGCAATGCAACATTGTATATATAGACATATTTTCAAGCGAGCAAAAGAAGAAAACGTAAGGAACAAACAATATGACACAGAAGAAACAGACAGCAAGAGTATACTTAAAACAATTAAATTCTAACCTACATTTCATTTAATTGTCTCTTACTCTTAACTGGACTTAAGTTGTACACTAAAGTTGATTACATGATCAGTTTCAGTTAACAGGTAAATAATATATGTGTTCATTATAGATGCCGCCAGACCATGGATTTCCGGGGAATTCACACTAGTCGACGACTTACACATGTGTTCACGGAAACATGTTGTTGATTTCCATTTTGGCTGGTTAATACGTTCGTTTTGTGTGTTTTTTTCCGTCTGATTATCCTGGAATGGACATCGGCTAAATGAATAGCACTACCCTAACACGTGTGTCATATTTTAAGGTCTAGTTCACCCAGCTGAACTTCACGAGATTGGCGCCCTTCGCCCTAGCTGAAGACAGGGCCAGCTTTGTTGTATGAAATTTAGACACAACTATAATGAACTGCAACCTAGATAGAGATGGGCTCCGTCAAGTGTGTAGCGGCCCAAGGCACACCATTGTTGTATGGCGGGAGCTGGTACTACAAACTGCAATAACAGCGCCTCAACGACCTCTAGGTAATGGGACTGATGATGATGATGATGATGATAATAAATATATATATATATATATATATTATCATTACCACTCACACATGCACATGTATACATTAACAGCACAATTGTACTCTAGAATATACACTCAGTGCACAGGGGATAACAACTCATGACCAAATTAACTACGTCCCCTCGTTTGTTGAAATTTTGTTAGCACACTGCACTTGGCTCCCCTGACCTGAATTTAGAAGCGCTAGATTCCAGTCATTTACATTGCTGGTCTATTACAATGGTTATTACATAATGAGGTTGCCAACAACAGGTACGCTATACCAGCAATAAATAACGATTTGTGCATACCGGGTTATAAATCACTGATTGTCCAGTATGACTGGGCATGTCAGGGATTTTTCGCGGTATTGCCACTTGTTCAATGTACATAAAGAATTGGCAAAACTACTGTACTGTAAAAATCTGCAAAGTGGAACACATTACAAAACAGTATCATCGTACACATGTGCATTAATAGATTGTCTACACGTCCACATTACAAATATATACACGCGCGCATTCATGAACTGGGCAAAACGTTCATAATACAAACAGATACACACACGCATCCATACACTAGCAAATACATGCACGCTACAAACAGATACACAAACGCATCATGCTCTGCCCAATACGCTCTGATATTACCCAAAAGGCTTTGGTCTGCGGTTGAAAGCGCCGTGCTTTAACCCGGTAAAATCCAGAAAGACAGACCTTAAAAATAACCAATATTACATGAAATGACTCGCAAGTTAAATGTTTTGTTGTGTAATATCCTGAGTGTCAAAGTCGCCTCAGAACTTCTAATACAGATGGTTCAGTTTATTATATCTTACTTTGTCTTAGTTTATCTGTACTTCTATGAAGACGGATGCCCCTGTACAGGTCCCAGCTCTGGCATGAGCTGGATAGCTAACAGGAGTATTTCATGATTAGCAGGCTAGACTCGCTCAGCGTATTACTCCGCTGCATTGGAACAAGTGCCATGGAGGGTGGTTAACCGATGTGCGAGTCCATCTTAATAGATTCAAACACTAGAGCAAATTAGGCCCACAGCCTGTTAGGTGCCATCTATGCAGCTCTAAACAAACCATCTAACCATGGTCAGTGTTATGCCGAGTCATACAATTACGACATGATCTCCGTGGGCCAGTGGTGCTATTCATGCCCTTGTCATGCACCTAGATCTGGCTGACCACGCAGGTGCTCATTATGTGCATGATGAACTATGTCATTCATTCTGTCCTTGTCACTCGTTCGGTACAGTCAGAGCTGTGAAGTCAGTTAAAACTGTATCAGTTGTTTGGACATCCGGAATGACTACGCGTTGTCAAATACGGGGATGTGGATAACATACGGCCCGTTCATCAACGTTTTGTGCACTTAAATGTGAGAGGTATTACAATATTGGATAAGAGATGAGGTTCGAGAAGAGTAGGACACACATGAGGACGGATCATGAGTGTGTACAATCAATGAGTAACAAGAACCAGCAGTATTCAAACGCTTTGCTTTTTGCTGAGAAAGATTGTGCACCGTTAAGTATGTCCTGAGTTCAGTGAAATCGACTCTTAGGAACAGAACGGAACAGACGAGATGATACCTGATTAAGAAGAAAGATCTTAGAGTGCGAGGACGGGTCGTTGTTGCGCGTAGTGGAGCATACACGTCAACAACCTTCAGTTTGGGAATGGAAATAAAAGCAGTGACCTCAGCGCTGAGATATATGAGATCCTTTTAACAGGAGCAATCACCGTGGCTGACGTGCAGACCGTACTTTAGAAAGTACAGAAGGGATGGCTGAGGTATGGCTTGGTAGCTGCTATTGTGGTCTCAAACCTCCAGGTGTAGACATTGAGCTACTGTTCTGGTCATGCTGAGGTTCAGCTCAATGAATGAGCTGACAACTTGTCTTCGGAAGCTGCCATCATGGGAGCGTTAGTGAGGGATAGGGGTGACAGCTTGAAATCAATTAACGACCGTCTGTTGGATGATGACACCGAAATAGATGAATCATCAATAGACAGACTGCAAAGTTACGACATAAAACGAGGTTCCTCCATAGTGCATCTCATAAGAGGACGGAGCAGAAGAATGTACAACCAGCGATGTATAAGGACGATCAGCACCCAGACCCTGCACCATTTCCTATTAGAGACTGAGCACCTATAAGTATGCCCGGAGTTCAGTGACGTTAGCTTTTAGAAACAGAAACAGAAGAAAGATGTTTCACGAGCTGTCAGCACATTAATCAATTGTACATACAGGTTTACAAACTCAAATACTGCCGTTCAAAGATGCCGAGCAGCGCATGAGCTGCAGTGGTCAGCGATCCATAGCTGACTGCTAGCGTCAGGGTCAGCGTACCAGAGCTGCCAATACCCTTCTACACCTCCACGCGGTGATCCTGGATAACAGGCTGCAACAGAGCAGACTGGCTAAGTAGAAGGGATCGAAGAGGGAATGCTAACCTGGCTGGCACTAAAATAATGCTTGCTGAAGTCGGATGTGTTGGACCGAAGGGTGCAAATATCGCAGTCAAGCTGTAAACTACGACACAACGCATTCCGTTCTCTGAACTATATTCTGCTACTTAAGCCATTTCAGGGTTTGGTAGCGGGAGATGAGAATGAACGAAGCCAAGCCAAATACTGCCGTTCAAAGTAGTGCACGTAAAAATAAACTCTCTATTATTATTATGTGCTCTCAAGGCGAGAGAAAACCATAGCTTCAGGACTTGTCTAGTTGTGATTGGTCCTACTTACAGAAGAAGTGACATGGTTCTGTTTGAGTCTCTTGCAAAATGAAGCCCGAATGCTCTGGTAGATACATCAACTAAACCACATGAGTAGGTGCTAATCTAGAAGAGACATTCAGTCTAACTTCAAACTATCTGATGCTTTTCAGACAGAATGTGAACAGCCAAAAGCTAGAAAATTGTGAGCTCGAATTTTGAAAAATATAATGTCTTGTTGCCGAAAGTTGTAGTACCTGGTCTGAAGACGTAGAAGTGGTTTTGTAACTCTCAAATGACGTGCAATGTATTATAATATAAATATAAGTAAAAGAAAAGAAGAAGAGAAGAAGAAGATAAATAAGAAGAACAAGAAGGAAAAAGTAAAAGAAGTAAAAGAATGTAATAAAAAAAGGTATTGAAAAAGAGGAACGAAATGAAGAACAAAAAAGACAAAAAAGAGGTGAACAAATACAAATAAAAAGAGCAGCAAAAAGAAGAAGATGGAAATTAACAAGAAGAACCAAGAAGAAAAAGGAGAAGAACTAAAGAAGAATGAGAATACAATGAAAAAGAAAAAAAGCCTTAGTCCTAGTCAAAAACCTCATGTGCCATTCATGCAAACATAATGTAGGAGAGTTTGACACATTCAAAACAAAAGTTCCCAAAGCACAAGTCTCGACACCCTTAACTGTCATGTAGAGAAATGTTTAAAAATGTTTGGGATTGAAGAATGAAAACAATCAGACAGGGTGCACTAGCAATTTCGCTGTCGTGTTTCGGTGAGATTATAAATAATATTACTGTTTTCGTACGCATGCACTAAGTTTTTTCTAGGAAATAGATTCTCCAATTCCAAGAATTGGCATAATAGAAGATACAGAATTACGGATTTAAAATAATTTTATGGAAATCTACATAAGCCAACATTAAAATCGCGAATAAGAGATAGGAACTGTCAGAAGTATGTACGCATATACATCGGAGTCGTTTATTGACGTCCTCAAAGACACCTGACAATCAAACAAAGATATTTAAATATCGTTTTAAATCTCTGGGTTCGATTGTCAATGATGAAGGATCAACATGTTTGCCAGAATAGAACAGACGAAAGCTATGCTTACACGGCTTAACGATATCTGACAGGATAAACGGTTAACTGTATGCACAAAGATTAGATTAATGCGTACATTGGTCCTGTCAATATGCCTCTATGGTTGGAAGACATGGACAGTTACAGCCGACCTGCAGCGGATGATACAGGCCATGACGATGAGATGTTTCCGAAGATTTCTGAACGTCACTTACAAAGGTTGAGTTACAAATGAGGAAATAAGGGACATAATTACAAAAGCAATAGGGCCTTTTGAAGACCTCGTGAAACGAAGGAAACTCGCTTGGTAGGGTCACATATCGAGATCAAATGGTCTTGAAAATACGATCCTGCACGGAAAGGTGCAAGGCAGACGACGAAGAGATTATCCCAAAAGGAGGTGGGAGGACACCATAGAAGAATGGATCAATCTCCGACCAGAGGAGGCACAAGCAGCGGCTGCAGACAGAGAATAATGGCGTGGGGTTGTCGATATATCTTCATGTGTACCTCAACGACCTCACCGAAAACGGGATGACCTAACCTGATAAAGACACCATTAAGGAAACGTTATTTCTTCATCCACATACAAAAAAGAGAAAGGGAGAGGTCTGTCTCCAATTTTAAGAGATAAAGTATTGCTAGAAAGAAAAGAGAGATTAAGGAGAGAGACAACTAGAGAGATAAATACACACACACACGCATAATAATTTGCTCTTTTCGTCTTGTCAGACGATAGTAATTGTGCTTTTATCACAAAGCCCGGGCAGAAATATAGAGACCATGTGTTGCCCATGCATTATGGTCCTTGTTTTCTCCAAGAGAAAGGTGATACCAATACATTTGGAACAAGGCAAGCTGCAGAACCTGCCGGATCAGCAGAACAATGCTCTATCTGTTCGCCTGTCAGGGCTTCACTTCTAGACCAGCCGCCAACCAAAGCTAAGGGCCTGGTCTGCCCTGCCACAACACTCAGCTGAGGTTGCCTGTCCTCTAGGATAATACAGTGTATCCTCTTGCGTGTGCTCCTTCGCACATCGTCGGCTGTCAGGTTTGGTAGATGCTGACCAACTTTCAGAGTTATCAGAAAACAGGTTGCACAGCCATGTCTGACAAAATCCGACAAGATACGCCAATATCATATCTGCAAGGCTTCAAATCAGAGTTTTCCTTCGCCTAGATGAGCTGCCTTCCTAGGCTTCCTATGCCACATCTGCCCGAATACACAAAATACATTTGATGTAATCAATGAATAAGAAAGACATGCTGGCCATCCATTATTCATTTTTTTATCCGATGTGAAGCTAACGCCACCAAGGCGGTACGTCCCATTTAAAGAAAGTCTCCCTCGTGGAATGTGCACGTGATAATATTTTTCTAACGAGGTGCAGATCGACGTGATCCCCCTAGTAGTGAGAGTCACATGAAGTCGAACACAGCACAGCAGCCTGGAGAACCCAGGTCGACCTTCACCATTTTGACGTGATGTCAGGTAAGCCAGCCACTGCAGCCCGCTACATAATGATCTTTTCAGGGCGCACGAAAGAGCATACTTACTCATTGTGGGCATTCAACAACAACAACAACAACAACAACAACAACAACAACAATAACAACTGCAATGTAAAGTATATGTATTAACTGCAGCTTGTCTCTACTCAGAGTTCCTTCTTCTTCTTCATAGTTCGCTCTCAATCTCCCGCTACCAATCTCTGAACCTTCTCAATCTCCCGCTACCAATCCCTGAACGTTCTCAATATCCCGCTACCAAGCCCTGAACGTTCTCAATCTCCCGCTCAAAAGCCCTGATCGTTCTCAATCTCCCGCTAAAAAGCCCTGAACGTTCTCAATCTCCCACTAAAAATCTCTGAACGTTCTCAATCTCCCGCTAGAAAGCCCTGAATGTTCTCAATCTCCCGCTAAAAAGCCCTGAACGTTCTCAATCTCCCGCTACCAAGCCCTGAACCTTCTCAATCTCCCACTACCAAGCCCTGAACGTTCTCAATCTCCCGCTAAAAAGCCCTGCACGTTCTCAATCTCCCGCTAAAAAGCCCTGAACGTTCTCAATCTCCCGCTAAAAAGCCCTGAACGTTCTCAATCTCCCGCTAAAAAGCCCTGAACGTTCTCAATCTCCCGCTAAAAAGCCCTGAACGTTCTCAATCCCCCGCTAAAAAGCCCTGAACGTTCTCAATCTCCCGCTACCAAGCCCTGAAAATGGCTTGGCAATTAGCAGGATGTAGTCCAAAGAAAGGAATACGTTGTGTCGTAGTTTACAGCTTGACTGCAATATTTGTACTTTCGGTCCGTTGCTTTTTCTTTTCGGAAGTCGGGGTGTTGATCAGCCCAATTTTCCTCTGAAGTTTGATTTAAATATGGTCTTGGCCTCATTATATGTTTTGCTAATATATGTTTGTGAAGATCTTCCTCCACTCTTTGCTAGTTTGTCTGGAACTTCATTGCCTTGAAAATTGCAGTGGAATGGGATCCACTGTGTGACCAACCTTGGGTGTTCTGCTGAGAGCTGTGTCAGGGAGAACATACCTTGCTCATCTTTGTGTTGTTTTAGCGCTGGTAATTCTGACGCGGCATCAGTCAGGAATACTGTTTTCTTCGTGGATATCTTTTTTTTTTTATTAAAAGCTCAACTGCGGTCTTCAGTGCCTCTGCATCTGCACGGAAGTTATTGGTGTATGCTCCCGTTGTTAATAGTCTAGTTGTATTTCTTCTCCATTCCTTAGTCTGTATTAGACCCATTGGGTGTGGCTTTGTTAGATCAGCCATATGTATATATGTGTATCCATGTTTCTGGGGGTATGCTTTACTAAAGTATTTTTCTGCAATAAAGACGTCGGTCTACACACTAGAAACTACGAGTTACCCAACGAGCGATGGAAAGACGCGCCCTTGGGATCTCTATGAGAGACATTACTGAAATAAGAGAACGCATTCTATGTCGAGACGTAGTGGAGGCTGCGTTGTCTCGCAAATACCACTGTGCTGGCCACGTTCTGTGCATGCCAGATAACAGATGGACACTCAGAACGACGTGTTGGTGGCCATATGATTTCACACGACCACGCGGCCGCCCACACATACAATGGCGTGATGGTCTGCTCAGAAGCTTGTGGTCGAAATGGTACGACACGGCGAAAGATCGGACTGCATACAGGACATTCTTGGCTACCTCGCATACGGCACACCCGCGGACTGAAGTCGAGGATATTGTATTGTATCGTATTGTATTGTATTGTGCAATACATTTTATTTCGAAATCCGTCCGAGTTTCCTTTTTTCCCTATTCCCTCTATGGTTTGTACCATCTCAAGCGACGGCTTTTTTCCATGGTGGAATTTGCGATGTTTGTTTTAGATCTCTAGCCACTGCCTGGCTTATGGTTTGGTCTGCTCTTGAAAATTCTTCTGTTTTTGACATGAATCAATTTCTCTTCGATCTCCCTCTTTCCATGCGATTTATCCGTCATTTATTGGGTGTTCAGGCATTCGTTTGAACTTCCTTCCCTGTTTGAGTGTTTTGTTAAATTTCTCTGCGTCTCCCTACTTTCGATTCGTGTGTTCTCCGTTGCATTTATTTGTTTTGTTCTCATAGCTGAAGGGATGATACATATGTGATGATTTCATTTCCGCATTTGTATTCAACATTATTGCATCTTCAAGAAATGGCTACTTTATCTCAAAGGCATGACCTTTTTCTCAGAGGCATGACTTTTATCTCAGAGATATGAATTGATCTCAGAGGTATGATTGTTATTTCAGATGCATGATTGTAATCTTAGAAACATGACCTATATCTTAGAGACATGACTATTATCTCAGATGCCTGACTTTTATATCAGAGATATGAATTGATCTCAGAGGTATGATTGTCATTTCAGATGCATGATTGGTATCTTAGAAACATGACCTATATCTCAGAGACATGACCTTTATCTCAGAGGCATGACTTTTATCTCAGAGATATAAATTGATCTCAGAGGTATGATTGTTATTTCAGATGCATGATTGGTATCTTAGAAACATGACCTATATCTCAGAGACATGACCTTTATCTCAGAGGCATGACTTTTATCTCAGAGATATGAATTGATCTCAGAGGTATGATTGTTATTTCAGATGCATGATTAGTATCTTAGAAACATGACCTATATCTAAGAGACATGACTATTATCTCAGAGGCATGACTTTTATCTCAGAGATATGAATTGATCTCAGAGGTATGATTGTTATTTCAGATGCATGATTGTAATCTTAGAAACATGACCTATATCTTAGAGACATGACCTTTATCTCAGAGGCATGACTTTTATCTCAGAGATATAAATTGATCTCAGAGGTATGATTGTTATTTCAGATGCATGATTGGTATCTTAGAAACATGACCTATATCTCAGAGACATGACCTTTATCTCAGAGGCATGACTTTTACAACAGAGATTTGAATTGATCTCAGAGGTATGATTGTTATTTCAGATGCATGATTGATATCTTAGAAACATACCTATATCTCAGACACATGACTATTATCTCAGAGGCATGACTTTTATCCCAGAGATATGAATTGATCTCAGAGGTATGATTGTTATTTCAGATGCATGATTGGTATCTTAGAAACATGACCTATATCTCAGAGACATGACTATTATCTCAGAGACATTCCTTTGTTCCACATTTGTTGTCCAGTGTTAGCGGAGTGTTAAGGAACTCATACTTCACGATAAGGTTTCGTGGTCAAATTCATTTATCAGAATGCTCCAATCAATCCAGGTGTTAATGGCTATCTTGCTTACATCTAGGAAAGAAAATACAGCAAGGAAGTGAGCCGACCGTCCCATCTATTAACTAAGCTGTGGCCCAGTGCACCAGAGTGTCTAACACTTCATCCCTGACATCAATGTTTAATATAACGCTACATTCATCACTGGGAAAATCAGTGCGGTGAAATTATAAATACAGGATATTGTTATTTAGACATTTCTCAGAAATGTCACCATTCGTGGAACCCGGGTCATTCACACTGTTGCCCTATTGGTGACATCGCTTACATGTTCTGTTCCGGTTTGTGTGTCGCCTGCCAGTCGGGATGTGACATCTATCTGGGGAAGTTCGCTTCAGCATGCACAACTTAACTTACAGCTTGTCCAAACCATTGCTTTGTGATGGAGGCAGTGAGTCATGAGTATAGTGGCATAGAATTAGTGGTACCAATTTGTAAGTGGTTACAAAACGGTATGTCTCAAGGAACCACGAGCGGATTTATGATGTTGTTTATTTATGTAAATTAACTTGTGGAAAAAGCGAAGAATGAGTCAAATTTTTATGAATGTGTCTTCTTCTTCTTCGACTTCTTTTTCTTCTTCTTTTTCTTCTTTGTTCGTCGTCGTTCGTTCATTTGTTCTAGAATTCCCGATATCAAGCCCTGAAAAGAGCATCCTATGTAGCAGTGAATAGTCCGGAACAATGGGATGCGTTATGTCGTAGTTTACAGCTTGACTATGATATTTGCACATTTCGGTCCGACACATCCGACTTCAGCAGTCATTTTTGTGTACCGAGTTTAGCCTTCCCTCTTCGATCCCTTCTCCTTAGCCAATCTGCACTGTTGCAGCCTGTCATCCAGGATCACAACGTGAAGGTGGAGAAGGGTCTTTGCAGATCTCGGTCGCTGGCCCTGACACTAGCAGTCTGCGTCGCTGACCGCTACATCGCATGCACTGGTCAGCATCGTCATGCTTTTTGTGCTCTCTAAAAAGAACATTAAGTGATGAGTTCCAGTAGTTTTTCTGACATCAGCACCAAGAACCTTAGTACCTGTAGAACAACGCCCATCATGCAGATCATGCATGGAGTAGGACGTAGCAGCAACCCATCTCCTTACATGATCAACTGTACTAAAGAAATTCCAACCTCGAGTTGACTGTTTCCTTTGCTAGAGTCACTGAAGTTAAAGTCTGAAAATAAAAGAAGAAGAAGAAGACGATGAGAAGAAGCCGATATCCAAAGCGTGTTGATGAAGGTGAACCATGGTCTTCCAGGCTGTTGTGCTTTGCTTCGCTTCATCTGCTTGACGCTTACTACATGGATCCTCCATCTTGACTTTAGTTAATCACCATACAAGCAATACTGTTTAGATACAACTGATTCAAATCCAAAGGCAGACCACAAGAAAGGTGGCTTACCGAAATATCTGAGGCAGTAAATGCTACTGTGCATGAGGCACACAGACAGGCTCGATATAGAGATCTATTCATAACCTTAACTTAACTTAACGTCTTTATAATGGTTTAGAAGACTCTGCAGAGTCTGTATACAACCAGTTTCATTTACATTACCTGCTATCCAAATTATCTTTAAATGTATTAACTTTCCCAGCCTCCACAACCTCCCGATGCAATGCAGTCCAAGCATTCACCACTCTTTGACTAAAAAAATATGTCCTAATATCTAATCTGGACCTCTTTTTAGTTAATTTGTAGCCTAGCCCTCTTGTTAGCAGGCTAACATTCTACCAGACGCTGAAAGGCATAGCATGAATAAGCGAAAATAAAGAAGACGAAAAAGACCATGCCAAAACCAGTGCTGTGAAATCTAAATGCCAGCTGGTTAGGGTATACCAACCGCAGAGTTGTACTTACTATTTCATCTACACTAGGAACGACGAGAATTGTTAGCTGGCTTGTCAAATCAGAAACTGTTGTCTATTCACTTAACAGAATACATATGTGGCCTTGAATTTTAAAATGTGCGTTATTTAAGAATGATGAATTGTCACGTGAATGTAAAGTTTCTATCACAACAAAGTTTCACCATGGCAACGTAGAGATTGTTGATCTGGAGCAATGTACCGACCTGAACTTGTCACGTGACATCTGATGATACCTGGGAACTGCAGTTACACAATGCCACGTCATTAAGTCCGGGAATAATACAAATGTCTGTCTGTGGGGTTTAGCGTTTGTCTGTGCGTTTGTCTGTGTTTTTCTGTTTGTAGATTTGCTTGTAAGGAATGCCTGTCGATTGATTTGCCAGTCGGTCTGTCTGTCGCCCGGTTGGCATGTCGGTCTGTCGTTCGGCCTGTGTGATTGTCAAATGTCCTGAGTGGTCCAACATGAAGTATTGGTTATGTGGTTAGCAAAGTGGCATAGATGGTGCTTGACAGGCTGCGGGTCTACCTTGCTCTAATTTACGCTTTCACCTCCACCAATCCTATAAAATAGGTGATCGTATATTCCAGTGGCTAACAGATGCTGGGATTGACCTGGCAAATCACCAGTGGATATTCATTCACCTGCCAAAACATATGAAACAAAGGAGGTCACACCTCCCCACGACGTCTAACGAGAATAGTGGACTGAAGATAGATAGATAGATAGATAGATAGATAGATGGATAGATGGATGGATGGATGGATAGATAGATAGATAGATAGATAGATAGATAGATAGATAGATAGATAGATAGATAGATGGATGGATGGATGGATGGATGGATGGATGGATGGATGGATGGATGGATGGATGGATGGATGGATGGATGGATGGATGGATAGATAGATAGATAGATAGATAGATAGATAGATAGATAGATAGATAGATAGATAGATAGATAGATAGATAGATAGATAGATAGATAGATAGATAGATAGATAGATAGATAGATAGATAGATAGATAGATAGATAGATAGATAGATAGATAGATAGATAGATAGATAGATAGATAGATAGATAGAACGTGCTTTTTAAGCACTGTGTTATCAATCCATAGCTGTTTAGCTGAATATGGTCGAGAGAAAGTTGGGCATCTTGAACATCAGATCTGATGCGTATATATATACATATACATATCGGGGCAAATGTTGATAATGGAACATACACATATCTCCAACACTCCATTACAATTGCTTCATGAAACTCATAATCCATATAGTGGTTGCATTCCCACAATTGAGGTAAGGTTATACGTTAAAACAATAATTAGGAATTGATTAACATAAGAATTGCAAACAGCACACAATCATAAAGCTTGCACGAACAACCGGTACATAAATGGAATGCTCACTATACATGTTTTAATTTGACGTTTTTCGTACTGACCTTGTTACGTTTGATAATCTTTCCTCTCTACTCAATTTCAGTGAATCGCTTTATAAATATATGTGCAGTGCGATTTGGAAAGTTTTGCCTTTGACGAGAAAATTGCATTAATCTGAAAGATTGACACATGAGCTATACATGTTTAAACGCTTGGAATGCCGTTTAAATGATGTGTCATTATTTTTCAACGTTGTCACCATCCATGTTCACACAAACGGTCAATGTCGGACAAGTCGTTACATTATGTTGAAGAACAAAAGCTGAATGTTTGTTTTCTAAACCTGCTACTCACAGCTGTTTGTACCTTTTCGTCAGAAGCGTAATGGTGTCTTTTGAGGTGTTCCTTCAGCTGCAGAAAGAAGAAGAAGTCGCAAGAAGGTGCCACATCCGGGTTGTACGATGGTGCGGTAAAACAGCGTCAAACTTGAGACGTTAAAATGCAGCTGCTGTTTGACGACTCGTGTGTGAGCGAGCATTGGCGTGCTGAAGAATTGCTTGCTTGCCCACACGAACACGCAGCAACTGTGCTCTGCTGGGTTGCCCACACGAACACGCAGCAACTGTGCACAAAGTGTCTGCACATTTTTCACATATCGAACGGAGTTGACAATGCTGCAGTGCTACAACAAGTATGTGTGGATTATCTGCTCGCAGTCACAAGAGATGGCCATAATCTCGTTTCCCGCCGACGGGACGACCTTAGTAGGTGGGTCTTGTCATGCAGTTTCGTCGTGTCTGGATTGTCGCCTTTTACAGTCCGTGTCGACCTTCCGACATCCACACAAGCGTCGCCATATACCGTAGCCATTCTTCGATAGATGTCGATGGGCTCACTACCTTCCGACGTCCGGAATTCCATCACATTACGTTGCTTCAGTCTTAGTTCTACGTAGGCCGCCATTTTACTGTCTTCTGTACGCATGCAACACGTTCCAGGCGCATGACACTAATGGCCTTTTTAGTCACTTCGTTCGAGATTATTTTCACATAGGTGTCCTGTGACTCTGAGCACTGTTGTCATAGTTACGGTTGGAGGTCAAACTCTTCAAATCGCTCTCGTACAAATTATGTCGACAGTGATACCGATTGCAAAATTTGCAAATAACACACATCTATGAAAGGTGGATATATTTAGGTCGGATTTAGATACAAATTAAAGAATGGTCTGATAGTTGGAGATAAGGTTTAATGTAGATTCATGTAGAGTATTTATATATAGTATACATGATGGAGCCACGTAGCGCAGTGGATAGCGCTCTGGCTTCGCATCTGAGTGGTTCTGGGTTCATTCCCCAGTTGAGGCGGTAGTGTTTTTTTCAGACCGCAATAGATCCCGGGTCGACCCAGCCTTAAATGGGTACCGGTTCAGTCCGGGAAGTAAAGAGGAACGAGGGACAGGAGATGGCTACCGCCCTCATATAGCCGAGCCTTTGAAATGTGAGATCGCTAACACCTAACACCCCTACGGCAGTAATGCTATGGGTACGTTTACTTTATATATAGTATATTTTATGCACGAAGATTCAATAAGGAATGCAATTACAGCATTGGAAAGAACAACATTAGGAAGGGACCTATGTGTTATAATACATCACACAGGTAAGGTGAGTGAGCAAACTCAAGTGGCAATCTTCTTCTTCTGCATTCGGGTTCTTTGAGCATGCTAAATCTTCAGTCCCATCGCTAGGATGAAGTCCACTGCCCTTTCCAGGTCTGAGCGGTGACCACAGTTTTGTCCCATTTGGCATCTTAGTTCACGAGAGCCGGGCATTCTTAAAGTACGTGTCTGACTTCTGTCCCACGTGGACATTCTTGAAGTACGTGTCTGGACTCCTGTCCCACATGGACATTCTTGAAGTACGTGTCTGGACTTCTATACCACATGGACATTCTTGAAGTACGTGTCTGGACTTCTGTCCCACATGGACATTCTTGAAGTACGTGTCTGGACTTCTGTCCCACATGGACCTTCATTTCTTTTGGACATTTTGAGCCGATATAGGTGGCCCAGATGTCTGATGTGGCCCGTTTTCATGCGGACGATTGCAGTTTCCTGGTGTCTTTGTAGCTGGTGGATTGGGTCTGGACTGTTACTCTCTCCTACTTCTTTCTCCTATTTCATGTTATATGCTTGCGGATGATAGATTTATCCTCCTTACAAGGCACTTCATTGGAGTACTGTTCCATTTGTTTCACCTTCTTTGGATAGTGGATCGGCTCTCTCGTTTCTCCTAATTCCACAAAGAAAGGTTTTAGTCAAACTGCATAAAGCGTTAATTAAACCTAGATTGTAGTACTGGATTCAGGTGTGGAGTCCTTATCGTAGAGGGGAAAAGAAACAATACTTGAATGAATACAAAGAATAGTGACACAATTAGAAGTGGGATTCCGGAATAGCAGTTATAAGGAAACCCGGCCTACAGTGTCTAGAAAAAATAACAGAGCACAGCTACAAATTAATTCAAGAAAGGTCCAGATTAGGTAGAAGAACATATCTCTTTAGCTAGAGAGTGGTAAATGCTTTAAATGCATTGCCACAAGAAAAAGTGAGGGGGGGGGGGGGGGGGGCAGGATGAGTTAGTGCATTCAAAAATATATTTGTTACACATAGTTATTTTTAGATCAAGTTGAGTAGAAGAAGCTGGTTGTATACAGACTCTAAAGGGCCACTAAAACAGCAGTTAAGTTAAGTAAACTAAATTGTTTAAAAATTATTCAGGATCACAATAATGTAATGATTGTCTTCATTGCTGTTCACTCCTCCACTCTGTTGGGTTAGGTGACTACGAAGTGCTGTGTACCAATTAGATGGGAGGTGGTGCCGTGGCGAGAGGGCAGACAAGAGAGAGGGAAACGAGAGGGATGAAGCAGAGTTAGACAGGAGGTGGACAGAATGAGAAAGATGGGGAGAGAGAAAGAGAGAGAGAGAGAATTGGGAGAAGTAAGAAGACATTGTTGGTACAGTAGAGGAGATATTGAAGGAGGGAGATAAATTGCGGATGATAGAGAGAGGAAGAGAATTATAGAATAGTCAAATGGAATGAGCGAGGGAAAGCGATCGGAACAGATAGAAGGAAGAGCAAGACAGACGATATAGAAAGAATAGCAGAGTGACAGAGAGACAGAGAGAGAGAGAGAGAGCTAGACAGAGAAAGAAAGAGATAAAATGATATAAGTATATTCGAAAAGGAAGTGACTGAGGGATACAGAGGGTGGGGATTAAGAAAAATAAAAGTGTGGAGACGAAAGCAGAAAGAGTGATTTATAGTGAGCAGGAGAAATATACAAGACAAGAAAGAAATATGTTTGTATTTTGCGAATGCCCACAATGAGTAGGTTACTCTTTTGTGCGCCCTGAAAAAGACGTTAAGTGGCTGGTTGCAGCAGCTTTCCTCACATCCCGAGCGTGCTATCGAATGTGGACTGGGGTCCTCCATGCGGTTGTGCTATGCTTGGCTTCATATATATAGATATCACAGCTTTAAAGTAATACGGACAACATGAAAAATAGAAATGAAGATAAAGACTACTTTTGTTTTTTGCAACATGCAGAAATAATACAGAAAACAAGGAAGAAATAGAGAAAATGAAATAATTTAGAAAGAAATAGTAGAAAAAAAACGAAAAAAACAGGACAAACAAAATTCGTTCAAGAAAAGAAATGCAAATATGAAGACGAAGCCCCACAGTAGAAGAAATGGACAAGATAAGATGCAAATTAACAAATCAATTTCCACGAAGACCACTAGAAATAAAAAACAACCAAGGGAATTAAGAAAGCAGACAACAACAACAAAAAAAGAAATAAACGAGTCCACCAGAATAAAATAGCTACCAAAACATATGAGGCTCGCAGCTGTACCTGTCTGACATTGATCTATCGCTATACTTACGTTAACCTATAAGTCTTCTGGTCAACAGATCCTGTGGGAGCGGAGTGGGTGGATTGTCTTTGGGCTCGGACCAAAGTCAAAGTTTGGAGAAGCTAATCTGCTTTCTGTCCGCTGTCTCCAGAGTCTGTGATGTCTTCATTTCTTTGTTCTCTGTCGCGCAGACTTTAGTTCATGAATGTTTACACATTTCTTGGTTTTTAATTCTCGGTTTTCAAATATCTTCGATCCTCACACCTTGATATTTAATTTATGTTCTAAAATGGTCTGAGTTCCAGTCCCTCTGTTTCCAATTACGTTAGTTCCAGTCCCTCCGTTTCTAATTGCCTTAGTTCTTTTCCCCGTATTCTGACTTGGTTTAGTTTTCCTTTTCTGTTTCAAATTGTCAGTTCATTAGTTTTGTTTTTCATCATATTCACCTTCCTCTAGCGAGCGTAAATGTAGATCACTAACATTTCCCGGTAAATTTACGACATTCAACTACCGCTACTGGTTCGCCCATGTCGACCCAGATGCAAATAGGTATAGTAGAGGAAAAAATGTAGCGACAAGTAGGTCTGGCCACAAGCCCTCAAAAACAAGATGTGACCTTGTCCATTGACCTATAAAACAACAGGACTATATGATATGAGACTACGTTTGTCAAATCCCTCTGACCCTAAATATGTTAATTCAACTTCCCACTTTCTGTAAGCGTTAGCTAAGATCTTCAGCTGTTTCCCTCAACGCTTGCTTCTTGTATGTCGCTTTTCAAGGACTACATTTACTGTAGACATGTTTAAAACTGACTATTGTTCTTTTCAAATAGTTCAAAATGATCTTTCTTTGTGTTCTGGAAATAACGTTGTTACATTGGGGTGTGTTTATATCGAGGTTACGATATCTGCGTCTTTCTTTAAGTTAACTTAACTTAACCTAACTTAGCTTAGCTTAACTTAGCTTAGCTTAGCTTAGCTTAACTTAACTTAAGAAAGATGCAGATATCGTAATTAACATTAACATAAACTTAAACTTAGACTTAACGCCGTTATACTGGTTTAGAAGCATCTGCACAGTCTGTATGCAACAAGTTTCATTTATATTTCCTTGCTGTAAAAGCTATGCGCATCTAATCTATTCTTTAATAAGTTAATTTCCCCTGCCTTCACTACTTCCGTGGCAATGCATTCCTAGCATTCACCACTCTCTGACTAAAATAATATTTCCTAACATCTAATCTGGACCTGTCTTGAATTGAATTTGTAGGTATGCACTCTTGTTCTTGTAGGTTCTTGTAGGTTCTCAAGGGAGAGAATAAATGTCATAAACAAGTTTTTCATTAATAAATGAAAACTTGTTAATGACTTATTTATCCTCTCCCTTGATTATCTTATAAACCTGTATTAAGTCACCTCAAAATCTTATCTTTTCTAGACACTTTAGGCCTGTTTTAAAAAAATCTTTCCTCTTAACTGTAATTCTAGAATCCCACTATCTGCTGTGTCGGTCTTCTTTGTATGCTTTCCCGCATGGTTATAGCTCCTCTACAATACAGCCCCAGACATCCGATTGAAGATGTCATTTTTGGGTACCTATTCGCTTAGCTAGAGTACAGTAGAACAGACTATTTCAAGGGTGCCTGCGAGGAGGTTGAATATGGTGATGGTTAACTCTGGTTTGCTGAACCTGAAGCAAACAACCAGCTATGAGTCCCTGGCTATTGTCAGCTTTTTCACTGTGCTATATCATTGAGCCCAAAATGGCCTAATTCTGGTCTCTCGTTTTCCAAAAGCCGGAATCTGTTTCTATTCATAGCCTTAATCTGCTCTGACTGTTATATTTTCCGGAGATCTCTGGGTTCATCGCTGGAGCTACGGAGTTCGTGCTTTGTGCGATGCTCTCGACAGATGGGGTACCCATGGGGTCTCCAATCTGCCGAGAGGAGACCGAGCTAAATGGGGAAAACCCGAGGCAATGAAGTCGAGCCCTCTCTTAAAGTGTTTTTTTCATTTTTTTTCTTAATACATATATATATATATATATATATCTTTATCTCACTCCAAATTGTTTATTGTGTGTCTCTCCCTCTCTCCATTTGTTTCTTAAATGGACCACTGAACAAGACGATCTCCATAATAGTATATAATAATATTAATATTGAAGAGCACGTGGGCGAATAGTTTCGAAGCCTGCCTGCCGATAAGCAGGACAACGAATCGAATCCCAGGTAAAGCATATGCTGTTTTTCGGTTGAGGGTTGAATAAACAAACATAGCAAGCACACGACGTGGTTACAGCAGTGGCGAAGCGGCCTGTAGTCCTCATCTCTTAAGACCATTCGACTACCTTAGCAATGGAAAAAATGTCGTACGACAGTTTTTTGTGGTTTAAAAAAAATAAAAAATAAATGTTTGACCATCGCAAGAGAAGATAACCACATTATCATACTTGTGAAATGTGTTCTCTGATGGCTGTAAAGACCAATCTTGGAACGGAATACCCTGCTGCATTCAGAGCACATATGTCGTGAGCCAGTTGTGGAGTCGTTGTCCGTATTATTATAAGGGGGGGGGGGGCACGCATTCGCTTAGCCTCCACAATGGGTTCTCTATCTGCGTTCTAAGGACCCTAGGTGACACTTGGGTGCCTTATGGCACTATGTTGTGGAAGCAACTCTCAAGAGGGGACATCAATATAGAAGCTTTTCAGAAAATTTGATTTGCTATAAAAGTGAATGGAAGAAGAGAATGCAGAACTTCTCAATACCAATGTGTGGAGATCTGCAACGGTGCACAAATTAATAGTAATGTCTTAGTTGATTTCTCTCCTACCCTATTTCTAATTGCTTTATTTTATATATATATATATATATCCCTATTTCTAAATACCATCTCTTTCACTCCTTCTGTCTCCGTTTGTTCTAAATCCCTTAGTATATGCCTCTCTCTCACTCCGTATTGTAAAATTGCTTAGTCTATATCTCTCTCGCATTATCTCGTATTTAAAAATGCCTTAGTGTATACCTCTCTCTCACTATTTCTAAATGCCTTAGTTTATGTGTCTCTCTCTTTCTCCCTATTTCTAAATAACTTAGTCTATGTCTCTCTTTCTCTCTCTCTCTCTTTCTCTCTCTCATTCTTCCTCCGTTTTGTAATACCTTAGGCTACGTCTCTGGCTCTCCGCATTTATAAATTATTTAGCCAATGCCTCTCTCTCACTCCCTCGTATTTAAATACAGTCTATGCCTCTCTCTCTCTCTCTCTCTCTCTCTCTCTCTCTTCCTATTTCTAAACGCTTCAGTTTGTGTGAGTCTCTCTCTTTCTTTCCATTTCTAAATGCCCGCGACAACTTTACTTGCAGCTCTCTGCTCCAATTAGCTGTCTACCATTTGCTTCATAATGTCACAATGTTATGACATGAAAACCTGGTTACTTCCCATGTGAACCAGTTTTCAGTGTGAAGTTGATTGATTATCGATCCGTCTGACATTTACTTCGTCAGATGGAATCAGGTATGTCTGACTCCAGAAACAGACAAATAAGCACGAGACTCACAGTCTGACGGTCCAGGTTGTAGGGGTGACGGCGGGGAAGGTAGTGTTGGCGCAAAGAGGATAAGTTTGCAGTGTCGTGTATCTTCCTATGAAGGATTGTCAGATTGGATTCTTCTCTCCTGGGGAATATTCTTCTTCTTCGTTCGTTCTTAATCACCCGTTTCTAAGCCCCGAAGAGAGCGTTGCAAGTAGTAGAATGTTATCCGGGGAACGGAATGCGTTGTATCGTCCGGCATATTCGTCTTCAGCTGGCATTTTTAAGTGTCGGGCTAGCCTTCCCTCTTCGATCCCTTCTCCTTAGCCAATCAATCAGCTCTGTTGCAGCTTGTTATCCATGATCACCACACGGACGTGTTAGTAGTTATTAAATAATAGTTGACCATCGCAAGCGATTATGGCCAAATCAACAGACTGTTTTGTCTTGAAGATGTAACTTCGCTGTCTTTTTCTTCTTCTTCGTTCGTTCTCAATCTCCCAGCTACCAAGTCCTGAACAGGTCTTTGTAAGTAGCAAGATGTAGTCAGGAAAACGGAATGCGTTGTGTCGCTAGATTACAACTTCACTGCAATATTTGCACTTTTCGGTCAGACACATCCGTCTTCTGCAGGATTTGCGCTGTATTTGGATTATAGTGAAGTAGAAACTGCGGTGGTCATCAACCTCACTCTGTGGTTCCGAGCTACCTTGAACTAGTAACAAGACATTAGTGAAGACGTCCGGAGGTAACTCAGGATGCAGGCACTCTCATCCCACCTTCCGTGAGACCAGGAGTTGCTTTAGAACTTGTGTGATTCGATAGTGCAGTTTCTGGTCATCGCTTTGCGAGTTCTGACCTCTCGTCCACAGCGACCCCACAAGATTCTGTAGTCGTGGAGGTGTAGACGGATGTTGGCAGCACTGGCCGCTGGCACTGATGCTAGTAGTCAGTTATAGGTAGCTGACCGCTGCAGCTAATGCACTTCTCCGCATATTGATGCCGACGAATATTCTATGGTTAAGAGTTCTAGTGGCTACTCGTATATCCTGTGACGAGCTGAAGCTGGTGTGCCTAGGTAATTTTCGCATTAGTGCAGTGCAAGATTTCTCAGTAGGATCACCTATAGGGGTATTAAAATGCCAGGTATAATATATTTAACTTTGAGAGGGAGAGGGAGAGAGAGAGGGGGATAGAAAGAGGGAAAGAGGGGGAGAGACAGGAGGGAAAGGGAGAGAGAGAGGATGAGAGAGAGGGAGAGGGAGTGAGAGAGAGGATGAGAGGGAGAGACTGCAAACGACTTCAGAAAGATCAACATACTCTCTTTCTCTGTCTCTCTCTCCATTTATATATATATATATATATAAATATATATATATATATATATATATATATATATATATATATATATATCGCTTACACACACACATACGCAAGTACGCGCGCGCACACACACACACAGACTTAAGCTCTCGAGCTCTATATTATTTTCTTCTTCGTCTGTCGAGAATATCTTAAATATGCGGTTGTCCATGGCTCTATTTTAGAGAGAGAGAGAGAGAGAGAGAGAGAGGAGGGAGAGGGAGAGAGGGGGGGTAGAGAGAAGAACAAACAGACAGGTAGACGGGCTGCCGAAAAATAGGAAAAAACCATTAGATGGACAGACATGCAGACAGACATATTGATAGAAATAGAGATAGATAGATACAGAGATAGATAGGCATACGGACCGACAGACAGACCGACAGACAGACAGACTTACCGACAGACAGGCGGCTGGATGGATGGATCGATTGAAAATTGCCAACAATCTTAGATGGGCAGACAGATGATCAGATTGATAGACAGTTTTATTGATAGAAATAGCGATAGATAGATAGAAAGATAGATAGATAGATAGATAGATATATATATAGATAGATAGATAGATAGATATATAGATAGATAGATAGATAGATAGATAGATAGATAGATAGATAGATAGATAGACAGACAGACAGACAGACAGACAGACAGACAGACAGACAGACAGAGCAACAATTTGATGAAAACTGTATACAAAAGGGATACATCAAACTAACAATGTTGTTTAAATTAAAATGTTGTCCCAAACACCCAACATTGGAATCAAGCTCGTGTGTTTATGTTTATTACCCTCATGATTACTCAAATTAGAACTTATAATATAGATATCGATTTGTGTCTGTTGACTGACATGTTTGTCTTCAGAGTTATTTTAATGTATATTGCTGTAATTACATATCAATCCCAAGGCCAGCCACATAGCCAGAACACCTGTCACCCTTGTTGTTTTCGCGTTGGTTCAAATTTTCTGTCAAAGTCAGCACACTGACCGCACTGTAGAGATATGTGACGACGTTAGAGAAGTTTGATGTTAGTTATGGATTGTTTTGTTATGTAAGGGCTTCTCAACTTTTTTCTCATAACGTATCTCATTTAACAGCGTGTAACACATTGGACAGTGCATAGCAGACATGCCAGACAGCTGAATAGATTTCACTTGAACTGTCTTCGTACGCTCCTCGCGATAGGATGGCAGACAAAGTTCTTAACTTAAGTTATTAATTTTACTAATATGTTGATCACCCATACATTTCTGAAATTTGCTTAGCTACGATGTATGGGATATCATGTTCGCATGTCAGGTGAGGGCATGTTCGCATGTCAGGTGAGGGCATGTTCGCATGTCAGGTGAGGGCATGTTCGCATGTCAGGTGAGGGCATGTTCGCATGTCAGGTGAGGGCATTCCCTAGCAGCTGTTATACGGTGAGCTCAAAAGAAGCAGGTGTGCAGAAGAAAACAGTACAGAGACTCCTCTAAAGTGTCTATGCAATGCTTCACTATTGATGTCACCTCCTGTGAGATCCTTGTACAAGACCGTAACCTACGTTAGATAGGCCATCGGGATAATCTATATGAATGGTCACATTCAATGGTTGACGAAATAACGGAACTCATATTGTGCCAAAGTTTATTATCAATCCACCTTCTAAACAGAGAAATAAAACACATTCACTAAACAAAATACAACAAATCACTGTTTACAGTGATCCATTCACAGAATCCTGCCATGAAACCGACTGCATATCCAATTGTCTTTCCCGAACACGCTATTATAGTTGCACTGATAGTTGACACGTACTAGTTCCGTTATTTAGTCAGCCTTGAAATGTTGCATTTCAAAGGGATTTCCATCAGAGTGAGAAGGCCTGTATCTACAGTACCCCATGGCAAGCTAGTATCACCGATGGCGGTCAGATCGCAGAGAGTATAGATATCACGTGGGCTCAGCGAAAGCCTACTGAATAAAAAACAAACAATACCGGCTCCCTACATGTGTCCCCTGAATGTGTGCCGTTCCAGGATTGGTCTTTCTTACCATCAGAGAATGCATTTCACAGCAGGTTTAAAGAGATAGAGAAATGGAAAAGTAAAGCTAACGAATACAAGAGAAACACCATTTTTTAAACTAAAATGTCAGAAGCTAAGCAAGAGTGAGACAACTTTAAAGATACATTGCAGTTTGTCTTTAATGTGGAGACGGCAGCTGATGAAGTTCGGTCCGGTCAAATCTTATCTGATCTGGTATAATTTTCTTTGAACTGGTTAAAACTTGCTTGATCTGGTCAGATGAAATAAAGTATGATCCTGTTTGATTCCGTCTAATCTGGTATTCCCTGGTATAATCTAGTCTGATATTCAGCAATCTAGTCCGACGTTCTGTAATCTGGTCCAATCTGGTAATGCTGACCAACTCTTGTCAAATCTGGTCGTATATTTTCTTTTCAGGTCTGATGTAGAGCTCCACACATAGAGTTCTAGCTGTAACCACGTGCAGTTCAGTTGATATCTTTCCGGTATCTCGTAAAATACGACTATGAAACGTTATGGATGCGGATGTAAAAATAGTCCCAAAGCAACAGCACTGAAAACAAATAGATTCAGGATTACAATCAAGCTGGCTAGGAAACACGAATTGAAGTTGTGTACATATAGTCTGTCACCCGGAATAACAGGCACATGATGATGATAACCTAACCGGAAATAAAGTTCTACTTCTTCTTCGTTCGTTCTTAATCTCCCACCACCAAACCCTGAAAGGGCTTAAGTAGCATAATGTAGTCCAGAGAACGGAATGCGTTGTGTCGTAGTTTACAGCTTGGCTGCGATATTTGCACCTTTCAGTCCAACACATCCGACTTCCGCAAGCATTTTTTGAGCACCAGGTTAACATTTCCCCTTCGATCCCTTCTCCTTAGCCAGTCTGCCCTGCTACAGCCTGTTATTCAGGATCACCGCGTGGAGGTGTAGAAGGGTCTTGGCTTTTATGGCTCGCTGTCCCTGACGATAGCAGTCAGCTATGGGTCGCTGATCACTGCAGCTCATGTGCTGCTCAGCATCTTGATCCCGGAAATATACAACAGAGACATGTAATTAATGCTAGATCCCTAACTCGTTTACATAATAATGTAAAGAACAGGGGCCAAATTATCCATTCAATACCAGATCACTGGTGTCTACTAAACACTTTGTAACGTTTAAGTAATGTGATTCTTTACTCTGCAATACCAGACCTCTGAATGTGATCATATGATAGCACACACCTGGCGACCTACATTTATGAAGTCATGGTTTTATGCGTTCGTCTGCATGTATCACTTAATCGTGTTGGTCCATCTGCAGTGTCAGCCTGTGTATGAGTCATAGTTTAACTGATGACAATGCTTCTATGTCATACTGTGCACTGTTGATTCCTATATAGGCGTGCAATGTGCAATGTGCATCCTTTGATATTGCTTTCAGTTGGATGTTGAAGATCAAGATGCTGAGCAGTGCATCAACTGTAGCGGTCAGCGACCCAATGCTGACTGCTTGCGTTTGGGCTGTAAGCCTAGAGCTGTCAAGACCATTCTTTGCGTGGTGGTCATAGAAAACAGGCTGCAACCGAGCAGACTGGCTAAGGAGAATTAATCGAAGAGCGAAGGCTAACCCAGTATCCAAAAATGCCTCTTGAACGATGTGTCAGACCGAAATGTGCAAATATCCCAGTCAAGCTGTAAACTTCAACATAACGTATTGTGTTCTCCGAAACACATATTGCAATCTCCAAATGCCTTTTCAGAGTTTGCTAGCGGGTGTGTGAGGACAAACTAAGAAGAAAAGGAAGTTGGATTTTCTTTCTTATATTTTTTTTAAGTCTTCCAATTCCAGGAATACGAGTAATGGTATTTTGTATTATTGTATCTTTTGCTCTGAAGACACAGCACTTAATAGCTGACAGCAGCCAATGGAGTATAGCTGGCTACTTGCATCAGGATCTGCAAATGAGAACCGGCAAAACGCTTTGTTCGTCTCTAAGCATCGACCCTGAAAACAGGCTACACCCTTACAGTCTAGCAAGTAGAATATATATCGAATAGAGAAGGCAAACAACGTAAACAAATAATGTTTGCAACCGGTTGTGTCAGACTGAGAGGCGCAGATGACGCGTAATGGTAGTTTAACTATCACAAAACGTCCATATCAGGGGAAATGACGTCGAGTAAGAGGTATCGATCAACCATGATGTGATTTCCTAGATCTTATTGATAATTAGTTAGGTTATGACACACTGAGGAGCGCGTGGCCGAATGCTTTCGAGGCCTGCCTGCCAACAAGGAGGGCAGCGGTGCGAATCCTCGGTATGGCATTTGTTGTTTTTCTGCTGGGGGTGAAATAAACAAACATAGCCAGCACACGACGTGACGACAGCAGTGGCGAATCGGTATGTAGTCCTCAGCCTTTAAAACCCCACGACTACCCCAGCAATGGGAAAAACATGTATGACAGTTTGTTTTTTATGACTCACTCGGCGTACATCTGCATTATGTTATTGGTCGCTGGTGTGTGATGCCATGAGTTGGAGAGTCTTACGCCAAAGACAGGATACTTTGAGATGGATAGAACAGGACAAGAAAGTAGTAACAGATTAGTGGGGACATGAAAAGGGAAATATATTTTACACGCTTTCATTTAATCTCACTTGCTAATTGTTGTTGTTATTGTTGCTGTTGTTGTTGTTATTGTTGCTGTTGTTGTTGTTATTGTTGCCGTTGTTGTTGCTGTCGTTGTTGTTATTGTTGCTGTTGTGTTGTTATTGTTGCCGTTGTTGTTGCTGTCGTTGTTGTTATTGTTGCTGTTGTTGTTGTTATTGTTGCTGTTGTTGTTATTGTAGCTGTTGTTGTTGTTATTGTTTCTGTTGTTGTTATTGTTGCTGTTGTTGTTGTTTTGTTGCTGTTGTTGCTGTTATTGTTGCTGTTGTTGTTGTTATTGTTACTGTTGTTGTTATTGTTGCTGTTGTTGTTGTTATTGTTGCTGTTGTTGTTATTGTTGCTGTTGTTGTTGTTATTGTTGCTGTTGTTGTTATTGTTGCTGTTGCAGTTGTTATTGTTGCTGCTGCTGTTGTTATTGTTGTTGTTGTTGTTGTTTTTTGTTGCTGTTCTTGTTATTGTAGCTGTTGTTGTTGTTATTGTTGCTGTTGTTGTTGTTATTGTTGCTGTTGTTGTTATTGTTGCTGTTGTTGTTGTTATTGTTGCTGTTGTTGTTATTGTTGCTGTTGTTGTTGTTGTTGTTGCTGTTGATGTTGTTATTGTTGCTGTTGTTGTTGTTATTGTTGCTGTTGTTGTTATTGTTGCTGTTGTTGTTGTTATTGTTGCTGTTGTTGTTGCTGTCGTTGTTATTGTTGCTGTTGTTGTTGTTATTGTTGCTGCTGTTGTTATTATTGTTGCTGTTGTTGTTGCTGTCGTTGTTATTGTTGCTGTTGTTGTTGTTATTGTTGCTGCTGTTGTTGTTATTGTTGCTGTTGTTGTTTCGTTCGTTGTTGTTATTGTTGCTGTTGTTGTTATTGTTGCTGTTGTTATTGCTATTGTTGTTGTTATTGTTGCTGTTATTGTTGTTATTGTTGCTGTTGTTGTTGTTATTATTGCTGTTGTTGTTATTGTTTTTGTTGTTATTGTTTTTGTTGCTGTTGTTGTTATTGTTGCTGTTGTTTTTGTTATTGTTTTTGTTGTTGTTGTTATTGTTGCTGTTGTTGTTATTGTTGCTGTTGTTGTTATTGTTGCTGTTGTTGTTGTTATTGTTGCTGTTGTTGTTATTGTTGATGTTGTTGTTATTGTTGCTGCTGTTGTTATTGTTGTTGTTATTGTTGCTGCTGTTGTTATTGTTGCTGCTGTTGTTATTATTGTTGCTGTTTATGTTGCTGTTGTTATTATTGTTGCTGTTATTGTTGTTATTGTTGCTGCTGTTGTTCTTATTGTTGCTGTTGTTGTTGTTATTGTTGCTGATGTTGTTATTGTTGCTGTTGTTGTTGTTGTTATTGTTGCTGCTGTTGTTATTATTGTTGCTGTTATTGTTGCTGTTGTTATTATTGTTGCTGTTGTTGTTATTGTTGCTGTTGTTGTTGTTATTGTTGCTGTTGTTGTTATTGTTGCTGTTGTTGTTGTTATTGTTGCTGTTGTTGTTGTTATTGTTGCTGCTGTTGTTATTATTGTTGCTGTTATTGTTGCTGTTGTTATTATTGTTGCTGTTGTTGTTGTTATTGTTGCTGTTATTGTTGTTGTTGTTATTATTGTTGCTGTTGTTGTTGTTATTGTTGCTGTTGTTGTTGAGATCCCACTTTAAATACTATTAATTTTCTGCGTACACTGAAAAGAACCTTAATTGGCGGTTTTTTTTCTTTTTCCTCGTTCGTTCTCAATCTTCCGCTACCAAACCCTGAAAGAGTAAGAAGCAGAATGTAGTCCAGAGAACGGAATGCGTTGTGTCGTAGTTTACAGCTTGGCTGTAATTTTTTCACCTTTCGGTGCAAACACATCCGACTTCAGCAACCATTTTTTGAGTACCAAGTTAGCATTCCCTCTTCGATCCCTTCTCCTTAGCCAGTCTGCTCTGCTACAGCCTGTTATCCAGGATCACCGCTTGGAGGTGTAGAAGGGTCTTAGCAGCTCTGGTTTTATTTAAGTGTATTGTATTTACTGTCCACTATTCGCATCCATAATGCAATGTTAGCTATATATAGCTTTGCCGTCAGCTGCTCAGATTTACAATTTTGCTATAAAATAATAGGACACCATTGTATGACTGCATAATTGACAAAAACCAACAACAGATACGCGCGCACAGCAAATACCATCGTGTTCATCTAAGTTACGCAGGTGTTTAATAAAAGGATTGTTAGGATTCTTTATCCACTCATTTCTCTCTCCCAAAATAACCTCCTTCTTTCATCTTCAACATGGCGGCTTCCAGTGAGTCCCCAACTACAGAGCAGGGATATTTATATTTTTTATTGTTATTTTTTTTAATTTTTTTTTTTTGCGTTCGCCTTATTTCTCTAATCTCCAAGGCGGTGTGCGTTGCACTGTGGTTTTTATTTTGCGCATGTCAGCCCAGTATATCCGACTTCAGCATGCATTTTATGTAAGGGTCTGCTTCTTCCTGCATTTTATAAGGGTTTGCTTCCGCGGGGTAACGGCCGGTGCTGTGATGGGGATCGAACCCAGCACCTTCTGGTTTTGAGCCGTGCCACTTAACCACTAGGCCACGCCGTCCCCGAGTAGGGATATGACAAATAGATGGTTTGATTTCAGAATCAGCCAGTTCTTCTTCTTCTTCTTCTTCTTCTTCTGCGTTTATCCCCAGATCAAGGTTCCGGTTTCTCTCACAAAGGACATCGTTGTTTGTAAGGCTATTTCATCACCATGCAGCTTTTGTCTCATATCTGTCTCACGAGGCCAGTATTGTTCTCTCTTTTCCTGCGTGAGCGTGCAGCTTTGCAGGATGTGTTCCACGGTCATGATATGCTCCCCACATGGGCACCTGTCATCTGTCCCAATCCTCATTTTATTGTAAAGATGACCGTTCAGTCTGTTATGCCCAGTTCTCAGTCTGAAAATGATGACTTGCTCTTCTCTAGTTATGTTAAAGTAACTGTCTTCTTTTCGGAAGTTGCGGTGTTGATCAGCCGATTTTACCCTGAAGTTGGATTTAATTATGGTCTTGGCCTCATTATATCTGATACTCAGGTCTGTTTGTGGGGATGCTCCTCCACTCTTTGCTAGTTTGTCTGCAGCTTCATTACCTTCAATATTGCAGTGGTATGATCCACTGTATGACCAATTTTGGGTTTTCTGCTAAGAGCTGTGTCAGGGAGTAGATGCATTGTTCGAGATCTTCATCTTTGTGTTGTTTTAGCGCTGCTAATACTGACGCCGCATCAGTCAGGAATACCATGTTTTTTGGTGGTTATTTTGTTTCTTGGATTACAAGCTCAGCTGCGGCCTTCTGTGCCTCTCATTCTGCACGGAAATTATTGGAATATGTTTCCGTTGTTAATACTCGAGTTTGTTCTTCTCCATTCTTTAGTTTGTAATGGACCCATCCACCTCCATTGGATGTGGCTTGGTTAGATGAGTCACCTGTATATATGGGCACTGAGTCGACTTTTCGACTGTTTTCTATATTGGCAGATTGTTGTAAATCTAATCTTATCATCGAGTTCAAAAGGTGGGTATACGCCATCAAGCATGTCATATTTTTGGAGGTGGATGTCACTCATACTGAGTTAACTCATGATGATGTTACTTTATTGGCGGGATACGGTGACTCCTCTTGTATTCCGAGGCGCACTTGAGAGCGCTGACTGGGTTCTCGTGGCTGTATTGCAATGCTAGGCTCCACAGTAAGATTACAGTGACGTTCCCTACCTCGTTGACCAAGCTGCTACGACACATGGTGCTTCCAGGAAGACTACGAGGAAGTGAGGGGGTCGGAAGGGGTCTTGCTCATTTTCCTCTGACCCTGATTTCACTTTTTGCACCCTTGGCTACTCAACAGGTTCACCACTACGTGGATCACAGAGACGTTACCCACCTCATTGACTAGATTGCTGTAATACTTGTTGTGTATAAGCTCATTGTGTGGAGGAGAGGTGAAGTCCAGTCCGCTTACGCTGCACCTGATATGGATGATAGTGACTTACTACTTAAACTCTAGAGAACAGAGACAACGGATCCCAACCAAACCTTTCCAATAGGTGGCGGATAGTGGAACGAACTTCAGATCTGGAGCGTCCGCTGGGATTTAATCCAGGGTATAATAACTGGAGGAATAAGCAGTGCCAGAACAAACGGTGATCTATTTCAGCAGGATCGGGCGAGACAACAGCTGGCAATGCTGTCCCCTCTGAAGTGCCATATGCTTCATACGACGGGATCAAGATGCTGAGCAGCGCATAAGCGTAAGGGCCAGCAAACCAGAGCTGCCAAGACACTTCTACACCTCCACGCGGTAATCCCGGATAACAGATTGCAACATAGCAGACTGGCTAAGGAGAAGGTATCGAAGATGGAATGCTAATCCGGTACTCAAAAAATGCTGGTGAAGTCAGATGTGTTGGACCGAAAGGTGCAAATATCGCAGTCAAGCTGTAAACTACGACACAATGCATTCCGTTTTCTGGACTACATTCTGCTACTTAGGCCCGTATCAGGGTCTGGTAGCGGGAGATGGAGAACGAATGAAACCAAGCCAAGTCAAGCCATACGAAGGGTACACTAAACGAGTAAGAGTCGCTTCATGCTCTATAGGAAAGACACCACGGTAAACAAACCAACCGACTGTCTTACATGTACTACAGGGAGATGGAAAGACTATTGGAGACAACCAAAAACAGAAAACACAACCAGGCATGCCGAAGTCAGAGTGTGTCAGCCACCAATCAGAAACCGGGGAAAATCTGGGCACACACAGGATAATATGACATGGTTCTGCCACATTGTAATTGGTGAAGCTAATCAAACAGTAAATATTTGATACTTGAAATTACAGTTCGGCTGCACATTTACCGATAAATTGATTCAGCTTATAGAGAAATTCGGGTAGAGTTTGTCTGCTGGAGAGACAAGGTTGTCATCGAAGCAGCTGGGAAAACGTGACAAGTTTTAATATGAGAATTGGCAATAAAGGAATGACTTCATCTCTGATGATATAATGCCATAAATCTTAACTGTAGTCCACCACTGTTTTTTGTTTGTCGACTTGCGACACAAACATGTAAGGCCTGTTTTGTCTATGCTTGGTGACTGGAACGTTAGAATGTAAGAACGCAATTTCAGCAACTAAAATGTCTTGATCGAACTCGGGCTTTATTCCATATTGATAAAAGACTAGCCCAGTTGTAGCACATTTGTTGTAGGTGTCCGGCTGGTCTAGTAACTTTACCCATTGATATCTTATGATACAGCGTTTTCGTTACCTGGTTGTGCGGTGTTCGAATCCTGTCTGCCTATTACTTCACTTTCTTTTCTCTAGTTCGTTGTTAATGTTTTCCGAGTACAGATAAATACTTGTCTTGTGATCGCTGTCACGAACAAACATTCTCTGTTTTTATTTGCAGTTTATAAATGTGCAGAAGAGAAGTCTACAACAACAGAGGATATAAATAAAAGCCTTATCGCTTTACAATCCAGCCTTATTGATAAGATTTGTTCCTTAAGTCATGAATGTTATAAATTAGTCAGGATTGTAAAAGGTTAATACATGAATCTAAATCAGTTTTGCAGGACTGTGAAAGGTTAAGGCACGAATTTAAATTAGTTTTGCAGGACTGTGAAAGGTTAAGACACGAATCTAAATCAGTTTTGCAGGACTGTGAAAGGTTAAGACACGAATCTAAATCAGTTTTGCAAGACCGCAATGTGTTAAGACTCAAATCTATTAAATTTAGGAAAACTCTAATAGGTAATGAGATTATATATTTAGAGTACATATTTAGAGTATATATTTAAAGTATATGTTCATATGGGTATTATGAATAGATTGAGCAAACAGTTATTGAGAATATGTAATTTACAGCATTTGTCAAGCACATATGTTGAATGTATATCAATAAATTATTCGTTTTTTATTTTGGTGTACCATTCTGCTAATTACAGACTGAATTCTATGTTCGTGAATAGAAAGAAATCTAACAGAACATAATTCGAGTGTGTATAACCAGCAAAACAAATACACAGTCAATACCGTTGTTCCTATTCTTCTTCATCCTATTTGTTTGTTTTTATTTGTCATCCTTTTCATCGTCGGTGACTTCTTCTTTTTATATTTCTAATACTAGTACCGTTTTAGTTTTTAGTCGACCTATACTTGAACAGTGGCAGATGCGCCTGTGCAGATCTCAGCTCTGGTATGAGCTGGATGTAATCGGGAGAAGGATTTCCTGCCTAGCGAACTAGGCTCGAGCAGCTTATTACTCTGCTACGTTAGGACAAGTGTAGCGAAGTGTGGTTAACCGATGTGTAAGTCCATCTTAATAGACTCAAACACTAGAGCAAAGTATACCCACAGCCTGTTTAGCGCCATCTATGCTGCTCTAAACAAACCCCTTAACCATGGCCGATGTTATACTGTGTCACACAGTTAGTCGCCTCTTACGACATGCTCTCTGTGGGGCAGTGGTTCTATTCTTGTCATTATCAAGCACAAAGACCCCGCTGCGGACCACTCAGGAAAGAAGTAGATACTAGTACTACTTCTGTTTATTATTATTTTTCCACCTCTGCTTATTACGATGAAAGGAAAGACATTATGTGCTCTTGTATTGTCGTATTATAGTGGAATGAGGGCCTGTGCAAACAGTATGCCATACACGTGTTCACCTAGAGCGCAGACCTCAGAGAGAAGTAGAGTATAGATTGTCAATGGTTATAGTATGTTTGAAACCAGAATAACTGAATTGTAAGGCACTAAACGTTCAATAAACGAATGCACGAAACGGTGAGTGTCAAAATCCCGCTTATTTCCATCACCCCCTAGTCTCGAGGTTAAAAGGCCTGGCTTCTAATCTTAACGGAGACGTACGACAAACTCTGAGCTCCCATGTACAGGAAGTGCTCGTAAAAGACCTCTTGACCGTCGAGAATCAAAAAGAGCAGACATTCGTGTCCAGGGAAAAATGATAAAGACAACACAATTTCTACCAAATAATTCCATACTTGAAAATCAAATTTAAACGGTCAATCCCAAAAACGATGCCTATTACCAGTTGAACCGAAGAGAGCAGGTCGTTGTCTTCAGACTTCGCACTGGCCACAACAGACTGAGGTACCACCTATTCAACAAATTGAAGATAGGGTGTACCGACGAATGCCCGTGCGGTACTGGTAAAATGACCGCTGAACATCTGCTGCAGAACTGCCCGACATACGAGGATCAGAGAGAGCAGATGTGGCCATTACCAGTGGAACTGCAAGACAAGCTCTGTGGCAGTGGCGAGAGCCTCAGGATGACCGCCGCTTTTTTCGAAAAAATAATGGTTACTGTCTGACTGCGTACGCAGAAGAAGAAGAAGAAACGGTCAATCGATCATGCTTGTCTGCACAATTGATTGCAAGTATACGCAAAAAAGGTTACTACACATTCAGAGTGTAAAAAAAAACAACTAATATAGAGAGATCCCAAGAACAGTGCGTAGAAATATTTAAAAAAAAATTTTAGAGTTGGTGGTTTTAGCATTAACATCGACACTTTATCTAATTAAATTGGTGACAACATTTGCTAAGGAAAGGGACGCAAAGTCAGATTGGAATGCAATGATGCGATTGTATTGTCCTTGTTAGAGGTACGCGCTTCTGTGTGTTCCCTTCTAATTTCAATATGGTTCTGTGTTCCAACATTTCGGATTTTGTTCTGGTGAAAGATATAACAGATTAATGTATTTCCTATGCCAAAGTGTCAGATTAAGGCATTCCAATAATTTAGGAGGCATCCACAGATAAATGAATCTTTTTTTTAAATTTTATTCCAGCGCTTAGGTTAAAACAAAATTGATGTGGAAGATATAAATAAGGTTCTCTTAAGATCTGCAGCCCAGCAGCTTACAAAATGCGTATTCCTGCAATTAAAAATAAATTTAGAGAATGTAATGTATATGGCTATTGCATTTCTTCAACCAAATATTTTGTTTATATCCAACATATATTTATTTTTCTTTGAGTGCAAGGGGAGAGGAATGCGGTAAAGTACACAGTCTAGCCTAGAGGTAAAGTACACAGTCTAGCCTAGGGGTAAAGTACACAGTCAGCATAGGGGTAAAGTACACAATCTAACATAGGGGTAAAGTACACAGTCTAACCTAGAGGTAAAGTGCAGTCTAACCTAGAGGTAAAGTACATAGTCTAACCTAGGGGTAAAGTACGCATTCTAACCTAGAGATAAAGTTCACAGTCTAACCTAGGGGTGAATTACACAAACCTAGGGGTAAAGTACACAGTCTGACCTAGGGGTAAAGTTCACAGTCTAACCTAGGGGTAAAGTTCACAGTCTAACCTAGGAGTAAAGTTCACAGTCTAACCTAGGGGTAAAGTTCACAGACTAACCTAGGGGTAAAGTTCACAGTCTAACCTAGGGGTAAAATATGCAGTCTAACATAGAGGTAAAGTATATAGTCTAACCTACAAGTAAAGTACACAGTCTAACTTAGGGGTAAAGTAGCAAATCTAACATAGAGGTAAAGTATATAGTCTAACCTAGAGGTAATGTGTATAGTCTAACCTAGGGGTAAAGTATACAATCTAACCTCGGGGTAAAGTTCACTGTCTAACCTAGATGTAAAGTTCACAGTCTAAACTAGGGGTAAAGTATATAGTATAACCTAGGGATAAAGTATATATAGTATAACCTAGAGGTAACATATACAGTCTAACCTAGGGGTAAAGTACACAATCTAACTTAGGGGTAAAGTATACAGTCTAACCTCGGGGTAAAGTTCACAGTCTAACCTAGGAGTAAAGTATATAGTTTTGCCTAGAGGTAATATGTACAGTCTAGCCTAGGGGTAAAGTATATAGTCTAACCTAGAGGTAAAGTACACAATCTAACCAAGGGGTAAAGTACACATTCTAACCTAGGGATAAAGCACTTCGTCTATGACTGTGTGGGGTGATACTTATAGACGAGTACCTATTTTTCAAACTCAGAAGACGACTCTGATAACTCATGATGCCCATTTTACCATACTGCTAATGGTCTCTATGACGTGACGTCAGTGGGACAGTGAACCTATTCACGTCTCTGTCACACACATATCCTTCCCAAAGACAACTAAATACATCAGTAACTCAACACAGGAGACACATACTAATTAAATAATTGACCAGATTAGATGTTGAGAAATTATGTTTAAGCAAGAGAGTGGTGAATGCATTGCCACATGAAATTGTGTGGGCAGGGTCAGTAAATGCATTTACAGATATATTGGATCCTCGAAATTATTTGTCGATGAAGTTGAGTAAAAGATACTGGTTGTAGACAGGCTGCAAGACTTTTTAAAGCAGACTACAGAAATTCAGTTACTACCTTTGTTACCTCTTGAAAATGACGTAGCGCAAATGGATCTATCTGGAGTCATGTAATATTATTAAGTAAGTTTTCTTTTCCTTTATACCGTTCAACGGCGTGGGGACTTTAATTCGCCTGCCATGCGCCAAGTGCGCTGTGTGGGTCAATGTGAGCCCATGTCATTGCACATTCATTCCAATGTCGTCTAACTGCATCCCAGCGGCAGATCATATAATCCCTATTTATCAAAACAGAACTGAAAATTCCCTTTATCCCCTCAACATTCTACTGAACATCAAAACATGTGTGGTATTTAAAGCGAACGCCCTCATAGCAATAACAAAGCAATGAAGATGTATATCTATCGCACAGCGTCATTTCAGCTGGCTTACAACCCAGATTTTATTGTTTAATCAGGCTGTATGTGTCTCGTAGAGGGATTCTTAGAGCTAGGGTTTTTCATAAAAATCGTTCAGCTCCCTACGGAGTACGGGGCTCCAACAACTATTATACAACTGAATAATCCATTCTGGCTGTGGACTCATCCTTACTGCTTATATTTGTTAAAATATTTCAGCTCCCTTTTTAACGACTGTAGTCCAACCAATAATTCTTCCGACCCTCAATAATCCTTTATGGCTGTGTCCACATCTTCAATACTAATATTTATCAAAATCTCTCAGCCCCCATGTGGACATCACGTTGACCTGTACTTCTACAGGGACAGATGCCCCTGTGCAGGTCCCAGCTCTGGTGTGAGCTGGATAGAGACAGGAGAAGGATTTCCTGTTTCGCGGACTAGGCTTTATCAGCTTAATACCCCGCTGTGTTGGTTGGTTAACCGATGTGCGAGTTCAGCTCAATAGACTCAAACACTAGAGCAAAGTAGGCCAGCAGCCTGTAAGGCGCCATCTATGCTGCTCTAAACAAACCACCTAACCATGTCCGGTGTTATGCATGTCACAGTTATTTTCTTCTTACGACATGCTCTCTGTGAGGCAGTGATGCTATTCTAGTCACGGTCATATACAAAGACCTCGGCTAACCAAAGTACTCCGACAAATAATTCTTCCGGTGTTTTTCTTCTTCTTCTTCTTCTTCTTCTTCAGTCAGACAGTAACCATTATTTTTTCGAAAAAAGCGGCGGTCATCCTGAGGCTGTCGCCACTGCCATAGAGCTTGTCTTGCAGTTCCACTGGTGATGGCCACATCTGCTCTCTCTGATCCTCGTATGTCGGGCAGTTCTGCAGCAGATGTTCAGTGGTCATTTTACCAGTACCGCACGGGCATTCGTCGGTACACCCCATTTTCAATTAGTTGAATAGGTGGTACCTCAGTCTATTGTGGCCAGTGCGAAGTCTGAAGACAACGACCTGCTCTCTTCGGTTCAACTGGTAATAGGCATCGTTTTTGGTGTAACCAGTATGTTCGGTTTCCCATTTGGTCATGTATCTGGCTCTGATAAGCCGTTTTGACTCTTCGTACGTCATTCTAGTATCTGTTTGTGGTAGTCTTGCACCTTCTTTTGCCAGTCTGTCTGCTCCTCGTTGCCTTGGATGTTGCAGTGTGATGGGACCCACTGTACCACTACCCTTTTTGGTGCGGACTGCTGGCACAGTTTGCAGAGTGCTGCTCTTAAGTCATTAAGCTCGGTATTTTTCTGGCTTTTTAGCACTGTGACTACGGCGAGAGCATCTGTAAGCAGGACTATATGGCTTTCATTTTCACTGTGTGTCACCATTTCTTTCACTGCCGCCCTCAGTGCCTCTGCCTCCGCTCTGAAATTGCTTGTGTACTTACCAGTAGCGAATGACAGTGTTATTTTTCTGCCATTTGGTAGGTTCAGGAATGCTCCTGCCCCTCCGTTCTGTGTGGTGTTTTTTACAGAACCGTCGGTGTATGCATGGGTCCAGTCCATGCTTGGGTAGCTTTTCGTTATGAAGCTTAGGGTAGTATCTCTCCTTTCTTTTTCAGTCTGGCAGTTTATGTTTGCAATACCTGGTATATTTTCTACCACCTCTGGAAATATATCCTGCCTCCAGGTAGGTTTTCGTACAGTAGTGATGGGTTTTGATGTTGTTAGTGCGTTTATGGGATCTTCGTGCATCTTTACTTTGGCTATTTCTGCAAACTTTCTCCGCTTTAGTTTCCCATTTCCCAAATTGTTTAGTCTCTGGTACATTGGATGGTCCGTCAGTCTTCGGAGTTTCTCTGACTGCAGCTGGGCTCTGCAGTCTCTTCTATCGGTCATGGATTGCAGTTTTGTAATCTTTTCAAGTTCTACAATTGGCGTTGACTTCATGCCACCTGTTATAATTCTCATGGCTTGGTTTTGAAGTTTGCTAACTTTATCGAAGTTCGCCTTCGCTGCTGTTGTCCATGCCGCAATGCCATACTCGAGAACTGGTCTCACTCTTCCAGTGTACAGTTTCTTTAGTATGCCTTCGTCTGCTCCCCAGCTTGTGCCAGCAAGTTTCCTCATGATTGCCATTCTTTCTCTGGCTCTCATTCGGTTTCTCTCAATCTGATTTATCCATGTCATGCGCCGATCAAATGTGACTCCCAGATAGGTTGGGTTGTCGTTTGGCTGCAGGAATTTGCCATTTAGACTTAATTTGGTATTTTGGGGTTTTAATGAGAATATTGTGCATGTGGTTTTCTCCTCGTTTATTTTGACCAGCCATGAGTTCGCCCACTCTTCCAGCGATGTTAGAGCCGTCTGCATCCGATTTCTTGCTATGGTGAGATTCTTTTCAGAGGTCCACATAGCCAGATCGTCTGCAAACATTGAGCTATGGACTCTTCTTGGTATATTCTTTGTGATATCGTTTATATATACCAGGAAGAGTGTGGGTGACAGTACTCCCCCTTGGGGTACTCCCTGCTCGAGTGTCACCTTTTTGCTCATCTGCCCTTGTACTTGGACTCTGGCCGTTCTTTGTTTGAGGTAGTGGTTGATCCACTTGTACATTTTCCCACAAACATCACTTCTTCTTAGCTTGACTCTAAGTCCGTCTTTCCAGACTTTGTCAAATGCCTTTTCCAGATCCACCCAAACAGCTACTGTGTGTTTCTGTGCCTGGTAGGCATCTTCTATCTCCTGGGCTATGAGGATGACCTGGTCCTCAGTGGATCTGTGCTGTGTAAAGCCGGCTTGCTGTGGAATTAGTATTTGTTTTTCTTCCAGATGCCACATCAGTCTGATGTTTATCATCCGTTCCATCAGCTTGTCGACACAGCTCAGTAGGCTGATGGGCCTGTATCCATTTGGATCTGTTTTGTCCTTTCCTGTTTTTGGTACTGGTACCAGTATTGCGTCTTTCCATGCCTGGGGTACAATTCCCCTTTTCCAGCTTTGGTTCAGGACCGATAGCAGTTTCCTCTTCGCTGTTTGGCCCAGCCCCATCAGCATTTCGTTTGTTATCCCGTCTTTTCCGGGAGATTTCCTTTTCTTTAGTGTTCTCATAGCCTCTTCCATTTCGCGCATTGTTAATTTGGCCATCATGTGCTCTTCAGGTGCCGTATTCATGTTGTCGTGCCCCTTTAGCTTTTTGCTAATGTCTGTATGCTTGTCTGCAGGGACCTCGATGTGGTTTGCTCTGGCATAGTGATCGACAAAAGCGTTTGCGGCTTTCTTATCTGTGATCAAATTCTCGCCCTGCTTGATGGTAATATGTTTGTTTGACGGGGTTTCGTCGTTCATGGCTCTGACTAGCTTCCATAGCTTGTTCCCGTCTTTGTCCACTTCCGGTGTTCAATCGCCCTTTCTGGCTGTGTCCACATCTTCTCTGTAGCCTTTATTTCGTCTCAAGTGTCTTCTCCGTGCATGTTTATGTCTGGATCTACCTCTCTTGTCACGGGGGATTCAGGATAATCTTTTTCCTTCCAACGCTATGAAATAGTTTCCTGAATGTTCATGTTGTTTCTGCATGTCCAGGTTTGGGCAACTTTACCCTTTTTTCGGCCTGGATAATGCGGTGGGGGGCGAGTTGCAGAAGTTTCCTAACATCCCTAGCGGGCTGATGAAGGTGGGTGTGGGTTTTGTTATGACTGATTTCATCTGAGTGACGCTCACTACTAAGGGGATTTCGTCGATCTCCTTAAGTTAGCCAGGAAGAAACAGTCTGTTTGCTAGGATAACTGCTTGCAAGTGGGGTGGGGTCTTGATCAGTATGTTTACCTGACCCTTACTAGCTTAATCATATCAGTACGTTTACCTCATCCCGACTAACATAATGTGATCAGTACGTTTACCTCACCCTGACTAACATAATGTGATCAGTACGTTTACCTCACCCTGACTAATATAATCTGATCAGTACGTTTACCTCACCCTGACTAATATAATCTGATCAGTACGTTTACCTCACCCTGACTAACATAATGTGATCAGTACCTTTACCTCACCCTGACTAATATAATCTGATCAGTACGTTTACCTCACCCTGACTAACATAATGTGATCAGTACGTTTAGCTCACCATGACTAACATAATGTGATCAGTACGTTTACCTCACCCTGACTAACATAATGTGATAAGTACATTTACCTCACCCTGACTAACATAATGTGATCAGTACGTTTACCTCACCCTGACTAACATAATGGGATCAGTACGTTTACCTCAACCTGACTAATATAATCTGATCAGTACGTTTCACCTGACCCTGACCAATATAATCTGATCAGAATATTTACCTGACCCTGACCAATATAATCTGATCAGAATGTTGACCTGGCACTGGCCAATATAATCTGATCAGAATGTTGATCTGACCCTGACCAACATAATCTGATCAGAATGTTTACCTGACCCTGACCAATATAATCTTATCAGAATGTTGACCTGGCACTGGCCAATATAATCTGATCAGAATGTTGACCTGGCACTGGCCAATATAATCTGATCAGAATGTTGACCTGGCACTGGCCAATATAATCTTATCAGAATGTTGATCTGACCCTGACCGACATAATCTGATCAGAATGTTTACCTGACCTTGACAAACTAATATGATCAGAATGTTGATCTGACCATGACCGACATAATCTGATCAGAATGTTTACCTGACCAACATTCCTAAATGAATGTTATATCCAACGTAATGTTTTCCTAACCTCATTTTGACATGGACGAGAATACATGTACTTGTTTTCAATAGTTCCACATTTTGTAGATGTTTGTGTATAACTCATTATTTACACATATTATGTTTTAACATATTCGCTTCGTGGAGCCGATATACCGGCGCACACAATTTCTTACAATACAATCGAGCTGCTATGCTGGCTCGAACAATCGTCATATATATATATATACCATCAACATGTAGCATGTCCTTAATAAAACGTCGCTCCGATCACAGCCTGTCTCGGACTATAAGGAACACGGTGTTGCAAATCTAGTCAGTCGGACTGCCTTGAAAACAGCCAGTTCTCTGGAAGAGATATTGTCCTCTTGATCGACATTTTGTGCCTGACTTTGGCTCAACGTCCTGGTCAGTATGTTGTGTTTGACCGGACTAGCGTCTCAGTTCCTTGTGCGGCAAAAAAAACTTGATTTTCCCTATATGTCACACAGACGAATAATATTTGCAGGTGAAATAATTTCAGTGGTTAAACAAATCGAGTTCAGGTTTTATGGCTTGGCTTCGTTCGTTATCAGCCATGAAAGGGCTTAAGTAGCAGAATGTAGTCCAGAAAACGCAATGCGTTGTGTCGCAGTTTACAGCTTGACTGCAAAATTTGCACCTTTCAGTCCAACACATCCGACTTCAGCAAGCATTTTTTGAGTACCAAGTTAGCATTCCCTTTACGATCCCTTTTCCGTAGCCAGTCTGCCTGCTGCAGCCTGTTATCCAGGATCACCGCTTGGAGGTGTAGAATTGTCTTGGCAGCTCTGGTTGGCTGGCCCTGACGCTAGCAGTCAGCTATGGGTCCTTAACCACTGCAGCTCGTGCGCTGCTCATCATCTTGACCCCTATATGATAGGATAACAATAAAGACGGCGTTACATTACAATTTTATGTTGAAGAAAATATCTTGGCTGAAGTAAATCAAAAGCTTGTTTAGAGTGTCGTCATTGTCTCTTCCATTTTGCTGTTCATTTTTTATCCATAATCCGTGGTAGTGCAGTGGTTAGTGCACTGGTAGCCCAGTCGAGCGAACTAGGTTTAACCCCCAACTGATGAGTGATGCTTTTTCGATAGCGAACATCGCCAGAGTCTTCCCCCCTAAACAATGTGACGTTGCAAGGTTGAAAGGTCACCAGGTTATACCAACTGGCTTGTGAGAAGGACGGTGTTATAATAGCTTGATTTATTCTCTAGCAGTATTAGTCTCACGGACATTGTTAATACATTTTCGAAACATTTTTTCAAGCCAAGTTAAAGACACACTTTCGTTCAGATACCATTTCATGCATCGGACAGAAGGGCGGGAGCCTGGATGCTGATGTATCCTTAACAACAACAAAGCTACAATTTATTTAATTCTAAACGACATTTTAGATTTCAATGTGACATTGCTGTCAAGATATATCATATTTAGTTTCTGTATTGGTACAAAGACCAACGTTTGGTTTCTGTATTGTTACTAAGACCAACGTTTGGTTTCTGTATTGGTACTAAGACCAACGTGTTTTTCTGTATTGGTACTACGACCAACGTTTGGTTTCTGTATTGGTACTAAGACCAACGTGTTTTTCTGTATTGGTACTACGACCAACGTTTGGTTTCTGTATTGGTACTAAGACCAACGTGTTTTTCTGTATTGGTACTACGACCAACGTTTGGTTTCTGTATTGGTACTAAGACCAACGTGTTTTTCTGTATTGGTACTACGACCAACGTTTGGTTTCTGTATTGGTACTAAGACCAACGTGTTTTTCTGTATTGGTACTACGACCAACGTTTGGTTTCTGTATTGGTACTAAGACCAACATGTTTTTCTGTATTGGTACTACGACCAACGTTTGGTTTCTGTATTGGTACTAAGACCAACGTGTTTTTCTGTATTGGTACTACGACCAACGTTTGGTTTCTGTATTGGTACTAAGACCAACGTGTTTTTCTGTATTGGTACTACGACCAACGTTTGGTTTCTGTATTGGTATTAAGACCAACGTTTGGTTTCTGTGTTGGTACTAAGACCAACGTTTGGTTTCTGTATTGGTACTAAGACCAACATTTGGTTTCTGTATTGGTACTAAGACCAACATTTGGTTTCTGTATTGGTGCTAAGACCAACGTTTGGTTTGTGTATTGGTCCTAAGACCAACGTTTGGTTTCTGTATTGGTACTAAGATCGACTTTTGGTTTCTGTGTTGGTGCTAAAACCAACGTTTGTCTTCTGTATTAATACTAAGACAGTCGTTTGGTTTCTGTGTTGGTACTAAAACCGACGTTTTTATCTTTTCTGTGTTGCCACGTTAACTGACTAACGGGTTAAATTTTGGTTTTTACTGAGACCGGAATTGTGTTTTGTTTTGGTACATTGACCGACAAACGGTCAAACGCGGAAAACTGATTATGGATTGAAGTTTCATTTCACATCTTTCATGAACTAAGAAAGAAACTGGCGCATTAATTTAACATGCACTATACAAACACTTCACCTGGACTAATGAAAATAGTCCCTTGTATCCCGTATCACACACTTCACGAAACGCGAGTGATATTCAAATTCATAAATTCGTAATCCGGAATGTGACCTCTTGACCTTAGGACTAACCCCATTCACAGATTGACTGTTGGAATGTAGCCCGTGAACTCTCCGGTATCACTATCTGGATATGCGGACCCGAAAGTTGTACACGCATTAATGGTGATTTAGTTATCAGGTCAATAAGATTGTTAAGGGTCTGTGGTCTTGAAGAGCCCTACCGACGCGGATTTATCTTAAGAAGTTAACTTGTACGGACATATCATTGTGTTAAGTAGCGGTTGACGCTGTTTGTGGAAACAGAACTTTCCAAATCTTGGCACTCCCAACCATTCAGTATAAACATCAGCTTGCCGCAGATATAATAGCTGGCAGGCTGTAAAAGGAAGCTATAGAAACAATACCCACTTCAAGATTGAAATAAAACAGAATATAAAATCTAATCGTCGAAACTGGCCTCTGGGACAAAGACTACTCTGTACTAGGATTTTGAATTTTTAAAGGTAGACATTTTGAACAAAACCTTTATTAGTGTGGTCTGTTCATCTGTCACTTGTTTACTGATTCTAGAATAATCTACCAAAAACGCCAATACATAACTGCAAGCTTTTGTTGCAACTACAACACGCCACTTAATACCCTCTTCAGGTCGCACATAAGAGTGAACATACTCATTGTGGACATTACAAAAGAACTGGACATGCCGTTGTCCGTTTGTGTGGACTTCTATTTCTCCTATTTTAACCAACTTCCCAATAACCTAGGAAGCTGAAAGTGTGTAGACAGCCTCTGTTAGTGCGACATGTTACTCTGTGAAATTTGTATAGATCCTGGACAGGTAATTCAAAAGCTTTTACTGAAAAACGTAGTTGTTAAATATTTGCTTGTTTAGAACCAGACCAACAAATTGTAGCGATACGACACAGTGAATGAACGGACAGCATTCATCCATCACTGATGGCAGCATGTATCAGGGTAAGCAGACTAAGACATGGCCGAGACCTTTTTTTACATTCAAGAGCCGCCATAATAACAGGCTGCTCTAGTGTAGCCTGGCTAGTCGACAGGAGTCGCACTGAGAAGGCAAAGAGAGGACCCTAAAAAAAATTTCTGAAACCGGATGTCACGAACCGAAAGGCGCAATTTTCAACTACATAACGTCCCAACGTCCTTTTCAGGACGAAAGCCGACGAAGAAGACTACCCATACCAAGAGATTGATACTAAACTGTTACTACCCTAATCTGTCAATTATCGCCATCATCATCATCATGAGTCCATAGCTTTACTATCTAGTATCACATTTTGGGATATCCCTCACGTTACAGACATGATTCCGTTCTGCAGCAACGTAATTGAGATCATTAGTTAAGCACTGATTCCACTACTTTTTAAACAGGCTACAAAGATAGTGTATCTGTCTATGTTCATGCTTTCCCGAGGTTAACCGACATATTGCACCTAATTTGGATATATTATTACAATAAACTCCACATATGCTGGAGTGAAACTACTGTATATAATAAATGAGAAATATTTAACATCATGACAACATGTTCGTGTTTCACCACGAAGCTGGTTTTCAGTGGTTTTCCAGTATACAAATACTTTGGTTAAATAATATTTTCTCAGTTCTACAGTAAATCATTGGTTATTTTAATGAGTGAAAATTGATTTAGAAAAAAATGTCTCGCGATCTCGATGAAAAACGACACACCTAACATTTCACAATGCACGAGAAATGTCAGTTTCTACGAAATTATGGTTATATTGGATAGAGAGAACAAACAGTAAATACCCACAGGACCCAATCAATAGACTCAATAGGAAACAGTATACCACAATGTTTCGCCTCAGAAAGCAGCAGAGACTGCACAATGTACATGTCAGAGAGAACCCCAGACTTCAGAACACATCCTGCAAACATGTCCACTGCACAAAGACTCCCGTGAGAAGACCCGGCCCGAGGAGAGAAACATTCAAGACAAACTGGGGAACCATTGAGGACCTACGACTGACGTGTCACTTCTTGGAGGCAGCCCATCTGGTGGGATAAAACGAGCATACGAAACCGAACGCAAAGAAGAAGAAGAAGAAGTATATCAAAATGTATTCTGTCTGCATTCTGCGATGAATGTCAACTGGTCGACATCCTTCAGCTGCTAGAAACCGAATCACCGCTCGCTGATCAAGTCCGGGCGGATTCCGTATCACACCCGCCATGTTTTAGACGGTCTGCTGAGGAAACTATGAGTGGGAGGATAACGAAATTTTGGAAACTTGACGGTTGGTATGATATTTACAGAAGAGGTGACGTCATCATGCGCATCGTACGTATGTTCACTTGTTGCAGTTTGGTCCGGTTTCATTTGAACACATTTCAAATATCAAATTTGTGTCACCATGTTTCACCATGTTATGTTTGCCAGGTCAGACTACGCAAGTCAGACTCGGAAATGCGATCTACCTGGGAAAAACCCAAGATAGCGTGGGTGTTGGAGAGCTGTCTCAGCCTGTTCCGCCCTATCCTACAAGCTTGTCCTAAGATGCCGGTATATTTACTTTTTGCGCCTGTCTGTCTATCCATTCTCCTTCTGCACATCATGTTTCTGCTAATACTGCACACTTGTTTACTCTCTCTCTCTCTCTCTCTCTCTCTTTCACTCTCTCTCTGTCTATCTCTTTCTCATTATTCCTATCTCTCTCACTATCTCTCACTAACTCTTTATTCGTATCTTTTTCTTTCATTATGTCTCTATACTATATATCTTGCTCTTTCTCTCTAATTATTTCACCTCTCGCTCTGTATTCAGTTTTTACGTAGGCAGGACAAACAAAGACACGGCATAAGCAGTCAAACATGTCATAGAGGACTGCTATATACCTTTGGCGTATTTCGAACTCATGGATTGATCAAACATATTTCTAACTCCGGAACTTGTCTTACTATGTGTGTGTCTGTGTGTACGCGCGCGTGTGTGTTAGCACGTGTGTGTTAATGCGGATATACGGGTATATACGAGACGAGTATATATATATATATATATATATATATATATATATATATATTTACAATATATATATATATATATATTTACAATATATGTTGTTGTTGAAGGAATGCCCACAATGGGTGGATTTACTCTTATGTACCAGTGAGGTCTTGGTCAGCATATTTTGCTTGACCCTGATTACCATGTCTGATCAGTATGTTGTGCCTGACCCTGACTAACATGTCTGATCAGTATGTTTTACATTACTAGCCGTTAGTCTACTTGCCATTTTAATATATATATATGGAAATAGGAAAATAACGTCCGGTCAAGCTAGTGTTCAGACTAAGTTAGTCAGAGTCAAGAAAACCATACTGATCAAGACTCCACCCTCCTCTCCACCCCACGTTCAATAAACTCTCCCTGGAAAAATGATGTTATATGACAGCATAGCTAGCGAGATGGGGATCGACACTTTGATCCGTCTAGTGGTGAACTTAATGTGGAGCCTAGCATTGCACTACAGCCAAAAGGACGCGAGCCACATTCTCTAGTACGCCTCTGGATGTTAGGTTGTGTCAGAAGTGGTTGACCCAAGTACGAGTGGCGTTAGCGCCAACACCCTATATATATACTTATTTGCCTATCGTAAGCGATGATGGCCACAATTCGATCTCTCACCGATTCCGTTCCTCGCTTTGAGAGGTTAGTCCCCTAACTCATTGACCACAGGTACCCCATATACCTATATAACGTATGCTCAATGAGCCAGTCCCAAACTTTGGACCTGCAAATACACAGGACCAGAGCACAAGTTTTCAGAATCAATGCAGCTAGCGATGATCAAATTATGTTGTGTGACATCCTTTCATGAGATCAGAGAACCGTCAAATATATTGGGATCAAAATAAACAAAACTGGAAGCTGGGTACATACTCGTACGTAGAATAGGGATACTGAAGGTGAGGAGTGCGTTCATTGGTTAAGGATCTTACAGTAATCATAAGAAATTTAATCCAACAGAACAATCGAAATCTTCAACTCCAATGTAAAGTCAATTATATTATTTCCTATCCGCTTTTCTATTCTATGTGTTTCTTTCAGCGTCATGCTATGAGGAGTCTTCTTGACCGGGTCCTAGTATGTGTTTCGTACATGGGGAGTTTCTCTGCTTCTGTTACCCATATTCTGACGGATACTATCTAGTGTTTGGCGTGTCAAATGACCGTACCATTTGGTTTGTTGTCTATTGATGAGGTCTAGCTCTGGTGTTGTACCTACCTATCTCCTAATATTTTAGTTTCTGATTCTATGCATTTTTTTGTTATTTCAAGCGTTCTGCGCAGGAATTTCATTATTTTTGTTACGGTGCGTCTTTTATCTTCGTTTGTTAATGTCCAATTCTTACACTGATAGCACAACATTGGTAGAACTAGTGTATCATAGTGTTCTTTTTGTTTCCATTGTCACGTGATTAGATTGTAATATCGGGGCCATTTGCCCAAATATTCAACTTTATTACATATGTTTTGCATTTCGGTTTCGCCCTTGCCGTTCGATGAGATTATGTTACCCTGGTACGTGACATTTTCCACCTGTTTTACTTGTAGGTTTTTGTATGGATATTGTTGTTTCTGTTACTACTTTTATTCTATGACATTGAAACGCGGGGAACAACACAAATAGGTTGTCACAAAGGTGAAGACTTTCACAAATAGATGCATTCTAAGAATAGAAGGATTGTTTATTTACATCTGTGTCGATTATACCACGTCATGCGGCAGAGGTTTGTCATTTCCTTCGAGCAGGTGTTCCCTCTTACTATCCTGTTGTAGGTTCCAGATGGCATGAGTTGTTCTTGGTCCTAGATACTAGTGTGACATACGAAGAGTCAAAAAGGCTTATTAGAGCTAGATACATGACCAAATGGGAAACAGAACATACTGGCTACACAAAAAACGATGCCTATTACCAGTTGAACAGAAGAGAGCAGGTCGTGGTCTTCAGACTTCGCACTGGCCACAATAGACTGAGGTACCACCTATTCAATAAATTGAAGATAGGTGGCACTGACAAATGCATGTGCGGTACTGGGAAAATGACCACTGAACATTTTCTGCAAAACTGCCCGACAAACGAGGACCAGAGAAAGCAGATGTGGCCATCACCAGTGGCAACACTAGACAAGCTCTATGTCAGTGTCGACAGCCTCAAGAGGACCACTGTTTTTTTACGAAAAAATAAAGGTTGACGCCTGACAGCGTTCGAAGAAGAAGAAGAAGAAGACGAAGAAGAAGAAGAAGGTCATGGACAACACCGTATTTGCAAGTATCGTCGCAGCTGTATGTCCATCTCATGTAAATTATTTCTGCATCAAGTGACCTCAGACCGAAGTCTAATTAAGGTTATTTATGTTGGATATGGTCGGTGTGGTCCTGTCAAATCTCCAACTGCAGCTTTATCAATGGAGACTGTTGTTTGTGGAGCCCTTTCTGGAAACCTCGTTCCAGGGCTTCCTTGGAGAGGTTTATGTTTTTTGTAGGACACTGTGTGTGTCTAGACTTTAGTCTCATTGTCTGCAGTTGGCGTCTCGACATTAGGTGTCATGGATCGTTGGTATCTGCCGACTTCTGCTGCAAGAATTGAAATGGCATGATGAGATCACTAATGTAGATCGGTATATGGGAGATAACTAGACATACAATAGTGTGTCAGGTCATAGAGATGAATTGTTACGGCTTGATAAATTATGCATTAAGGAAACCAGTTGATAGTTTTACAATGCATTTTCTCTTCTGCAACTCTATATGCCTGAAGACTAATCATTCATCGTCGATAGAGCTTGAGACAGATAATTGGAAGACTTGAAAAAGGTGAATTGAGCTGGAGCAGACTATGCCTTTTCGTGTGCTAGATGAGAAACTATTATCCACGTATGAAAGTTAAGGTTTCAATCCATAGGCGGAAGTGATAGACGATATCGGTAAATATATTAAAAGGATATCCAGGATCGACAACGTTAGCAGACAGAACAGTTGCTGATTATATATATATATATATATATATATATATATATATATATATATATATATATATATATATATATCTTCTTCTTCTTCTTTGCGTTCAGGATCTGTTGGTCATGCTATATCTGCAGACCAGTCGCCATGATGAAGTCTATATATATATATATATATATATATATATATATATATATATATATATATATATATATATATATCTATATATATATTTCTCCAAGTCAACTGCACAAGCTAAATATGTCATGTGGTTTCAGCTGGAAATGCCTCCGTCTACCTGAACTCTATCTACGCCCCAACGCCCAACACATTTCTAAGATTTCCCGAGGTCGTGGAGTTTTCCAAATCCGCAACACACCTCTTTTTGTATATTTTTTATAATCTCCCGCTTTATCTATCAGACGTGAGATATCATCTAAAATAATACGACAATTTAAGGATGGATCCCAGGCAATGTCTGTCTGGCTTTTTTTGTATGTATCCTGTTTATCTTTCAGTTTGCACTCCTTTAGCACTTTATCGGTTTAAGAACTCTAAGTCAAGACCACCTGCTGTTTCATTGGCTGGAAAATACATGTTGTATTTGCTAATGCGTCAGAGAACATCTGGAACGCCAATAATGTACAAATCTGTTTTTTTAATTTAGAGATCACTGGAAAACTTCTGAGTACACGTCATTGTTTTTGGTGTTGAAATCTGCTGGTAGCGAGTTAAATTAATTCTTGATGTTTTCAGATTTAGGTAACAGTGGTTTTACTTACGTTAAACATTATGTGAGTAGGAAGGTGAACATGGGTCTTCCTAGTTGTAGGGCAATGGACGGCTTCTCATTAAGCTTATTGCAGTTGTGATCACAATGTTGGTCCCCATCTCCTTGACGATCCTGCTATGACACAGTTTGTCTGCCGAAGATGCAGAACAGTGAGTGAGCTGAAAGCAGACACGGTCAGTGAACCACAGCTGACAAAAGCTGTATTCTGCTTGTATGTGGCGGCTCTAGAAACGGCTGCCTTAGTGTTGTGTCGAGTTGCTAATAGAACAAAGTTGGCAGACCGAAGGCAAATATCTTTCCAAATATGCAGTGCCGTCAAAAACGTATATATTGCATCATAGAGACGATACAGCGTCGTAAATGTCTTTTCTGTAGAATCTCGATGTCCGAAGAAAAAGAAAAAAAAGAAGAAGAAAAAGAAGAAGAAGAAGCGGTTTACAGGAAAACGAAGTGGACGAGGAAGAGGACGGAGGGGGGGGGGGGGGGTCTTCATTATGTGTACCTCACCTTAACATTTTGGTTAGTACGCTTCATCTGACTTTGAAGTGAAGTGAGTGTATTGGTCCGTATGTTTAACCTGACTCTGAAGTGAGGTAAGAGTCTAGGTCAGTACGTTTCGCCTGACTCTGAAATGAGGTAACAGTCTAGGTCAGTATATTTCACCTGGCCGTGACTTCAATCTTGGATCCCATACATGCAATGAATTGGGACCGAAGTAGCAAGGAAAGATACGGCAATATTCAGCGACTCACAGGTGACTGCTTGCGTCAATGTCAGGGGAAGTGAGCTATCCTAGACTCATATTCTACTTCAGGTGATGGATCTGGGAAAAGGCTGCAGGTTTCAACCTTGCTGACAGTATATACATGGAAGAGGAAAGACAAACCCGGTTCCTATAATGTGTTGTCTTGAAACCGAATGTTTGGGACCGAAACCCTAGATTCCGTAGCCTCGCGATAAACGACGACACAACATAACGAAAGGGCAGTTTGAGGTGAACAACGAAGAGGAAGAATAGGGTCAAAGGTTTGACATTCCAAACACTGCAGTTGGGTAAGACGCATTATAATTTCCTGATATCTGCACTACAACGAACTATACCGATGTCAGAGCTTATTCAAGGTTAAAGCTATCAAGATAATAAGGTCTCCATGATATCACTAAAGGAAGCCGGCATGCGATTGAAAGCGGCAATCAGCTGTCCAGATGTATAGTGTCCTAACGAAGGTATGCATCGCATAGTGGTCTCGAGTTAAGACGTCGGCTTCATGTGACGGAGGTCGAGTGTTCAAATCCCAGTAGAGACAGATAGTTTTTCACGTGGACGTTTTGGTTTTTCCCCGGATCTCTGAGTAGTAGAGATCGAACTATCGTGTTCAGTGTCACGCACCTGAAAAATCAATCGACAGTTGGAAATCGAAAAGAGTAGACCGCGAAAAGAGTTTTCCGCTGACCAGGCAAAATTCAAAAGTATTTTTAAAATCTACCCAATCTATTACGGGACCCTCGCCGGTGCTTCGGAGTTCGTGCATTGTGCTGGGATTTGACAAAATATGGAGAACAAAACGCAAATTAAGGGTTAAACTGTATGCAATGACGTTAACTTAATAACTTAACTTAACTTAACTTAACTTAACTTAACTTAACTTAACTTAACTTAACTTAACTTAACTTAACTTAACTTAACTGAACTGAACTGAACGGTTGAAAGGGTCGTGAGACAACGGAAAAAAGTTGTGTACGTAATGCAGGTGTTATAATCATCATGCGGCATGTCCTTCTCAGAAGATCCCTCCCATGTCCGCAGTCTCAAAGAAAATCGGTCTCTTGTCAAATCTCCAGCCTGCTGTAGTGTCCTGCTCCTTGACATCTTGGCGCCATCGCCTTCTTGGTCTACCTCTGCCTCTCTAGTCCGGTACCATCGCCTTCTTGGTCTACCTCTGCCTCTCTAGTCCGGTACCATCGCCTTCTTGGTCTACCTCTGCCTCTCTTGTTCGGTACCATCACCTTCTTGGTCTACCTCTGCCTCTCTAGTCCGGCACCATCGCCTTCCATTACCGTTCTGTCAAGATCATTGTGTTTTTTAAGTGGCCAAAGTATTTACTATTTTGTTCATGATGGATTTTTAAAAAACCAGTTCTCCTCTGTGTCAGATTCATGTCTAATGTCTGCATTATTTTTTAATTCGGTCCATTGTATTTTGAGGACCTTTCTTTATCATTTTAACTAGAAGGACTCGATTCTCTTCCTGGATGTTTGAATAAATGTCTATGTTTGACAACCGTATGCTGTCACGGGAAAAGTACATGTTTTCAAAATTTGTAATTTGTTTGATTGCGTACATTCTGCCATACTTTCACCATGTTGTGTAGCTACTGCGTTGCTATTGTCAATCTTCTTCTGATTTCATTTGAACAATCACCACTGTAAATTATGGACCCCAGATAATCGAAGATCGTGACCAGTTCTATTCCCACCACCCTCCGAACTTGAATTTATATTGACTTCCTGTTTTGTCGGTGGTCATTATCTTTTGTTTGTTTCTGTTTACAAAAAAGAATGTTATCTTTGCTGGATCTGGTTACCGTCTCAATTAGCTGCTCTAACCCTTCTGCAATGTTTGAATATATCATAGTATTGTCTGCGAATCTTAGCTCTGGGATCTTATATCCGCCAATTGTAAAATAAGCATACCTTTCTATATTCTTAACTCATTCCTCATTTTGGACTCGAAATAGATGTTAAATAGATGTTAAATAGATGCGAGGAGAGGATACATCCCTGCCTTAATCCCATTTGAACTTCAAACCAATCTGATGTTTTGCCATATAGCTACATACTTCATATTATGAGGTTTCAATGCGTGTGCAATCAGCTGTCCAGAGGTATAGTTTCCTAACGAAGATATACATTGCAGAGTGGTCTAGAGTTAAGATGACGGCCTCAAGTGCCGGAGGTCGAATGCTCAAATCCCAGTAGAGACAGATAGTTTTTCACGTGGACGGTTTGGTATTTCCCCAGATCTCTGAGTAGTAGAGATCGAACTACCGTGTTGATTGTTATGCACCTTACAAATACCTCGACAGTAGAAAATCGAAAAGAGTAGACCACGAAAAGAGTTTGCTGGTGGCCAGGCAAAATTCAAAAGTATTTTTAAAATCTACCCATCAGGATCCTCGCCGGTGCTTCGGAGTTCGTGGATTGTGCTGGGATTTGACAAAAACATGAAGAAGAAAATAACAAATTATAGGTTAATCCGCATGAAATGACGTTGATTCTTCGTCTAAACTAAACTAAACTAAATCAAACTAAGGTGAACTGAACTGAACCGAATGGCACTGAACTAAACTGATGAGGTACTGGCAAATGGATATAGTTTGTCATGTTTTCGTGAACCTGACCTCAGTTGTTTTGTGTTTACAAAAATGAGAATGACACAATATAAATGTAGCATAATCACAGATGCTGGTCTCAGTTTTGCTGGGGCCTGAATGGAGAGCATATAAAAGTAAGACTGTAAATCTACAAATCATTTCATAAGAGACCGCTAAGGAAACATTTGCACGATAAGAGCCTGCTATGAAAGAAGTGTTAGCTTTTATTAGGATGGATTACCAAATAATAATACAGTTTAAGGCGGGATTGGCCATGTGAGAGAGAATAGACTTAAAAACGGAAGACTCTAATTGCAGTTGAGGAAGTCTCATATCAGTCATTGCTGTTGATAATGAAGTGAACTTAGCCAATGCGTCGTGAGATGGGATGGCCAGTTTTCTTCCTCGCTTCTTTATTTCCTTCGCTAGCCGTCAGCCAGGTACCCATTTAAAGCTGGGTCGAGTAAAGCTGCTTTTAGTGGGAGTTGAACTCTTACCTTTACCATTAAAAGCGAGTGCTTTGCCTGTACACTAATCAGCTGCTCATCTACGTTTGAACAAGTTAGATTATGGCATCTATAACAAAAATAAAATCAGTTAAGGAAACATTGATAGCAAAACGTTAGCAAACAGCTTAGTGAAATTAAGGAACTCACAAAAAGAGGAGAAAAACGCAATGGAATGTAAGCCAAAGGGAAGCTCCACGACAGATTTCACTTCTGACTACAAAAAGAAAATCAGAATAGCCACATGAAATGTTAGAACATATGACCAGACAGGACATTGCAATTTTACAAACTGTCAACCCACGGACTGTGTGAATCAAGACGGATACAACCTAAGAAACGATACATATCGCACAGATGAAGGGGCACTGACGCTTTCTAGAGAGGCACATATGGCGCTCATAATGGTGGAGGATATCAGCTATATGATTATGAGCTCAAGAACTAGGATCTAAAACAAGGGTCAGTAACGTGAACATCTTTCTTTGCTTTGTCTTGTCTAACAAACCTGAGAATTAGAAATGTGAACATCTTTCTTTGCTTTGTCTTGTCTAACAAACCTGAGAATTAGTAACGTGAACATCTTTCTTTGCTTTGTCTTGTCTAACAAACCTGAGAATTAGAAATGTGAACATCTTTCATTGCTTTGTCCCGGCTAACAAACCCGCGAATTAGAAAAATGTGAACATCTTTCATTGCTTTGTTCCGGCTAACAAACCCGCGAATTAGAAAAATGTGAACATATTTCATTGCTTTATCCCATCTAACCAACCCATGCTAAAGTGTGACAACAAAACCATGGTTACAAACAACTAATGAGAATACAAGGGAAAAGACAGATGAAAAAAAATAATTAAATCTCGCAGAGCTACGTTCACTGAAATAATAATAATTAGAAGAAATACGTGTCCATAATAGAATGTGCTCAAGCCAGCAAAGAAATCCATAGTCCACATAACGGAAAATCTGATATTAGTGTCAGTCAAATGTTAAGAAGTACACTACAGGATATAAAGGTAGTGTAAGGTGTAGACGGACTTACCGTAAAGGTCAGGTGGAACATTCAGACCAAGAGCTCACTTCAAGTTCACATGGTGCTCCTGGAAACACGTTGTACTCCAACAGCATGCCCAAGAATGTGGCAATCGGCACTGTCATGTTCATAGTCTTGAGATTTTCAAGAAACCTTGAAATGCAATACAGCAAGGTAGACCAAGGTTCACCTTTTTCAGCAGGCTTAACGATGTAAAAGAAGTCACATCAAACACCTTGCCAAACGAGAATTTGTCAAGAATGACAAACTGAAAATGAGTGGTTTACATCCACGACAACAACATCACCACTGCTCTACTCTCCAAAGCTGTCCACCGACAACAGCGCTGCTCTACTCTCCAAGGCTGTCCACCGACAACAACAGCCCTGCTCTACTCTCCAAAGCTGTCCACCGACAACAACAGCACTGCTCTACTCTCCAAGGCTGTCAACCAACAACAACACCACTGCTCTACTCCCAAAACCCCTCCTACAACAACAACACCACTGCTCTACTCCCAAAACCCCTCCTACAACAACAACAACACTGCTCTACTCCCAAAACCCCTCTTACAACACCACTGCTCTACACCATATAAGCTGTTCTACCACCTCCCCGTTCCTTAAACCTATCATACAAATACTTGGTGGGCTACATTGTATCCCCGCCCCCCCCCCCCGCCCCCATCCCCCACCAAACCCATATCGGGCTCCAAATACACACGTTCAACGCTTTCTTACTGATGTATGTAAAAACGGAGTTTTAACACTTTTCTAGTATGATTCTCAACAGAAAAACAGATGGTGAGCAATTCACTAAAAGTATATATTATGCCATAGTATTCCTGTCATAACAATTTGTTATTTGTTTTTTTAAATATATCTTCTTACAGGTAAGGACACCATCTGTTGTGTTTTTTTTCTTCATAAAATGTTTCGTTGTAGTTTTCTTGTTTACTATTATTACTCTGTGTGGGTTGATAGGTCATGTTTCGACGAATTAGGACCCATTTTTTATTTATATTAAAAACACTTTGTTCTTTTGGTTCGCAATTGTTTTTCTGATAGACAGTATGCACTTTTCCTGTTTTGCAAAAAATGAAAGTAAATACCCGGTCGTGACAATCGCACGTAAGCATATACAAACAACATATAAAGTTCGACGGCATTGTATAGAGCCAGGACAACAATTGTTGAGTAAGGTAATTTACTGATCCATGTAGGTCAAGAAGAACAAAAATTAAGTAATTTTCAGATGTGTACACTGGGTAGGAAGACTAATAACTGGTCAGGCAAAATATACTGATTAGGCATGTTAGTCAGGGTCAGGCAAAATATACTGATTAGGCATGTTAGTCAGGGCCAGGCAAAATATACTGATTAGGCATGTTAGTCAGGGTCAGGCAAAATGTACTGATTAGGCATGTTAGTCAGGGTCAGGCAAAATATACTGGTTAGGCATGTTAGTCAGGGTCAGGCAAAACACACTGGCCAAGACCCTCACCTCGGCTTCCTAGTAGCACTCCCCGGAAACGGGCTGTTTTCATGGCTGACTGGCTAACGAAGTGATGGATCGACGTGATCCCTGTAGCAGTCAGCGAGACGCAGATGAAGCCAAGCACATCGCAATCGCCTGGAGGCGCGTTCGGGGCGTTCAGGATGGAGAGAAAGCATCTGCAACCCGCCACTTAACGTCCTTTTCAGGCCGCACAAAAGAGTAACCTACTCATTTTAGGCATTCGCAAACAATAACAGATTCATTCAAAACAAGGACATCAAAGATCGAGTCAGGTAATTCACTGATCCATGTAGATAAGCGTAAATAAAGATTGAGTAAAATAATTTACATATCTATACATGACAAAGACATACACAAATGAGTAAGGTAATGTTCAGATATTTAGAACAACAAAGATTGAATAAGGTAATTTCATGGTATACATGGGACAAGGACAACATTGATTGATTAAGGTAATTTACTGTTTTATGTAGGACAAGGAAATCATTGATTGAGCAAGGTAATTTACTGTTTTATGTAGGACAAGGATATCATTGATTGAGCAAGGTAAGTTACTGTTTAATATTGGACAAGGACAACATTGATTGAGCAAGGTAATTTACTGTTTTATGTAGGACAAGGATATCATTGATTGAGCAAGGTAATTTACTGTTTTATGTAGGACAAGGATATCATTGATTGAGCAAGGTAAGTTACTGTTTTATGTAGGAAAAGGATATCATTGATTGAGCAAGGTAATTTACTGTTTTTATATTGGATACGAACAACATTGATTGAGCAAGGTAATTTACTGTTTTTATATTGGATACGAACAACATTGATTGAGCAAGGTAATTTACTGTTTTTATATTGGATACGAACAACATTGATTGAGCAAGGTAATTTACTGTTTTATGTAGGACAAGGACAACACTGATTGAGCAAGGTAAGTTACTGTTTTATGTAGGACAAGGAAATCATTGATTGAGCAAGGTAATTTACTGTTTTATATTGGATACGAACAACATTGATTGAGCAAGGTAATTTACTGTTTTATATTGGACAAGGACAAGAAAGATTGAGTAAATTTATTTGCATATTTACATATGACAATGACAACTAATTTACAGTTGTAGTTGAAGGATATTCAAGACTCTGTTGAACAAACAGCTATCCCTACGAGTTGTGTTCTCTATATTGCGGTCGACAGGGAGAATATAAACAACTTACGAAGAAGTGCCGCTTGTGCCTGCAGTCGCCCCGCAGTGTGTGTTGTTTTATTTTTAGTTTCTTTGCGCTTAAAAAAAAAATTGTCTAGGATTTTCCAATGGAGTTTGAATTGCTGATGTGTGAATATTGAAATATCTAGGTCATCAAAAAGGGTGGATAGAAGTGTATATAAACGGTGGATAGAAGTGTACATGAAAACATAGGACAAGAACATGTAAGATGGCGTGTGTAAGTGTACATGTACATATAGAATAAGGACGTGAAAGACGGAGCAAGGAAATGTACATGTGGAAAAGTAGCATGGTCATTCAAGATAGAGTATGGACGAGCACATATGTAAATAGGACAAGGTCCTACAAGATGGCGTATGGACGTGCACATATGTAAATAGGACAAGGTCATTCAAGATGGCGTATGGACGAGCACATATGTAAATAGGACAAGGTCATTCAAGATGGCGTATGGACGAGCACATATGTAAATAGGACAAGGTCATTCAAGATGGCGTATGGACGAGCACATATGTAAATAGGACAAGGCCATACAAGATGGCGTATGGACGAGCACATATGTAAATAGGACAAGGCCATACAAGATGGCGTATGGACGTGCACATATGTAAATAGGACAAGGCCATACAAGATAGAGTATGGACGAGCACATATGTAAATAGGACAAGGCCATACAAGATGGCGTATGGACGTGCACATATGTAAATAGGACAAGGTCATTCAAGATGGAGTATGGACGTGCACATGTGTAAATAGGACAAGGCCATTCAAAATTAAGTATGGAAGTGTCATCATCATGTAGCATGTCCTTTATAGAACGTCACTCCCCTCACAGTCTGTCTGAAATAAACTCGTTCTCTTGCCAAAACTCCAGCCTCCGCTACCGTCATACGCAGGCATTCCTGGATATCTTAGTGCCATCTTCTTCTTGGTCTTCCCCTTCCTCTTTTGCCTGGCACCATACCTTCCATCACTGTTCTCTCGAGACCGTTGTGCCTCTTGATGTGACCAAAGTATTTGCATTTTCTAGCCAAAATGGAATTGATAAACCAGTTGTCCTCTATGCTCAATTCTTGCCGAATGTCTACATTTGTTTTTTTTTCTGTCCAGAGTATTCTGAGGATCTTTCTGTAACATTTTGACTCAAAGTATTCGATACTTCGTCTGGAAATTTTGGTAATCGTCCATGATTCGCAGCCATAAGCTGCCACGGGAAAAATAAAGGCTCTCAAGACTTTTACTTTTATCGTTTTGTTGGTGCTCTGCCATAATTTCTTCAGGCTGTTCAGTCTCTTCATTGCCATGGCTAGTCTTCTTCTGATTTATTTTGAGCAGTCGCCATTTTTGTTAATTCTGGAGCCCATACATTCAAAATATGTGACCTGATCTATTTCCTCACCACCCACTGTAAATTTATGCTGACATTGTTTTGTCTGTGGTCATTATCTTTATTTTATTTATGTTTATAAACAGGGTTTGATCTTTATTATGCCCATTTTCGCAGAATTGAGCTATTCTAGCTCTTCTCCACTTCTTGATAGTATCACTGTGTCGTCTGCGCGTCGTAACTCTGGAATCTCGTACTTTCCAATCGTAAATGGGTCGAAACTTTCAATGTTCTCGTTTTCTCGAACATTTCTCATTATGCATTCCTAATATATGCTGTATAGTAAAGGTGAGAGTTTACATCCCTGTCTTACTCCCTTTTGTACTGTAAAACCAATCTGATGTTTATGGACATGTGTAAATGAGAAAATGTCATTCAAGATAGAGTATGGACATGCACTTGTGTAAATAGGACTAGGTCATTCAAGATGAAGAATGAAAGTGGACATGTGTAAATAAGACAAGGGGATTCAAGATGGAACATAGCAACAAACAAGTCTGAATAAGATAAGGTCAATATATTGCACTTTGAGATCGTCAACGTGTATGTGCTAAATAATCGCATATTTGTCAAAGCAATAAAATGTATAGCCAACTAGTTGGTTATATTATTTTCCATAGATTTAAAATAACGAAAGTGTTAACGAGAAAACCGGTTGATACAAATGTCGCAAATAGTTTCAGCACTCGGTCTTTAGAGCCATTTATTGGTGGAGACTTCGGTACCAACCTGCTATAGTTAATATCTAAAATTGAATTTTAGTTGCAATTGTATTTTAGAAACATCAGCGTTAGTTTAGTCAAGTTTATAACGTAGCACGAAGCAGTTAAATAAATATTTGACTTCACATTGACTTTATGCACACATGGAATACTTTTAATGTTCTGGGTTTGAAAATGGCGGTCCGCGGAGCCCATGCGTTTCGACGAAGCCAAATTTCTGCGTCCCAGGATTGGCTGGGGTCACTACATATAATTATAGATTCATAATCTTTTTCTTCTAATTTCTTTAAGAGATAGCTATTTAGTATTTATCATATATTGTTTCTGAAGCTTTTCTTCATACCACGAGGGCTTCATTACAGTTGTGAAGACTTTAGTATAAATTTACAAGCAATGATATAACATTACATGCGCTTGAGAACCATATACGTTAGAGGGATTTCATTAAACGCCACCTACCAGAGGGTAGAAGGTTCATAGCAGTCATTAAAGTTGAACCACTTTGTTGGCAGACAACTACTCCCAAAGCATGAATTGTACTCGCCGATCCCACAACAGACAGGAACACTATTCTGTCTTTGCTAAAAACTATCGTTTCAGAAACTGTGTTAAAGATTATCCACACACAAAAGTAGACATTGCTGTATCTAGCACAGGGACTACCACCAACGCTGGAACTTCAGGTTAGATCAGGTCATCCCGTAACCGGTGACGTCGTTGGGGCACACATGAAGACATCCTAACAACTCCACGCCACCCTTCTCTGTCAGCGGCGCTGCCTGTGCCTCTTCTGGTCAGAGATTGGTCCATTCTTTTATGTTGCCCTCCCACCTATTTTTTGGAGGTCCTCTTCGTCGACTGCCATGCACCTGTGGAGGATCGTATTTACAAGACCCTTTGATCTCGATATGTGACCGTACCCAGCGAGTTTCCTTCTTTTGACGGTTGCCAAGAGGTTTTCAAAATTGCTATTGCTGTTGCAATGTTATCTCGTTTTTCCTCGTTTGTAACTCGATCTTTCTACATGACGTTTAAAAGTCTTCGGAAACATCTCATCTCCAAGGCCTGTATCCTTCGCTGAATGTCAGCTGTAACTGTCCATGTCTCACAAGCATAGAAGAATATTGATATAATATTGATATAAACAAGCCATCTAAACTCTGGAAATTACGTTGTAATTAAATACCATAACCTGCACCAAAAAGACCGCCGTGGCATCTTCGGTTCTTTCGGTGAGATATGTTCCAACTTCGAAGCAGAAACAATAGCAGTAGAAAAAGCTCTGTACCCGAATAATCTCAGATTTTGAAAACGGCACCAAACAAGCTGAGGAAATCGTTATTTTCTCAGAATCAAAATCTGCACTTCAGAACAGAACATCTCAAAGTGTTAATAACACCTACACTTTAATAGACCTAATTGCCCACCTCTTACGGCGCGGAAGTGGTACTCTAGTGGATACCTGACCATGACAGAGTCTCCGGAAATAGAAAGTACTGATGACATGGCCACAAGCCGAGCATCGTTATCACATCCACGACCTAGTATCACACTACAGACCTGTGGGTAGATTGTGAGAAACAACTATAGACAGAAATGGCAGAAACTGGTCGACACTCTCAATAGACATGTCCCTCTCAACAAACATGCCCCTCTCAACAAACATGTCCCTCTCAACAAACATGCCCATCTCAACAAACATGCTTCTCTCAACAAACATGCCTCTCTAAATGAACATGCCCATCTCAACAAACATGCCCCTCTCAACAAACATGCCTCTCTCAACAAACATGCCCCTCTTAACAAACCTGCCTTATTAACCAACGTGGCCCTCTCAACAAACATGACCATCTCAGCAAATATGGCCCTCTCAATAAACATACCCTCTCAACAAACATGCCCCTCTCAACAAACATGCCCCTCTCAACAAACATGCCCCTCTCAACAAACATGCCCCTCTCAACAAACATGCCCCTTTCAACAAACATGCCCCTCTCAACAAACATACCCTCTCAACAAACATGCCCTCTCAACAAACTTGTCCCTCCCAACAAACATCTGAGTATAACAAACACACTACATGATAACATTTGAGATTACGCCAAGATCACCAGCAAAATGTCGAACAAGTCCTGATTCAAGGTTAACCGATCAGGGAAACCTGGCGCTGCCACCCCATCTTGCCATACATAATACACTCTACACATCACCACACCAAATGAGGAAGACATGTACTGTTGTCTAGGAGACATTCGCAGTCAAGAGCTACCAGCTCACAGATAGAGGGATTATATCATCGCCATCATTATCATCATCCTCATAGGGAGGTAAAGTAGCAGTATTATACATATCATCCTTATAGGGAGGTAAAGTAGCAGTATTATACATATCATCCTTATAGGGGGGTAAAGTAGCAGTATTATACATATAATCAACATGTACCAGATCATTTGCTGAACGTCGCATTTATCACAGACTGCCTGAAAGATTGTCAATCTTGTACCAGTTCACCGTAAGGGAGCCGCGTAGCGCAGTGGTTAGCCCGCTGGCTTCGCATCAGAATGATCCTGGGTTCATTTCTCAGTTGAAGCGGTAATGTTTTTCAGACCGCAATCGCTCCCGGGTTGACCCAGCCTAAAATGGGTACCGGTTCAGTCCGGGAAGTAAAAGTGGCGAGGGAGAGGAGATGACTACCACCCTCATATAGCCAAACCTTGAAATGTGAGATCGCAAACACCTTACACCCCTATGGCAGTATTGCTATGGGTTACTTTACTTTTTTTACCAGTTCACCAGCCTACCCCAGTGATATTCAGGGAAGCTTTGATGCCGGGCGTCCGCCTTCATCTTGGTCGGCCTCTACCACACGTATCGGAAGCTACGCCATCCAATACTGATAATTTCCAAACAACTACTGTGCTTAATATAGCCAAATATGCAAGAAGCTGTGTGAATAACTGCCAGCAAAAACACATCGAGTCAAAATAGAGTCCATTCTAACAGGCTTCAGCAGGGTACACCAAGCCATGTCGGGCTCCAAGCAATCTAAACTCAAACGAAATGACAGGTAAGATCGAGTTGGTGTCCCAAACAATAAAAGATTTAGTCCAACAGTAGATTCCGGCAACTGTAAGGTAAAGGTGAGTCTTATGGCAACAACTGCCGTAGGGGATGAAAATAGCTCATCATGGTATACGCCGCAGCCTGTGTTAGGTGGGGTGGACAGCTCTCTTCCATGCTGTTTCTATATTCCTCAACATATGTCAGGTACCCATTTACAGATGGGTAGACGGAAGGCGCGGTCGTACCAAACACGAACCACGGCCCGGATACTTTTTCTAAGAACCAAATTGGAAAGATGAAACTGCAAAGACTTAATATTCCTTCGTTTCCTCTTCGGTAAAATCCTAGCGTAATACGAACACTGCAGCCAGCCTCGTTGAAGGAAGCCTGTATACAAACTCATATTGTTCACTCTAAGGACACGAACAGTAAGCAGGGTCGGGTAAAACAAACTGGTCAAGCCCCACCCTCCCCCCCCCTCCCCACACCTTTGGCCCTAGTTCGAGCTCCAGGAATCAAGCCGTGTTGCAGCAGTCTGACCAACGAGGCGGGTATCCAGATTAAAATTTACAGAGGGTTCTTGTGTCTTAGTTCACCCCAAACAGAGTCTCCTGGTTTCCATCGTTGGAAATCGGGCCATTCCATTTCGGATTAAGGGAAGGACAAGTCGATATAATTTGATTTTAAATAAATAAGTAAAGACTAAGATCAAGATAGAAGTGAAGAAAATATGGTGTTATTCCTGTTTGCGAATGGTTAGGGTTATGGTTAGGTTTAGAGTTAGGATTAGTGTAATGGTTATGGCTAGGGTTACATAACATGGTCGGTATTGCATCGTCTGACAGCATAGATAATGGCATGCTGCAGTAGAAACTGGATGCTACTCTCTTTATCATAAACTAGCGTCGACAGATTCCAGAAATTTTATGTTTATGTTTATGTTTATGCTCGCAGAATGTTTGACACCCCCAACAGTAGATGATTCTGTGACGTCACTGCCCCCCCCCCCCCTCCCTCCCCATAGTTGTGAATTTACTGAGAAGTCTAGGAGAACTGAAGAGCTAATCCAGTAGGATAATACATACTGGCCAGGACGTTGCGTTAGGGTCAGGCGTAACATATTGACATAAATAAACCACATCTCTCTTACATATAACTTTCCATGAAACAAGTTTTATTACGGCAGTCCGGATAGCGAGATGTGGATCGAGCTGATCCCCGTAGTAGTGAGCGTCGCGCAGATAAAATCAAGCATAGCTCAACAGCTTTGAAGACGCCGGTCCACCTTCATCAGTGCTCTCGGGATATGAGAAAAGTTATCGCTACCCACCACTACACCACCATCTTAGGGCGCACCAAAGAGTGAAACCACTCATTGTTGGCTTTCAAAAACAACAATAACCGAGGAGCCTCGCATTTCACTAAAGCTAGGGGAACATTGGTCCACCTTCACAAGTACGCCTCGGGATGGAACAGGAGCCACTGTAACCTGCTACCAATTAAACCACGTCAAGAGGTAATTCAACAGAAGTAGCTTCCAACAAAATAAACATAGTATCCGCACTACCGCTTGTTGTTGTTTCGGATCCAGCAGCATCCAAGCTCCCGCCCTATTACCAAATGCTATGTAATGGTACGTGCACGTATTAATTATTCACTTTTAATACCAAACAAAGTGTTCCATTAAAGAGTTTGTTCCTGTAACAGTTAGCTTGACAATTACAACTATTATAATTTCTATTTCTAATTTATTGAACAGATTTTTGGGATCAAGATGCTGAGCGACGCATGAGCTGCAGTGGTCAGCGACTCATAGCTGACTGCTAGCATCAGGGCCAGCGAACCAGAGCTGACAAGACCCTTCTACACCTCCACGCGGTGATCCTAGATACCAGGCTGCAACAGAGCAGACTGGCTAAGGAGTAGGGATCGAAGAGGGAATGCTAATCCGGTACTCAAATAATGCTTGCTGAAGTCAGATGTGTTGGACCGAAAGGTGAAAATATCGCAGTCAAGCTGTAAACTACGACACAACGCATTCCGTTCTCTGGACTACATTCTGCTACTTAAGCCCTTTCAGGGTTTGGTAGTGGGAGGTTGAGAACGAACGCAGAAGAAGAAGAATATATTTTTGTTGTTGCAAAGGTCTGTCTTCTGTAATTCTTAGAAACCTTTTTGCATAGCTCAGCCTATCATATCTATTCTAACTCTTCGCTACTGGCCTACCTCAACTTTCAAGCAGGTCATAAAATACGAATGAATATGAATGTTCATGGGCTCAGCAGCATCATCAGGTAAAACCATTACTATGAAGCCAGTACTACAACTTGTTAGAAACAGACTTCCCGTACATGCACCAGATGTATTGATGGCCCATTGCTCACCGTACAACAAATCTACAGATCGATCAACAGTTCTACACTCAACGACTCTGACTTTCAATCGTTTTGCTATTTCTGAACACGCTAAATGAATATATTATCAGCATTGATTTTCATATAAGGAAAATTTCCCAGAAATATAATTTTCCTCAACATATAATGCGACCCGTCGTTTGTAGCTCTGACAAAATATGGGCAGAATTCATGTCTGAACGAACGCCGGAGAAGTATTTGAACTAGTCCAAGGGCGCAAATATCAAGGTCTGCCCAGAGTAACTTCCTGATAACGGCAATATCGAAACAGGGGAACGAAACATCTATAGCAAAAATTGCGGGTTGGGTTAAAGTGGTAGCGGATTATGTGGATAATAGTTAATCTTAGTTTTGTCTTAGTCGACCTGTACTTATACAAGGGCAGATGTCCCTGTGCAGGTCCTACTTAGTCGACCTGTACTTCTACAAGGGCAGATGTCCCTGTGCAGGTCCTACTTAGTCGTCCTGTACTTCTAGAAGGGCAGATGACCTTGTGTATGTCCTACTTAGTCGACCTGTATTTTTAGAAGGGCATATGCCCTTGTGCAGGTCCTACTTAGTCGACCTGTACTTCTAGAAGGGCAGATGTCCGTGTGCATGCCCTACTCATTCGACCTGAACTTCTAGAAGGGCAGATGTCCCTGTGCATGCCCTACTTGGTCGACCTGTACTTCTAGAAGGGCAGATGTCCCTGTGCATGCCCTACTTAATCGACATGTACTTTTAGAAGGGCAGATGTCCCTGTGCATGCCCTACTTAGTCGACCTGAACTTCTAGAAGGGCAGATGTCCCTGTGCATGCCCTACTTAGTCGACATGTACTTCTAGAGGGGCATATGTCCCTGTGCATGCCCTACTTAGTCGACCTGAACTTCTAGAAGGGCAGATGTCCCTGTGCATGCCCTACTCAGTCGACCTGAACTTCTACAAGGGCAGATGTCCCCGTGCAGGTCCCTGATCTAGTGTGAGCTGGATGTAGACCGGGCGAGGGTCTATGCTGAGGTATCTATGCTGGATACGCTCGAGCAGCTTATTGCTCCGCTGTGTTAGGACAAGTACTACGGAAGGTGGTTAACCGATGTTCGATTCCATCTTAATAGACTCAAACACTAAAGCAAAGTAGACCCGCAGCCTGTTAGGTGCCATCTGTACTGCTCTTAACAAACTACTTAACCATAGCAAGTGTTATGCCATGTAACACAGTTAGTCGCCTCCTAATACATTCTCTCTGAATGGCAGTGGTGCTATTTTTGTCCTTGTCATACATAATGAACCGGACAGAGCACCTGCAATACTAATAACAATAATGATAGTACTGGGAAGGTACACACGGAGGTCTAAACCCTGGGTCTCTGGACATATATTACTACCATGTGACACTACGAGAGCCCACAAGCTGGACACAATCATTGATCATAGTGATACCAAAGAAGGATAACCTCCAACAGTGACATACCTACAGAACCATCAGTCTGATTAACCACGCCAGTAAAGTTATGCTCAAGGTTATCCTTAACAGACTGCAGCCACGAGCAGAAAAAATGATTGCGGAAGAACAAGCGGGTTTTAGAGCTGGTCGAAGCACAATAGAACAAATTGTGAACCTGCGCTTGATCAGTGAAAAATGCACTCAACACAAACAGAAATTGTACCAGGTCTTCATTGACTTTAAAAATGCTTTTGTTAGGGTGGGACATGAGGTCATATGGGAAACTGCACAAGTACAAGATAAGATGGCGGCTCAGCTACGTCATTGAGAAACTATACTCCGATACCAGCAGTGCGGTATACCTCAACGGGACCACAGGCGAGTGGTTCCGGACGACAGTCGGCGTGCGTCAGGGGTGTCTCCTCTTCCCAACACTTTTCAATGTTTTTCTAGAACGCATTATGTCAGAAGCATTGGGTGAATACGTAGGGACGGTCAGTATGGGTGGACGCATACTCACTAACTTTCGGTTTGCCGACGACATTACCGGTCTGGCTGGAACAGAGCCTGAACTTGCAAGGCTAGTCACAGACTTGGATAATGCTGCTCAGAAATTTGGGATGGAAATCAGTGCAGAGAAGAGTAAGATTATGGACAACGCCCCAGAGGTTATTTAAATCCCGATTATGGTCAAAGGTGAACCTCTGGAAAGTGTTACGCGGTTCAAATATCTGGGAGCATATTTGAATGCAGAGGGGTCTAGAGCAGAGATCCAGTCAAGAACAGAGATGGCCATAGTCGCCCTGACCAGACTGCGAATAATCTGTAAAGACAAGAACATTAGCCTTAAATGGAAGCTGACTTTAATGTATCCAATGGTCACCTCGGTATACCTTTACACGTGTAAGGCTTGGACTCCAACGTCTGCCGTAGAACGTACTATGGAAATGCGATGCTTGCGAAGAATTCTTGGAATTTCATATCTGGATCGCGTTACAAACGAGTGTGTTCTTGAAATTGTTATGAAGGTATTAGATCAATATAAAAACCTATTGACTATAGTAAAAACACTAAAATTGACATGGTATGGACATATATCACGATCGGTTTGGCTGACCAAGACCTTCCTGCAAGGCACTGTTACTGTGAATCGTGGGAGAGGAAGACCAACAAAAAAAGAGATGGGAAGACAATATAAAAGAGTAGCCGTGAAGGTCTACAGCTGAAACTAATACCCTGGCGAGAAATTGAGACGTTTGGCGGGAACCGGTTCAACAAATTGCAATAACGGTGCCTCAACGACCGTGTAGGTTACGGGACTGATGAGGGTGATGAATGATAGTTGCAAATCACAAGCGAGGATTGCTACAACATCAGACGTATGCTGCGAGATGTGGTCTTAGACGACTGTAGACATCCTCGCATGGCAGGCGCTGCTGCACTGGTAGTCACGTGTAAGGAGTCGACCCTAGTGTCCTCACGCGTTCTATTCACCCGGACAGCTCCCCTTCTGTGAGCGCTAGTGTTGACATTTCATTCAGACAAATCTTCTTGACTGTATGTGAGCCAGTCGGGGCGACTGTATGCGGGCCAGTCATTGCGACTGTATGCGGGCTAGTCATTGCTACTGTATGCGGGCCAGTCGGGGCGATTGTATGCGAGCCGGTCAGGCCGATTGTATGCGGGTCAGTCGTCGCGATTTTATGCGAGCCAGAGGGGGCGACCGTATGTGAGCCAGTCGGGCCGACTGTATGTGAGCCAGTCGGACCGTCTGTATGCGAGCCAGTCGCGGAGATTGTCTGCGATCAACTCTCACGAGGTGACATCCATTTTGAAACGGTTCAGAGACATTTGTATGGTCTTTGAAACCCTTCTCATCCGCATTGATGAGCAATGACATGTTTGTCATTCTAGGAATGGGATGGTGTGAAGACATATGAAATGTATCGTCTTCAGGCCAAGAGCAATTAGTCAAGACTGTTTGCCGCCATTTACAACATCCGTCGGTTGTGCTTGGAACTAGCAACCTCTTCTTGTTAAACGAACTTCCATAGAAACATATTTTGGGGATCTGATGAACGACGGTTACTGCATTCGTGGCCTCTACCTTCGTTTGAGCGGACCTGAAAATTAAATTGGAGGAAAACAAAAACTGTTTATACCAAAGGGCTTCAAATGAAAAACTTAACAGTAGGATATACATACGAAACACCATGTCTTTGCATTGTAACTTGTTAATACGATTGCTAAGGATACCAAGACTGTCCCGTCCGTTATATAATTGTGCAGACGAAGAACATGATGTCATAATTACATCTAAAAGATGGCTGCCATAGTATTGATATTGAAATACACTCAGGAGGAGCAGCGTTCTGTTATCCGATATTTGGAGCAACGAGAGGGTGAAACCTACATACTGTAACAGTTCCCGCCGGAGCAAGGGGAGTTTAGGATGCCTGAACATGTTAAAGCTTAAAGCTACCTGAATGCATGTCAAGGTCACTCACCGTCTCAGCAAAGGAGAACAGAGTTGAGTTAAGGAATGTGGACAGGTAGAAACTGACCACTGGCCTTCCGATTTTGGTAGGGGGAGATTGATTGACAGACGAAATTGGCAGCGGGGCTTGCTGCGAGAGAATGAATGGCAGGTGGGCAAAGTGTTTCGTTCCAATTGGGATTGAAGATGGCCATACCTGAGATCGATTGGGCAAGCTCTGGCCTTGCTTGAGGATATATAACTCGAGACAAAGTTTAGCTCGGGAGGCTGGATAGAGGGATGGAGACAGGCTGGAGAGAGAGTGAGGCTGTATGGAAGAGAGAGAGAGACTGAATGTGGATAGTATGTTTAACTCACCGACTTAGGTAGAGGAGCGATTGATAGACTGTTGGACGAATGTTTAGTGATAGAACAGGATCGCTCAAATAGGTGTGTGAGTTTTGCATTAATGGATAATCTGAAAGTGTGTTTGTAAGCAAGGACACATTGTGAGCGAGCTATGTCGAGATCGCCCGCCTGAGGGGATTTCAGTGAGGAAGAGTATTTGATAAGGTGTGTTGAAGACGCAGTTAAGGCGATGTGTGTGTGATGTAATTGCAAGGCATTAGAACTGGGTTTTTAGATAGTTGGGAATTCCATCAATAGCTAATGCTTACAATTCCCGTTTTAGTAGAATGTTTAGTTAAGATATGTATTATATTGTGTTTGTAATTTCTCTACTCATTGTATGATATGAGTATGATATAATAAATATGCCACCTGCTGTGTGATATGTCATTTACTGAGTATGGTCATGATGGTGTGGATGAGTGTGAGAATGTTCTAAGTTAGATCGCAGCCAGGGCAAGCAGAGGGTCTGTTACAATACATTCCATCAGCGAATGAATGTCTAGCACGGTGATGCGTGCCTTTCACTCCAGAAAGTGTATGAGTGGAGTAGGAAGTCCCAATACGACGTGAGTAATTTGACAGACTGTTCACAACCGGGTCAGGCACACGGAGTAGAGACCCCAGAGTTGATTGCCTCCTTTGTCCGCCTCGCAAAATAAAATTGCCGATTGTAAAGTAAAATAACCGTAGGGGAGTGAAGTGTTAGCGTTCTCACATTTCATAGGTTCGACTAAATTAGGGTGGTAGCCATCTCCTCTCCTTCGCCGCTTTTACTTCCTGACTGAACCGGTACCCATTTTACGCTTGGTCGACCCGAGACCCATTGTGGTCTAAAAAAAACATTACCGCCTCAACTGGGGAGTGAAACCAGGACCACTCAGATGCGAAGCCAGCACGATAACCACTGCGCTACGCGATTGACTGTGAATTAAATTGCCTCACATCTGGACATCAGTCAAGGTTCAGCATACAACATATTCCATGACGTAGGGGATCAAGATGCTGAGGAGCGCATTAGCTGCAGCGGTCACCGACCCATAGCTGACTGCTAGCGTCAGGGCCAGCGAACCAGAGCTGAGCAGCGCATTAGCTGCAGCGGTCACCGACCCATAGCTGACTGCTAGCGTCAGGGCTAGCGAACCAGAGCTGCCGAGACTCTTCTACACCACGTGGTGATCCTGGATAACTGGCTGCAACAGAGCAGACTGGCCAAGGAGAAGGGATCGAAAAGCAAATGCTAACTTGGTACTCAAAAAATGCTTGCTGAGGTCGGATGCGTTGGACCGAAAGGTATTAATATCGCAGTCAATCTGTAAATTACGACACAACGCATTCCGTTCTCTGGACTACGTTGTGCTACTTAGGCCCGTGTCAGAGTTTGGTAGCGGGAGATTGAGAATGAACGGAGCAAATCCAAGCCAAATCCAATGGTGACTATGTCAAATAATGATTCAGTTGTGTTTCATTTTTTTCCGAATAAATTTACCCAAAATAAATATTGAATGTTTTAATATGAAGCCACCTCGTGTATACATTTGTAATCTTTAAAGTGGTGAGCTTACTTGGTGTTCAATCATTACCCTTTGAATAGCAAGAATCCGGTATTGTCTCGGGCACGCCTTGTATTGATGAACCACTATGAGCTGCAACCACAGAAACGTCAACAAGAGATAATTGCAGACAGCACGAGAACCCAAGAGTAACACACACACACACACACACACACACACACACACACACACACACACACACACACACACACACACACACACACACACACACACACACACACACACACACACACACACACACACACACACACACACACACACACACACACACACACACACACACACACACACACACACACACACACACACACACACACACACACACACACACACACACACACACACACACACACACACACACACACACACACACACACACACACACACACACACACACACACACACACACACACACACACACACACACACACACACACACACACACACACACACACACACACACACACACACACACACACACACACACACACACACACACACACACCCACACACACACACACACACACACACACACACACACACACACACACACACACACACACACACACACACACACACACACACACACACACACACACACACACACACACACACACACACACACACACACACACACACACACACACACACACACACACACACACACACACACACACACACACACCACACACACACACACACACACACACACACACACACACACACACACACACACACACACACACACACACACACACACACACACACACACACACACACACACACACACACACACACACACACACACACACACACACACACACA